>CM038110.1:25306057-25577155 GCA_001642375.2 Mentha longifolia | reverse complement strand
AAACTCACCGCAGCATAGAGTCATAGATGATTCTAACATTAAATGTATTGATTGTAGGAAATCCGTTTTACCGCTAAAAAGTTAAGCTTCATTGTCGTTTTGTGATTTAGAATTGAGTACTAATTAGATTAAACAAATTAAATGATTCAAAATTCAACTTACTTTATCTGTTATAAGTTATCGCAACGGCGGGCTAGGTTGTTGTCATCCTAATCTTATCCTCAAGTTGTTTGTTTTGACATAGTTTCATAAATTTGATTTTATTGAAATTTATGGTCTGAATCGAACTTGTTTGTTCTAAAAATGTTATCCAATTGGGTAGAATTTCGTAGAGTTAACCATTTTTTGGCCGAGTATTTATGGGCAAAAGAAGAATCAATTTTCTTCGAAGATTTTTATCAAATTCTTATGAAATGTCAAAATTTACGTACCCAACTTCACTAGAGCCAAATTACATAAATTTGGTATCAAAAAAATAAACTCCATAATAAAAATAAATGATTCGGTAAAGGACGATCAATAACAATCAAATCCTTGATTTTTATTATGTCAAAATTAAAATGTTACTCCACATCGCATGATTACTTAAAAGAATTTCCCGAAATTCATGTGATCTACTAAAGTGCAGAGCAATTACAAAAAATATATTAAAATTAAAAGAGAGAGAGAGAGAGAGAAGATTTCTTTGTCAAAGGTGTCGTAGCTGTGCATTTCTTCCAATCAAAGAATTCTGACTATGTTTTTGTTTGGTTGTTGAGCCGTAGATAAATTCAAACCCTCAACTAGGGGTCAACCTGCTTTTGCACAAGTCTTCCTGAAGCAATTTCACAAGAATATAATACGCATGACTTCTTATTTTCTGGTAAAGAAATGCAGAAATCTTGCACCAAAAAACATACTAGTAGTACTTTACACAAATTTTCCAAGATTTTTCTATTCATTTGAATAGAAAAAGGGATTGTGATAAAGTGATCAAATATAGTTTCACAGAAATGGAGGTGGGATTGCACGATCATGGAGTGTATAAGAGTTCAAAAGTAGAAGAGGGAAAGAAAATATCAGAATCGAAAAACGTTGATTCGAAGAAGCCGAACGACGACGTTTCTGTAGAGATAAATGATGGATCAAGAAACGGCGAGAGCTCAAAATTGTGCAGAATTTGCCATTTTGGAGAGGATGAAGACTCTCAGCAGCTTATCTCACTAGGCTGTGATTGCAGGGGAGAGCTGGGTTTTTCGCATCGTAACTGCGCTGCAGTCTGGTTTTCGCAGAAGGGAAATAGGTACGTAAAATTTTTGTTTTTGTTTTTCTTGTGTCTCATGAAGAAAGATAATATTTGAAGTGAAGGGATGGTAGGAAAAAAGAAAAAAAAATTAAAATTTGAAATAGTTCGTTGATTTAGTGAGTGGGGTGTGGTTGGATAATGGATATTTATTGGTTAAGTGAATGTTGAGATTCACATCTACAATAATAATAATATTAATAGTGAAAACAAGAGAAGAGATGTTGGTATACATTTTCTATAACTTAGTTCGGTTGGGCGTCAGGATATGTGAAATTTGTGGAAAGACGGCAAAAAACATCAACAACGAAGGAGAAGGTGAAGGAGATGGTGCAATGTTGAGGATGGAGATGAATGAGATGAGACTGGTAATAGAAGCTATTGACAACTCTAACGAGAGCAACAGACGTTGTAAGGTATCTTTCTGCAACTTCTTGCTAGGTTGCTTGCTTCTTGCATTCGTTCTACCTTGGTTTTTTCGAGGAATCGACGTCTTGTAATGATCGATATCGTTCTACCTTGGTTGTATTTGATAGCATTTTTCCGTGATCAAATCATTCTCCGAATATTTTGCATGATGAAATCCTTGAATTGCACTTTGCAACAACAAATTAAATTAAGCAGATCTTGTTCAAATATAGATCCAAGTAGATTCTGCATCTACAGGTTCATCCAATTAGCAATTTTGTCACAGATATCTGCAATTTTCTTGATTCTCTCCCAAACTCAAGTTCCTCTAGGATGAAAATTCACAAAGCACCTCAAGAACTCCTCAAAGTAACATCTACCATCACTGCACCATCATCATTCAACCATTTGTGCATCAAAAGTTTATATAGTCACGATCCACTCATAAGAACTGCCTAAGTGAAATGGCCCTGTTGAATTCGGTGACAGACATTGCGTTCTCGAAGAGAAGGTAAGGAGCGACGAAAGGAATAGATTCAGGCCAAGGGAGAATACTGACCAACTCTTAATTAAAACTGATAGGAAGCTCTGCCTCGGGAATGAACATATTTAGAGCAAGTATAATGCAAAATAATGCCAAGGATTAGTTTCCTCAACAAAAAAGAAGAGAAGTATCAAGTTTACTTTCTTTCAAACTTCATAAAAAATAGCAACAATTCATCTTTCAACCATTTATACATCAATCTGAGTTTCAACCTCTCAGAATATAACCCAAAACTGCCATTTGATCAAGCAACACAGACACCGGAAATATACATCCTTGGACATGTTGAGAACTAGAGGAGCTAATCTAGACATTTTGGTGGATGAAGCAAGTTTCTGGTGAAACTAGCTAAAAGCTGATACTTGTCGAAAACTTGTGAATAACCACTCGTATATCACTGTTTTTCAATCCAAACATCAAAGAGACTAAATAGGCACAAGGTACAACTACTAGAGAGCAGAAGATAGTACTATCATTCAAGATAGAATTCTCTTGATTGCTTCCCTGTAAACCCGAACTCACCTAATAAGCACACTTGACACTACCTCAAGCATGCATTTTCAGTCACAAAAATCAACTCCCCTTACATGCTCCTCAAGCCAGTCTAAACCAATCCCTACCATTCTTCAACTATTTCAAGAAATCATGAAGTTCATGACCTCTCAAAAGATGGGGACTAGTATCAATCATCTCAACGGCAAGAGGCTGCAGCAACCCCCGATTCTAAAAAGGTTGGAGTCCTGACTGCAAAATGCCATGATCATTACTAAAAACTTCCTTAGCTTCCATATAAATCTTTTCTATCCTATTCTTCTCAATTCCATAGTCACATAAAACATGATAGTTTTGCAACGACAGTTCATCATCACTCAGAAATGATGCATACTTAATGGTCCAAACCAATGCTCTCGCTGACTAGATGGTACTTGAGATATCGTACCATCACCATAGGTAAGGACAGCAGAATACATACAAATACAAGAATATATTTTCAATAAATTGAAACCAACAACATAGCAAAGAAAATCTCATTTCTCAAAGTAATATTTTCAGAACAAATACAAGAACCAAAAAAGAACAATTTCTACAAGGAAAAAAAAAAGAAGGCTAGACTATACTGTCAAGGGCGACGAGGGCTGAATCCACTTGAATGGGTGCTTAGCCATGTTGAACAAAAACATGGGAACTTTTGGAAGCAAAGCGGCCAAAATGTCAAAAAGAATATTGGATAAATTGTTCCAGCTCCAGAAGTGACAGAGTTACCACAATCCTCCCTGTCCTATGTACAGAGAAGAAACACTTGAAGTAGCATCGTGTTGACTTGTTGAACACGAGAAATGATACAATCAGCCCCACGAAACCCAAAATCAGCCAACAAACGTTAATCACGATCAGAATCCACCAGATTTTGGAGCCGCCCATCTTCAAATGCTTTATAGAAAGATACCATGGGCGGTTTTGGGCCTATGCGGGTTGAGGGACAGCACAAGCCTCCCAAAAAATTAGGGCCCCAAATACTTGAGTCCAAATAATATCTGTTTATTACACTACTTTTTCCGTCTTACCAATTTTGCTATGAAAAATACACATTGGTACCACATTTTGATGACATATTTCTCAACTGCATAACATTGGTTTTACATTCGTATTTTCCTTCATATTTCATCCCACAAACTCATACTCCAACAATTAAAAAAAAAAAAAAAAACTTCGAAATACCAACATTTGGCTAAGCAGCAATACAAGCAATACAGAAACCTTCACTAAATCAAGATAGTTAGATATTTGCTCTCTACATTCAAAAGAATTCAAATTCTTATCAACATTTCTCAACAAATTCTTCATTTTGAGCTCCAACTAGAAACAGGGCAAGTGTTAATATCCTTTTCTAAGATGAAACAACTGAAACGTACACTATAATTCAAGATGCAACATCAAAAAACACATCCAAATTCATCATAATAAATATACCAGCCATTATCTTCCACTAGTAGCAGATTTTATTATGATAAAGAAATCGAAAGTGATAGCCCCAAAATCAAAAAACGTGAATGCCTACAATACATTCCGCACCTCATCTTTTTTCAGCAGCTCCGCCTTCCTTTTCCTTTTCTCCTTCGTTTTCAACTCCTCCATACTTGCGCTTAAACTTAGCGATCTGCCCTAAGCTTTGAGCCATCTGCCGCTTTGCTCGTAAATGATAAACTTTACCAACCTCGTGAATCTTCGTCATTGCCACCGTCGTCAACTGCCCATTTTGGGTCACGTACGATATCCATTGCATCTGAGGGTGGATCCCTTTCTTCATATTTTCCTATAAATACACAATTCAACTGAAGATTTCGTTACTGCATTCAAATCTAGATATCAAAAACCTACTTCTATATAATGTTTTTATGCATAAGTCCTTCAAGTTAGTTCTCATATTTTTGGTCTTCCATTGTTGTTTATGCTTCCAAGCTCTGTTTTGTTGTCAACTCCTACTACTACAACGCATATTGCAATTGCAATTGCAATTACAATTAAAACTCCCTACCACTGCAATTTGCAATGCAATTAAACACGTAATACAAACAAAACAGGTGACCTTCAAATGATCTAAATTAAGGAATTCATAATTATAGTTATATATGCAACATTCAAGAAATATTCGGGGTAAAATCCAATAATCCAACTTACTCTCGAAAATCTGCAGGAATCGGAGGAGAGAGATGATTCAAGCCACCGACTATTATGCAATCCAAGTAATATATGCGATTCGTGCTAAAAATAACAGTATATCGAGGACGAAGGAACTGGAGTTACAGCCGAAGTTTAGGGTTTTAATCTTTCCTTCTTCCCTTCAGAATGTTTGCATTGTTCATAAGGTCCAAAGTAACGCCAGTTGGGTTCACTTGTAGTAGTATATAATGAACTTACTTGCGATTTTGGACTTCCGTTCCAGGAATTGATAGACCGACCCAGTCACGGTTCCGGTTCGAACCGGAATTGGAACCGTCAATTACTGTTTTGCTGGAGAAGAACTGGAATCGAACTGCCCTTATGGTTTTGGTTTTGACTCATAACCGCTAGTTACGATTCGGTTCCAATTCAACCGGCTGGAAGGGCCGATTTTTTTATTTTTATTTTTAAGTTTAATTATTCATATATTTCGTTTCTTTTCTATATAAGTTTTAAAAAAATGTAAGAAAATTATAAGTTGTTAAAGAAAATTCAAATTATAACTTAGAAGATATTATTTAAATTTTCTGAGAATTATTAAATTATAAATTATAAGAAAATTCTAATTATAAATTGTAAAAAAATACGGAGTATATATTTATATATATATATATATATATGAGACTTATTTTACAAAATATGTTTTGCTTATTATGTCATCATTAGATGTTTAATTTAAGGAGTAATATTCTATATTATATTTATAGAATATATAATATTTTATTATGAAAAACTTAGCTTATTTATCCATTTGATTAAATTTAATGCCGTATATCTTACATATGGAAAGTATATATATGGAAAATCATGGGGGACTCGTTTCTACGATGTTAGATTACCCAAAAATTGTAACAAATTGCATGATAAAAATATTATTTTAACATAAAAAAATCACATAAAAAGTAGAGCACATTTTAAATTAATGGACTAGAAGTTTGATTAAAATGCACACTTTGTAAAATTTGGGACAATTTCTCAAATATGAGTAATTAAAAAAATTCAACTTATGTCTTTGTTCTCATTTAAGTTTGATCACACGTAAGCAAATTATTTCAACTTAATTCACATAACTAAATAATTTCTAGAAGTTTATAGTTAACTATTCGTTACTATTTAATCAAATGCATGTGTGTTTAAAAGATCATCACCCCTTATTTGAGTGGTTTGAAATATAAATAAGAGTGTTTGACTTCATTGTGCAATGAGTTGAAAATAGACACTCTTGAACTACATAAATGATATGTACATATATTATTGAAAAAAAAAAAATCGAATTGAGATCTATCAGTATAAACGACTGCATGAATACATGATATGATCTATAAGCATAAGTGCATACCTCTCTTTGCAATGCCTCGTCGAGTTCTTGCTTATCATCAGGGTGATAGCAGTTTCGAATCTTAGGATAGATCAAACAGCATGTATGTTAGAAAATTTTCCTACTTTTTTTTTCTTCTAAAGAACTTGTTTATATCACAAACCTTGCATGCTTCTGAAGCAAAGATCTACGAATCGACTGAGTAGGGTGACTAGCCTCTCGAAGGTCTCTTCAATGTCAGATTCAGTCCTTGCTAAGGCCTAGTTGGAAAAATCGCTTATTTTTAGCTTAGTTCTCCGTCTGTATGCTATTTGAACTTATTCAGCCATATTAACTAAGCTAAGCATGTTGGAGAAAGACCTTGCAACAACGAGGGAATCTCCTCTGTCTAAACATAAGATCATCTATCTGTGAGAAATACAAATTTGCAGCCATCATCCGTGCTAGCAAGCACACAACTCTTGTAACTTCCGGTTACCCTCGGATTTCTTGCAAATTAATTTTCACATTCCTCAGTTAATAATATTCACAACTTTTTGATGGACCAATCACAAAATGTGGTCTTCTAAGTAACATGAGGAAGAAATACCATCGCGATACCTGCCATCCAAGACGAAATTGGATAAGAGGGGCGTTTTAAGGAACTCGCTCATATATGCCTATGTTTTTCAGAGCGGTGTCAACACGCCTCAAGAACTTCGATACTCCCTTCCAAATAGTCTCGTGGAAGTAACTCATTCCAGCTCTCTCTTATCTTGAGGAGTCGGAGGATTTCTCTGGATCTCGTCCGTGCGAACTTCAGCTTGTATCTTTATGCGCCGAATCAAAAAAATAAAAACAAAAAAAAGTTACTCCTTTCAAATACTTCACTCCAGATAAACAAATTAATTTGCAGATCAAGATTCACCATCAAAAAATTACTTGTTCATCTCGAGTAGCTACATAATATTATCGAATGAATGCAATAAACGACTGCATGAATACATGATATGATCTATATCAGTATAAGTGCATACCTCTTTTTGCAATGCCTCGTTGAGTTCTTGCTTATCATCAGGGGTGATATCCTTAGCATATAACTGAGTCAAACAGTTTCGAATCCTAGGATAGATCAAACAACATGTATGTTGGAAGATTTTCCCAGTTCTTTTCTTTTTTTCTTTTTTCTAAACAAATTGTGGAGAATGATTTATATCACAAACCTAGCATGCTTCTGAAGCAAAATCGACTGAGTAGGGTGAGCAGTTAGCACCAAATCCACTGTCTGATTCTTCAAAGCTTAGAAGACTTGTTGAGGAGACTTCTTCAACTGTTCCACTAGCCTCTTGAAGGTGTCTTCAATGTCGGATTCAGTCGTTGCTAAGGCCTCGTTGGAAAAATTGCGTGTTTTTAGCTTAGTTCTCCGTGTGCATGCCATTTGAACTTCTTCAGCCAGATTAGCTAAGCTATGCATGTTGGAGAAAGACTTTGCAATGACGATGGAATCTCCTCCGTCTAAACTTGTGAAGACTCTTCCGAGTTCTTCAAGTATCTGTGGCTCGTGTTCCTTTCTTCAACCTAGTCCATTTGAAATCCGACATTATAGTTTTATCCCAAAAGGCCATTTTCACACAATTTGTTGGATTATTGTAATTTATTATATATTCAACTTGATACTTTGAATTGTGTTTTTCTCTCCATATCATTTGATAAACTGTCAAAACAACTTATAATGAAGTTTGTTGGGATATTAAGTTGATGGAGAACTTTGGAATCAAAGTTTTTAAATAAATTTATTTTGATTAGATTTCAAACCTCCGCCCTAGATATTTCCCTTGTTATTTTTGATGAATTAGCTAAGTTACATATACGCTTGAATGTACTAGTAGCGCTCAGTTGTTAGGGAGCATTATACCTTGTTTTGTAACTTTGTAGTAGTTCAAGCATAGCAAAGCGAAGCGCAGAAGCCTTAAAGTGTGCCGGTTATCTAAGCGGGAAGAGTCTGCTTCAAGTCTGAAGCATCTCAACACTCAGCTGCTCAAGGAACCGGAGTATCACTACACTTAAAGCACAGTCTTTCCAGTTACGGAAGCAGCATTCATTAAAGACGTTCCAAAGTGCCAAGCATTCCGCATTCAAAGCGATAAGTTGACTCACGATTCAAATTTAAATTGATAAGCAGTTTGCATATTCCGTATATATCATTAAATGCACCGCAATGTCAGAGTCCAATGTGTCAACGCGGGATTGCTCAATGAAAATTAAATACAGTACGAGTCAGAGAAATGAACTAAAATTCAAACCTACGCAACAAGTAACAGCTAGGGTTTTGCCATAAACGAAGAAGAAGACATTCTCTCCAGCTGACTCTCTGCATCAAATCTGTACTTTCCACAGAAACTCAGGGAGGGTGAAGAACACGCGCCGCTTTCTTTCTAACGAGAAGTTGTTGATCTCCAACTATAGATAGAGGTGTTGCGACTCATTAGAAGACTTACGAAACTACTCACAAGCTCACAAGCATTCTGCAAGAACTCTCTCAAGCTTTCAGCATTCGAACTCTTTCTAAGTGTTCTTTCAGTCATCCTAGTAGTAGTCGAGTCCTTAGAAACCTTCAAAAGTTTTTAAATTAGCAACACAAATCTATTGCCTTAAGCCTAGATTGATAAACCTTTTTCATCCAAAATCTAGAAGGGGAATCCTTACATTTACTTGTTCTTCTTGTAAAAGGATTCTCGAGTTAGAAATTTTCAAAATCCAACCCCAACCCAAAGTTCGAGTCTATTGTGTTAGATCGAGTTTTAAGTTGAGTTGTATTTGTTTTTAGATCGATTGTGAAACTTAAACATGCGTGTTTAAGTGAAAGGTCAATATTGTAGAATTATGTTTATTGTTTTTAAACCCCTCGAGAGCCCATTGGAATCTCTGAGGATTTAGAGTCAAGTTCGGCTTTAAGTCACTTCACTTGGAAGTATAAAAACAAGATCACTTGGAAGTATAAAACAAGAGAGTGAATTGTTCGAGCATTGACGAGTGGACGTAGGAGTATTGTGCTCCGAACCACTGGAATTGGTTGTGTGTTGTATTGTGCTTTCACGCTTACTTTCTTTTATACGCTAAGCTTTTACCACTCACACTACTTCACGCTTTAAACGTTCAAAACGCCTTATAACTGCAAGATTACTTAAGCGAGTTTATTGCTCACCAAATTTCGTACCACACCGCACTCACTCATGAAGCGCGAAACTTTAAAGTGTCAAACACTTTAAAGCGCTCCATTTCGTAAGATGGCCGAAAATAAAAAAAAAGAAGTTAAAAACTCCTTCACACGTATTTCACCCCCCTCCCCTCTCCGTGTGACTCGCTTTTGGGACTAACAAAGTTCGATACAATACTAAATCTAGAAACTTTGATCTTACATTACATGTGTGTGTATTCATAACATGATTCGCGTACATTACAAGAAACTGAAGTTTTAGCTATACATAATCAGCTACACATAATTATGCGTGGTTAATTTAACCACACATAATTAAAAAATGCGTAGGTGAAGTTTTAGCTACACATAATTATATGTGGTTAGTTTAGCGACACATAATTAAAAAACATGTGTAGGTGAAGTTTTAGCTACGCATAATCAGCTACACATAATTATGTGTCGTAATTTTTGCGACACATAATTAAAAAATATGTGTAGGTGAAGTTTCAGCTACACATAATTATGTATAGTTATTTTAGCGACACATAATTAAAAAAAAATGTGTAGATGAAGTTTTAGCTACATATAATTATGTGTGATTATTTTAACGACCCATAATTAAAAAGAAGAATTTGTAGGTGATTGAACCGGGCTATTATCGTTAGTTGTTACCATTTATTACGTTTAGCGAGTATATGATAACACTCATAGCGGCAATGTGTGTTGTTGGATTTATTTTCATATAGATAAGGTTTTTTCAAAGTTGGCATATAAAATTTGTTTAATTTAATCTTATATTATGGTCTTCTTATATTATAGAGTTTGGCTTCTTCTTCTTTTTTTTTTTTTTTTTTTCAATCTAATGTTTACTAAACTAAATAAAATTATTTTATATTTCATTAATTGAAGGTATAATATATATATATATATAAATTTTACATTACACTGGTAAAAAAAACACAAAATAATTATTCCAGGCACATAATATATTATTTTGCCCACACTTAAATATATTTATAAAAAAATATTAATATATTTTTTAAATATTTAATTAGAAAAAAATAAACGACACATAATTTCTACATTTACCCACACATAAGAATTGCCACGTGTCATTTTCACGTTATCATCCACCATGGCATTTCCACATCATCATCCACCTAATTTCCACGTCATAAATTAATTAAATCATAAATATATTTATCTACAAATATGAGATGTCTTTTGCGACACATATATATATGTATGTAGCTAAAAAACTTTTCTTACACATACACATAAGTGTAGGTAATTCTCTTTCTTCACAGATATATAGCTATACATGGTGACACTTGCATTATGTGTGAATCGCAATCCCCGCACATAAGCACATGTTTATCCACACATGCATATGTAGGTGAAATTCTAATTTTTTTGTAGTGGTAATGAAGAAAATCAATAATTTAATAGTACCAAACAAAAAAACTTGCACGGCACATGTTCAGTCAAATCCAAAAAAAAAAAAAAAATATTTTGGAAAGAAGATGAAGAAGATATAATTCTCCCAATAATAAGAGACTTGATTAATCTCTTTGTTTTCGAAGCAAGAACAAGTCATGACACCCCTACTTTGAGAATAAATAAATGAGTGAATCTTACTTTTGCAATGATAAAGATCCTATATATATTCATTATATTGCCATAAGTTGTCTCATTACATTTTAAAGAAAATTGCTAAGACTTAGCTGGCATGAAGCACCTCCCATGCTTTGACTTTATAGTTTTGGGTGGTTCCACTTGCATATGTCCAATAAGAATTCTTAGACACACAACTAGTCATATTACCTTGTGTATGATTATCATACATGAGTCTTGAGTTGGACCGATTAAAGCCCTAAGTTTAAAGAGCTTTATAATTTATAAGCTTAAGTGCTTATAATTATAAGATGCTTGAAAAACGTATAAGGTATGTGGCGGCAAGAGCATAAAAGTTGTCAAAGTGTTTGGATAAATGAGTTTATAAGTTCAAAAGAGAATTAAAAATATTAAAATTTGAAAATTAAAAAAAAAATAAAAAAATAAAAAAAAAATCGAAATCCATAATTTTGTAAAAACCCAAATGGAAATGTGTATACTAGCTAGAAATATAAAAATAAAGTAGAGTTATATAGTGAAAACATAAGATTTTGAAAAATTAAGCTACGGAAGGAGCTTTATTTATTTAGATCGAGCTTATAAACTCTTGAAATTTACTATTTTGCTAACCACTTTTGGAGAGCTTATATACAGTCGAACAAATTATAATCGTGTCAAACTGATTATAAAATTTGTTTTAAAGAGGTTATAAATTCTATCCGAACACCCCTAATATGATGATGAGGCTGAGCACTAGTGGAATTGGGTGCAGTGTCTTGGATTAAATTACTTGATTAAGATTTATAGTGTCTAGCTAAATTATGTATGGGTCCAATTTTAATTATGTTTAGATTGATATAAAATCTCCAATTATTAGAAGGAAGAAGGAAATCTTGAATTGAACTCTTCACACACATGAAGAGCCATTTTTTTTAGGGGGAAATCATAACCAATCATTCATAACCCCAAATGCATTCATAATCTGCACACTCCCCCTTCAACTCCACCATATGAAATTAGAAAAAAAGAAAAGAAAAGAAGAACAAACAAACCCACAAACTTAACATTAAGAAACATATATATACAATTGCAAAACCCTACCAAAACAAAAAAATCTAATCACATATTTTTTTTTGAAAAAAAACACACTAAATTTACCACAATTCATCAACATATATCATCTAACAGTTGATGCAACAACATGAGCCCAAACCTTGAGATGGTGTTTCATGTCCATTTCATTCTTCCCATATGGAATCCTCAAATTCATCACAATATCTCTTCTCCTACTCAAATCACCCCATGCTTCCGATAGATAAGGCCTAGAAACCCCAACTTCTTCTTCTCCACCGTCAGCGGCGGCCGTTCTTTTCCATTTCTGCAGCCCAGGAACTATGGAGGCGATGCTCGGATTCGTTTCTTCCTCGTTGAACTCGAACCCGAGATCCATGAACCCTTTGAGCTCCTCAAACTCCAGAGCCGATAAGCTTCTGCTCATCCCTCTCTCTCTCCTACCTCCGTACTCTTTCTTTCTACGAGGTTTCTCTCTCCCTGCAAAACAATGCTCGAATATCATTTCTTCACCTGATGGAATCTTCTGCAGCTTTTGTTTGGTGATGATAACTGATCTCGGAGAATCTGCATCGAAATCCACGCCTATGCAGCGATCACTGTACGATCGGATTCGAAGATTCTGCACCTTTGGCTTTGGTTTTTCTCCACTAGCTTCATCCTCTTTCCGATGCATGAATTCAGCTGGAGGTTCATGTTTTTTTCGAAATATTTCACGTTCGAACCAGAAATAATCCATGAGCTCAAGAATTTGTTTAGCTTCCATTTTTTTAATTTTTTTTTTTTTTTGCTCGAGAGGATTATTATTGGGGAGCAAAATATATTGGGGGAAATGACTAAATGATGAGGACATTATATATATTTGATTAAATTAAGAAGCCCATAATTGAAGCAATATATAATAATCATAATAATAATATTTATTTGATGCGCATATGAGCAGAATCTTTCTAGAGTTGACTGATATATGGTAGAATTATAGTAGTTTATGATAATGTCATTCTCCATTTGGTATTTTTTAATTAAAACTACCGTTGTTTGTATGCAATCATTGTAGAGGTCGTTGGAAAATCAAGTCATCATCAAAATTGAAATATAGAAAGTGGCCTGGTAAGGTTGTTTCACAGCTTATTCTTTAATATTTTTCTTGGACGTGAAGTTTCATTGCTATGAATAAGATAAAGTCGGATTCTTAATTAATTTATTGCATTTGTGGAACATCTTATCTTATATTAATTGCATTTGTCATGAGAAGAAAAATCGAATAAAAGCTATCATGAATTATTTACTACAAAAATTCACAAAGTCATATTGATTTTTGCATGAATTGGAAATAATTAAGAGTTCACACGAGTAAAACTTGGTAAATTTTTAAATTTTATTGGTATGTGGCGAGTAGTTGGCAAATGCAATAAAAAGTGTTGCAATATATAGATAATTTGTCTTGAAAATTATAATCCACCTAAACTTATTTTTGCATCAAAATATTTTCTCTCTCTATGTATATACACCAACGAAGCAGCATGGTGAACAATAAAAGCACATGCAAGAGTAATGTAAAACCTCATCCAAACTCAAAGCTAGCATGGACATTACAATGTGCAAAGCAATAATATCTATCAACCGTTCTAAAAATAAGTGAAATAATAATAATAGAGGAATGTTCCTCTATCCATAGTGAACTTATTTAATATATTCATAACTGACTTGTCCATGATATATTTAAGGAAATATTATTATAAATACATTCTCTAAAACTAAGTCCTATTTAAAAAATGCTAAACTTAAATGAAAAAATTACTGATGTGACAATATCACATCAACGGTAAGACAAATTAAGTGTGCTCAACTGCACATGGTGGATATGAGAATATTTTTAAATAATAATAATAATAATAATAATAATAATAATAATAATATCTATAAACTAAAAAAAATGATAAAAATACCCATCAATTTTTCATTCACAAGTGACAACACACCATTACTTGTTATCTATCCATCACGGGCCAGCTTTTATTACTTGGCATCTATGTTGCATGGGTGCAGGGGAGAGGGTGCGGGGGCGATGCGATACGAGTGTGGGGAACGTATTTTTAAAAAATTATAGGGTACGTATGTCTATTTATTATTTTATTTTTATATTTATGATATAATGCCTATACTATATATAAAATTTAAATAAATCATAAACTAAATATATATAAAAAATAATAAAACAGTGCAACTAAATATATAACGTACATCTTCTGCTTCTATTTTCCTTTTTTTTTTAATAAATAATGTTTAAGATTTGCAAAAAATCCCTAAAAAACTTAAGTTATAGCAAAAATAACTCAATTAACTCCGGATTCGCGAATCTTTTTTATCGGATTCGTGCATCCGTTATTATTTATATTAAATTAAATAAGGATACGTCATGTGGGGAATCGGGTGTGAATCCGCCGTGAATCGCACCCGGATGCAATACAGGTGCGAATCCGATACTGCAATGTATTGTTTTTTTAAAGAATCCGTGCATCAGAGCTTGACATCCAAAAAAGCCACATAAGAAATCTAAATAATGTCCTTTCTAACTTTTCTTGATAACACTTACTATACTACTCTATCCGTCCACGATATGTTGGTCAAAAATAATTTATAAATAATTTTGAAGCTTTGTGATGATGAATTTTAAATTATATTTTAAAGAAAAAATACTTAAAAATTCATTTTAAAATCCATCATCGAGAAGCATGAAAATGGGGTGCCGAAACAAAAGGTCTCAGTAATTATGGGACGGAAGTAGTACTACGTAGTACTTGGTATCTAAATTATTTAGAAATGACTTTATCATTTCGGTACGTTTATGATATTCAATATAATTAGTTCAGCACGAAACCGAAATTTCGTAAAATTTGTAACCCAACTATGAAAAATTTATTTTAAACATAAACCATAAATAATTGCTAAAATGCACCTAAATAATTCCAATGGGTGATTTTAAACATAGCCCTCATTTTTCTCTTTATAGCCTCCTTATTTAAATAATAATTAAAATAATATTAAATTTACGTGTATACCCTTATAGCCCCCAAATTAACCCCTCTCTCACACTCTGTATTTTGCCTCTCCCTGTTTCCGATCATAGCTTAAACCATTTTTGTAATTCTTGCCATTTTTGTAGAAGATAAATCATTGAGTGTGATTTGGTATCATAATTTCCGTGATAAATTGTATCATCTACAGTATTTGTTTGTGTTTTGGTTTATTTGACTATAATTACAAGACTACAAAATTTTTGATGATTGATGAAGGGCAGAAAACCATGGATTTATGTTGAAAGAAGACTTCATGGCCTTTTCTTCTCTCGTTCCTTTTTTTCCTTACCTTTGAATTTTTTTAAAGCTCTGAATCAAGCATTCAATTTATGGAATTTGTTATTATCCTTGATTTTGAGTTGATTTTTGTCCTTGATTTGTTGTTATCCCGGCTGAAATATCTAATAAAATTTCCATGTAATAAAGCCATTGCACACATTAAAGCCTCCAAAATCAAGCACGTCATTGTTGGAAGAAGTTCATAGCAACCTTTTTGAAACCCCAAATTATATTGACAGTATACTACAATATCACGATTCAAAATAGAACATAGAAAAAAAACCAAAATCATCTAACACTCAAAAGAAGAAAACAAATAAAAAAAAAGATTAAATTTTGATATAGAGATAACCGTGGATTTGGGGGCTACAAGGCTATAAAACCTGCACTCTTGATATCGAAATGGGTGCAGGTGAATTTTGGCTCAATAGGGATTTAATAGTACATTTAGTAATATTTTTATTATTATTTTAATTAAGGATGCTATAGAGAGAAAATTGGGGGCTATGTTTAAAATCGCCCATTCCAATTAGACCATTAAGAAAATAGACAATTTAGTTAAGGGACACACTTGGGTCAGCCGGAGGCACCGTGCGGCCGGGCTAAAACAATGACACTTTTATTCATATAGATTGTCACTTTTCTGTATAAAGATTGACACTTTTAAAAATTGTCATTTTATTCGTAAAATAATTATGTTAAAGATTGACACTTTTATTCATATAGATTTGTACTTTTCTATATAAAGATTGACACTTTAGGCCCGGCCGCACGGTGCCTCCGGCTTACACAAGTTTTTGTCTTTAGTTAATGAACAACATTAAAAATTTGGGCCAAATAATGAAGCCTAATTAGAAGTAATGCATAGCCCAAATCTGTTACCCTTCAAGGCCCAACTTGAAAGTGGGGCCACTCCCTGCTGTGGGCCCAACGGCATATGGTAGCATCACTTGGCGGCTTGATACAGTCGAAGACTCCAAATTTCACTACTTTTTAAAGTGATTTAAAAAAGAAAAGAAAAGTTTTTTATTTTTTTATTTTTTTAATTCAATTTTGTAGATAAAAATTAAAATCGAACGGAAAAAAATGCCTGTTTTGTCAAGTTCAGAATCATCTTATTACATGTTAATATACTATAATCTCAATGTTAGCATCTTCAAAATTCTTTATTTCCTTGCATCTCTTTTTTTTATTTTTATAAATAAAATAAATCTTTCCATCTATTTTTATATTTATTTAATTTAATAAATATAGCAAGTGGGTTGTGAAAGAAGGTGAGGTGCAGGCCCGCAGCCCGGAGGGTGGTGGTGGCTTTATTTGATTCTTTTATTTGCTGTCACGTTTTTGTTTCAGAGGCAAATGTTAATTTAATATTATTCCAATTTTACCTAATTGAAAAATGTTAAATTAATCGTTATTCTCAAGAATATTCATATCCATGACTTTTCCTTCTATATGCTGTGCTGTGTTTAGCTGTATGCGATCTTCGCTTCTTACATTGCGTTGCGTGTATTGAAACCCAGATTTTTAATTTTTATTCTTTCCGCGTCAAACCCTAAATTCTTTTTTCCCCAAAGGTTTCTATCTGAAGATTGAGTCTTTGAAGCTACAGACGCCCAATTTTGACTCTATTCAATATCTGAGGTCAGTTTTCAAACCCCTATTTCTGGTTTCTCCGAATTTTTAAATTCAGTGAAGTTAGGGTTTTTAAAGATCTTTATTACTGTATTATTTTTTTACATTTGTTGAATGTTCAACAATTTCTGCTCGTACTAGGTAAGTTGTTATTGAGTTTCTGCATGTCGATTATCTTCTCGATTGATTGAATATTGGGTTCGTCTTTCCTTTTGTGCAGCATTTGGGGTTATCTGATCCAAACGAGAGGATTTTGGTATACTTTGATTGGATTTGTGTAATCATCTTTAGCTCCATATTTTCACCTGAATTAGTGGTTTTTATGCAGTTGATTTGGAAAGTTCTTATTTGAAAAGAGTGAGAGGGAGATAGGGAGAGAGGGGGAGGGTTGTGGATTTGGTTTAGAGTGAGATTTGAGGAAAATAAATAAATTGGGCTTTTAGGGAGAGGTAAAGGAAGTTTGCAAAGATGATGTCAAGATCTTATACCAACCTTTTGGATTTAGCATCTGGAAATTTCCCTACAGTAGGTAGAGAGAAGGACCGGAGGCGCCTCCCAAGGGTTATGACTGTTCCAGGTAATATTCTCGAGCTTGATGATGAACAAGCTAGTAGTGTTGCATCGGATAATCCATCTTCGCTTCTTGGTGATAGAATTATCATTGTAGCGAATCTTCTTCCTCTCAAAGCAAAACGAAGGCCCGATAATAAGGGCTGGACTTTCAGCTGGAATGAAGATTCATTGCTGTTACGTGTTAGAGATGGCTTTCCGGAGGATATGGAGGTGCTATATGTTGGATCGTTGCCTGTTGATGTTGATCCAATCGAACAGGATGATGTGGCCAACTATCTTTTGGAGAAATTCAAATGTGTCCCTGCATTTTTACCTCCTAGTCTTTTGGAAAAGTATTATCATGGCTTCTGCAAGAAGCACTTATGGCCACTCTTTCACTACATGCTGCCATTTTCATCAGATCACGGAATTCGGTTTGATAGGTCTATGTGGGAAGCATATGTATCTGCCAATAAGCTGTTCTCGCAAAAAGTCATCGAAATAATCAATCCTGAGGATGATTTTGTGTGGATTCATGATTATCATTTGATGGTGTTGCCCACATTTTTGAGAAGGCGCTTTGTAAGGTTAAGAATGGGTTTTTTCCTTCACAGTCCATTCCCTTCGTCTGAGCTTTATAGGTCGCTTCCTGTTAGAGAAGAAATTCTAAAAGCTCTACTCAACTCTGACCTAATCGGTTTTCACACCTTTGACTATGCACGTCATTTTCTCTCTTGTTGTAGTCGGATGTTGGGGTTGGAATATCAATCAAAAAGGGGCTACATAGGATTGGATTATTATGGAAGGACCGTGGGAATAAAGATTATGCCAGTTGGGATTCACATGGGACATATCGAATCAGTTCTGAAACAGGCGGATAAGGAGCTACATGTTGAGGAGCTAAAACAACAGTTTGAAGGCAAAACTGTGTTGCTTGGAATCGATGACATGGACATATTTAAAGGTATAAATTTGAAGCTTTTAGCTATGGAGCACATGCTCAAGCAGCATCCGAGTTGGCAAGGGAGAGCTGTGCTGGTCCAGATTGCGAATCCTTCCAGAGGAAGAGGAATAAATCTTGAAGAAATAAATCGTGAAATAGAGGAGAGCTGCCAGAGAATTAACAAGGAACTCGGAAGGCCTGGATATGAGCCTATAGTTTTTATCCATCGATCTTTATCAATCAGTGAAAGGATGGCTTACTACAGTATTGCTGAATGTGTTGCGGTGACAGCTGTGAGGGATGGGATGAATCTGACTCCATATGAATACATAGTCTGTAGAGAAGGAGTCTCAGGTGCGGAGCCGGATTCGGAATTGAGTGGGCCCAAGAAGAGTATGCTAGTGGTCTCTGAATTTATTGGCTGTTCCCCTTCTCTCAGCGGTGCTATTCGTGTAAATCCTTGGAATGTTGAAGCAACTGCTGAGGCATTGTACGAGGCTATATCATTGGCTGAGAGAGAGAAGGAATTACGACATGAGAAGCATTATCGGTATGTGAGCTCTCATGATGTAGCATTTTGGGCTAGAAGCTTCTTACAGGATATGGAGAGAACATGCATAGATCATTTCAGGAAAAGATGCTGGGGTATTGGTCTTGGCTTTGGTTTTAGAGTGGTGGCACTTGATCCGAATTTCAGGAAGCTTTCAATGGATGAGATTACGGCAGCTTACTGTCGGGCTAAGAGCAGGGCTATATTGTTGGATTATGATGGCACACTTATGCCTCAGAATTCAATTATTAAGACTCCAAGTGCCCAAGTTCTGTCTCTCCTAAACACACTCTCTGGTGATCCCAAGAATCTAGTTTTTATGGTCAGTGGAAGAGGTAGGGACAGCTTAAGCAAGTGGTTTCTTCCTTGCAAGAAACTGGGACTAGCTGCAGAGCATGGCTACTATTTAAGGTATGTCTCATATTTTGTCTGCTGGTTCACGTCATTAATGTTTTTTTCTTATTATTTTGTTTTCTATCTTATGTCCACGATTCAAATTTATGAATCATTATTATTATTTTTTTCGAGTAATTTTACTGCTATTTATTTAAATTTGTGAAATACAAAATCTATGGATAAAATTAGGGGCAGAGCAGCATGGAATTCAGGTGGGGATATTGGCCGACCTCAAAAAATTTGGATTGCCCTAATTTCGCTTACACGTATAAAATTATGTACAAATTTATAAAAAAATTGCATTTTGCCCCATGAAAAATCTAAATATGCCGGGGCAAAGACAAAGTTGAATATTTTGCCCCTCTTACCTCTTGGGGCCTGGCACCGCAACTGGATAAAATACACCTTGGCTCTAGAAAAACTAGATGAATGTCTTTGAATTTTTATTTAAGGTGCTAAGAGTCACTTTCTCTCTTAAAAATTCGATACATTATAACTTAGGGGTGATGTGGTACATGACTCTAAAATGTTAATTATATTTCAAAGTTAGTTCGCTTGTAAAGCTCACTCCTATGACTTTGATATCAAGAACATTCTGCATTTTCCTATGCAACTGCTTTCCAATAAGTATAGAGGATGATTTCAAGGATTAAATTTTATATCTCGTATTTTAGTGCTTCTGTTAGTTTTCACTTCCAAATCTGAGCCTATTCACTCTCTTTTGATGCCTAGGTCCCATATGATAATCAGAATCTATAGTGCATTTCCTACATTTGTCTCTGGGTTAGTGAAGATTGATTTAGGATGTAGGAAAATGAAGCGGATTTTTTTTTGCACGCTTTTGGCTAAATGCCACATAGACTTGCCTCATGAGGAAGCAGCCTGCAGTAAATCATTTTCAAAATTGAAGGAATCACAGTCATCTGATAACTGGGTTAATATGCCTTTGTTTCTGATATATATTATTCACACCTTTTTATATATCTTTTCTGTAGAAACTTGTAATCTTCTGTTAGTTATTTGGTGTTAACTTTCAATCTGAGGTGTACGCTACTTTTAGCTTGTTGACTTCTGGCATCAAGTATTGGTGAATATGATAACACTTTTTATGCTGCAGTTTTTTTTTTTTGGGAAATATCTCAAGTGTTCATTTGATTTAGTTCCAAAACAAGTCACTCTGTAAATGAAGTCTCTGTATGCACATATCATGCATTACATATAATATGCATAAGTATATACCTAACGGAGACATTTCAGATGTGTGAGTTTTCCCCATTTCTTCCCTTTCTTCATCGGTCCTTCCCACGCCACCATCTTTTCTTAGTAGGTCATATCAGGGCATGTACTCTAGGATGGTTTCGGTGTTCATGATGTCCTGAAAGTTCTGGATATAATATATATTGTGTGTGTGTATTTTGCATGCTTTGATTTTGCTAAAATATTGGCAGGTGGCCACAAGTTGAAGATTGGGACACCTATGGCCAGGGTTCTGAGTTTGGGTGGATGCATATTGCAGAACCTGTTATGAACTCATACACCGAGGCTACTGATGGTTCCGGAATAGAGAGAAAAGAAAGTGCTCTAGTCTGGCATTATCATGATGCTGACCCTGTATTTGGGTTTTCCCAGGCAAAGGAAATGCTCGATCATCTAGAGAGTGTTTTAGCAAATGAACCTGTAGCTGTGAAGAGCGGACAATTTATCGTGGAAGTGAAGCCTCAGGCATGTATTTTTTTTTTTTTCTTTTTTCCTTCCTTCAATTGGTTCTCTTAAATGAAGTTTCAACTGTTTATGATTTGCAACTTGAGTTTTTCAGAGGTAGTAAAGTGGGGATAACTATTAAGGTTTCCAATCTTTTGTTGACACAGGGTGTTACCAAAGGCAGAGTTGCAGAAAAGATTTTGTCATTCATGTCAGATAAGAGAAAGCAAGCTGATTTTGTGCTCTGCATCGGTGATGACAGATCTGATGAGGATATGTTTGAAATAATTGGTAATGCAGTGTCTGGTCGTATTCTTTCTTACAACGCCGAAATATTTGCTTGCACAGTCGGGCAAAAACCAAGCAAAGCCAAGTATTACTTGGATGATTCATCTGAAGTAGTAACCATGCTTGAATCTCTTGCTGATGCTACTGATTCTCCTGCTTCATCTGACGACGAACCAGATAGTCCCCCTAGAAGGCTTGGTCTTGGTTCTTCATTTGTCTGAATTTATCCTAATTCTCTCAAAGGAAAGCTCTTGCTCATATGGGTGTCCAGTTTCAGGTCCCACAGTAGGGAAACAATGTACTTTTTCCGATATCTCCTTTTCCCATCTCCTAGCTAATAAAATAGCTTTTAGGCCCATCCTCGTGTGTTTGTGATAAAAGAAAAAAAAAATAGTTGAGATTTCCTTGGGTGAACATAGAGAGAAGTGGATACTTGGACCAAGTTCAAGAACACGTCTTTCTTGTTTAATTGAGATGGGCTATGCCATTTAAGCAAGATTCACTATTTCAATGGAAAAGGGAATGTCCCTATCTTGATGACTGAACTTTTTGGCACACTTATCGGCTGTTTCTGAAACAGAAAGGAGTACTAAATTGTCTATTGGAACATTCTGGAAGAAAGTGATTAGCTTTGGCTGAGAATCTAATGTGTATGGTCAGATGCCAGAAGTGTTGATGGGGAATGAGACGGTCTTATTATATACGGTCCTTGAAGCTGAGGCAGAAAAGGTGGTGGCATGAGCGTGGAATGACAGATTTGGGCTTCTTTCTATATAATGTTCATTGTTCCTTGTACAGGTTGGTATGACTCCCTTTTATCCCGTCTTGTTCAGTTCCTTTGGGCCAATTTAAGGAATGTGAATATGGGCTCTGTGATTTCAATAATGATGGATGCTACTATGGAATGTTGCAACTGATTTCCTTTTCTTTTTTTTTTCTTTTGAATTCCTTATTTTTGATCAACTGTGGATATATTTTTTTTGATTGTCAAGTCTTTATGATTCAGTAATTCAACTCTAGTTTCTTTGTGTATCATCCTTGGCTTGTGCTTCTGTTTTAGTTGTGCGCTGCACTATCAGGCTCGATTTTGAAATGCCGTATCGGCCGCGAAGACTATGAGTGATGTGCTACTAGAGTTTTCATTCTGCAACTTTTGGTGATATATTTATTTAGATCAGCATTATTATGTGTGGAAAAAACTAAGTTCCACGTTGACTACTCTGTTGAAGGCTCAACTTCGGCCCCATATTTTTGTACTAAAAATAGTTGCACGGGTTTTAATAAAATGTTAGGTGGTGTGGTACAATGGTGAATAAGTAGAGATGATAGAGATAAAGTGATTGTGGTGGCATAGTGTTCAAAAAAGAAAAGTGCGAATTTTTTTATGACGTAAATGTGCAAAAAGATAGGGAACGGAGGGAGTATTTCTTAGAACCGAACTGTGACACCAAAAAACCTTGCTGAACCCTATAGATTTCTATTAGTTTGAAAAAAAAAACTTCTGTTGTTGAAATTTTCGATAATTGCGTTTAGATTGAAACCTCTGAATATTTCCAGTCCTATTTTGGGTCGATGCACAAAGAAAGTGCTAGATCAATCGTGAAGCAGAAAAAATGGTTATTCAGTTAAACTCAACATTAGGCTATAGCCTATAGTACACTACACTACACGCACCAAATACGAAAACACCCCCATCTACAACTTGAAGCTCTACACTACAATGCTGCTACAGCAGCAGGAGTTGGAGAGAAGCTCTGTTTTCGATTGGAATCTCGACAAACGTAGCTCTAATCTCTCATCTCCAGTAACCGTCTCCACGATTGTTTCTAGTTTGGCTCGAAGCGACCTCATACGTCTCATTTGAAAGTCACTTCACCCCCTGCATCCATGTCTTCCGCGAGCTTCTCGAACATCAGACTCCTTGCCATTGTTCTCATCTCATGCATGATCAAGTGACTCTGACATCGAAGTATTTATGGCCACATTGGAAAGGAAAATTTTTTTATTCATGTATTTATTTTGTTTGTAAGTACTTTTGTATTCATCTCATACTAGTACACAATATGAAATTCAACGCTACAAGCTTGTATTCATATAATACTGTATATGGTCATTACACTTTCTTAATAAGTGTCTAAAAGATAGAGCTTCTCTCCACGCGGGCGCGCCTGGGGGCGGTGGTGCCACCTCGAGGCGGGGCACTTTCGACGATGACAAACCTGCAAACCGGGCACTTCCCCTGGCTCTTCACCCAAGGAACGATGCATTCCTCGTGGAACATGTGGTTGCAGGGTGTGATGGTGACGAACTGCTTCGTCTCGAAGTCTTCCAGGCAAACCGAGCACCTCTTGCCTACGTCGTCATCGTTGGACGCGCTGCCTCCGCCGCCGCCGGACTTGTTGCCTAATCTTCTGATGATGTTGTAAATGTGTGGGCTGTAGAGCTGCCTCCTCAGCTTACCGACTGCCTGCTTCTGCTCTTCTGGGCTCAGCTTCGGTTCCTCTGCAGATGATGGAGTGCTGTTCCATGGCTGGTAGTAGGGGGGAGGCGAGTCGAACAGGGGCCGTTGTGGGCCCGGATACGAGTCCTCGAAGAGGAGGAGGGGCACCGAGGGATGAGGGCTTGCTGGTGGCGGGAAACTGCATCAATTGCCCAAGTACTGTGATTTCATTTCTTATACACAAGACGATGCATGCATAAGGGATTTATATGTTATTTAAGAGATTAGAAGTGGGAATTTAACTTTGAGTTATAGCACAATTCGAAATTTTGATGATGCGTTTCATTTATGGATAGTCACGTGTATCTTACTTTTTTTTTATATATTTTTTTATTTTACATATTAATACTAAAATCATTACTTGAATGTGTGCCATATATGTAAAAATTAACATGCAATGAAATCCAAGAAATTAATTAATCGGAATCACCTTGTCAAGCCATGATCATGTCCTCCAATGAATCTCTCCTCAACTGACATCCATGGATCTCTTGTTCTTGCACTAGGATTCTGAGCAACAAATGAATAAAATAATAAAATACTTTAATTTTCAAAACTGAGAGCCTCCAATTTTTGGGTGTGTGTTGAGATGCAATTAACAAACCAGAGATCTTATCGGAGGAAGCAGGCCTGAGCGGTTAACCGGAAGATAAATCCAGTACTCCTGTCCGGCCGGCCAACTCTCCGGTGGTTGAGAATTTCGGAAGTTTCTGCTCATTTCTTACAGCCTTTTTGGAAATTAATGAAATGAGGAGTTGAAGTTTAAGGTGAGGATTTGATTTATTCAGTGATGATGTTGTGGAATTTATCTTGCTTTTCCTTGTCACCCACTTATCTTTTTTTCGCCTACTTTTTTGTAGGTGGGCGCTGAGGATAACAAGATTCATCACTGCAGATGAAAGTAAGGAATTTGATTCCTTCTTACTTCAACACTACAGTTTATATACATCCGATATTTATTTACACTTTAGATTATAGGTAAACGCCACCGTTAATCGGAGGATATGATTCTATAAAAATCCTTTTTCATCAACTCTCCCTTTTCAAACTGAATCGTGTTCGTTAAGATGCCGATGAAATCACATTAAATGAGGTGTAAAACGGAAGAAAACGAGACCACTATCACACGTACACGAAAGTACCGATGTATACACAATGAACTCCAGAAATGAATTAGTTTCAAACCGTGAACAAGTAAAAACTCAACAACTTAGTAGTCTTTCGCCAGAAAAAAAAAATAGAAAAAGAAAAAGAAAAAAACAACTTAGAGTAGGGAAATAGAGTCTAGAGAAGAATTTAGAACCAATGATGTCTAGCAGCAATATTCTTGAGTTTTGAGAAGGTGAAAAAACTGCAATCCCACCATTGGAACCAGTTCTAGGCCTGCAAATCAGTGATGAGACAGAGTCAATATCACAACAGTAATATTAGAACGCCTAGTAGTCTGAAGAACATACCTTACGGTTGAAAACGCCACTTTGTGGCGTACAGGTGGAAGCGTTATGCAGCAGAAGTCATCTATCTACTCATGGTCGAAGACAAATAGAAGTTCCAAAATATGGAAGACATGGACATGAAAGCAACACGGGCTTGAAGAGGAACCGCCCTGTGAGTTTGCACATCATTTTGGAAGTTAATTACGAGGGAACAAACTGATTCAATGAGTGCTTGTAAAAATTGAAAAAGAAAGTGAGGGAAATATTTGTACGCTGGAACAACTTGTTCTGAAAAAAACATTGAGAAATGATTAAATTTTTTCTATCGTCAAAAGATCAGAGTATCCTTTTCCAATAGAACTCTTCACTTCAACAAGAAAATTAATCAAATGAGTAGAAGAGAGCAAACCTAGTGGCATTTTTCAAGAAGATACTTTGAAAAATAAGAATGCAAGTTATAAAAAAGACGTTCATGCTGTTTATTTTTGTGTCAGTGTGCTCGTGACTCGATCAAGAAGCCTATTTTAAAAAGCCTATTTCATAGTAACCCAACATATAAGAACTAAAGCTCAAATGTATTCTCGGTATTTTCTAACTATAAAGCATGAGAACCGAGTCCTCAAATATCTGGTTTTCATTTCAAAATCTCCCTCAATGGAGGAGAGAAGAAAAACATACCCGAAGTTCAATATACTGACAGGAATCCAGAATTTGAAACCTGCATGGAAATAAACATTAATTCGTAAGAAATGCATATCATGATTTAACACAAAACGAAAGTAAAGAATTTCACCTGTGAATAGGGTAGGGAGGGCATCATTCTTGTATCTATTGGGAAGTTCAGAGAGTTTTCCTTGCCATAAATTATTCCAAGCAAAAATAACAGCAATTACAGTCGGACCTAGCACGATTTGATTTAACACGACCTGAAAAAGGGAGCCAGAAGCGACATTTCAAAGATCATGCCCAACATTTTTGCTCTTCGAAGTATGAGAGATTAAAGTTACCTTTGTGGTTAGGTTCTGAACGTTTTTCTGAGGCATACAATGATCAAGGAATTGATACCATGCGTATGAACCGGGACCATACAGCAGAAATCCATATGAAGCCATGCGGACAGCTCGAGTATAGTCATATTCAGACAAAAGCGTGCTTGTAATGTCCTTCATATCAAAGAGATCGAGAGAGAATTCAATAAAATTAGTACATATTTGAGTTAGGCACATGATAACAGCTAATAGAAACAGACAATTAAAGGTATTGATGCTCAAATTTGAAGCAAAAACAGCAAGCTGCAGAAAAGGAGGGGATTGCAGTTAACATGCAAGTGTTTTTAGTTAGCCATTAGCAAAAGAGTCAATATAGTATAAATGGAACTCGAATTTAAATTCACAAGTGCATTACACAATAATTGAGCCAAAGTTGTGGGATAAAGCATTGCATAAGAAGGCTCGGCTCTGTCAATCCGTATCTCTTTCTAATCGAAGTTCGATTGATAGAATAAAAATGAAACTCAGGGATCTGTACAAACTGAGTCATTAGATAAGCAGTAGCTAAACATAATCGTGGTTGAAAATGAGAAAATTCCATTCATATTGGGATGCGAGATGTCCTGACTGTATCCGTAATATGAAACAGCTCCGTCTCTAATCAATCTCCAAAAAATCCCAGCAAACATAATAAAAGGCTGCTAAATGTGCGAATTTGCTGAAGAACGTTGAGATTAACATAAACATGCCACAGAACACCTATATACATATTGTATGCTTGTCAGAGTATTAAAACAGTTGCGATCAAGCAGAATTTCAAGCCTCTGATAACCAAAAAGTGTTGAGCAGTTTCATAACTCTGTAGCACGAGCGAATACACACAGACGATGGTGTCAACTAACAACTTACTTTCGAAGGACCCTTCGAAACCAAACATATTATCTGGAGGACAGTGAACAGATGGTGAATTGATCTGTACTAACTTTACAGTCTCAAACAGCAAGCTACTCTTTAATTACAAATCAATCACTTATTCAACCACTAAATTGAACATGAACTAGCAAAACAATATACAGGGGAAGCAAAAAAGATATACAGCTAAGTTCATCCAATCAAAGACTAAATTTTTACCCAAATAATGAAGTTTTTTTTTTTACTACAGTCAGTCTCCATTCAAGAATACCCAAAGCACATTTTGTCATCGCGGTTACAAAACAAACAGGAGAAAAGAAAATGCGCAGTAAAGCATATAAATAAAAATCAGCGTTTTAAGCAAAATCCCAGAAACCAAAACCAAGGTGAAAAGCACAAATCCTCAGCATTCAAAAAAACTCAAACATGGATTCAACATGAACGAGAAAATAAATTGAACAGCCATAATAATCACCTTAAAATCTTGAGAATCGGAAAGGGTGTCCTTATTTTTGACCCAACGGTGGCGGAGCTGGGCAATGGTGTCTCCGGTCAAGCAAAGAGCGGCGCTGGTGGCGGCCTGCTTGAGGGGGAACTGGTAACCGCCGCCTCCGCCGACGCCGGAATCAACTGAATTGGAGGGCTTCGATTCTCTTTTACTACTAGAGTCTTTCTTCTTATTCCTCCGCCGCCCAAAGTTATCGTGAAATGGGCCCATTCCCCATATGCCACCGTTCCCCGCCGCACCCAAAGAACCCATTTTTCTCAACGACGACAAAAAATTCAAGAAGCTAAAAATCGATGCTATTTTATTTTCATGTGGTTGCTGCTTCGGACATTATTTGGTAGGACTAGATTTCGACATAAATACATAATACTATAAAGAAAGGGGTCAGTTGAAAATTACTATTTCACATCATTTATTTGACTTTAATATTCTAATGCATGAGTGGGTAAAAGAAATTAAAAAAAAAAAATCCCAAATGCAAAATTTTCTCCAATTTCGAATTATAATAATCAACCTCTACATATTCTCCGCAAGCCAGTTTGGACCGAAAAAACGATGTTATTGAAAATTCAAAGTGACCGAGGAGAAATAAATAGATATTATTATTATTATTATTATTATTATTATTATTATTATCAACAAAGATTTATGGAAAATTCAATGAGACTTTAGGAGAATATGTAGAGGTTGGTATCACTAGTGCTATTTATTTAATTACTAGCTACTTTTTGATATCGCCCTCAACTCTCAATCTAAACAATAATAAATAAAATAAATAAATCTCTCAATCTAATCTACATGAGATTTTTTCATCTCTTCTTGAAATTAATGCCCTAATTTAATCAAAGTTAAAAAATTCCATAAGGCAGAAGTTCATGGATACATATGTGTATGTGTATTCATTTGAGGGAATTATTAATAAATCACTATAATGCCGTCGAGAGCTAAAGTTTGAATTTCTTTGTGAGGATCAAGTTGGACCAAATGAAAGTTGAATTCAACTGAATTTAGAAAAAGAGTTGGACAATCAATTGAGGACATTGAATCAATTAAAAGTTTAACAACCTAATTTTCAGTCCTCGTAATATTTTAAAAGTTGCAGAACTTGAATCCTATTTTGTCCTAGTTTCACTATTATTTGCGCCATGAAGTTCAAATTGTGGGGCTTCCTTGCTTAAAAAGGTCACGAATCCAACAACATTTTCATGATGTTTTGCTCTGACTATGAAGTTAAAGATTCATTTTGTTTTCTCAAAATAAAAATTAATGAATTAATTAAAAAATATCATTATTGGTAGTATCATCATTCATCCTTATATTTGAAGACATCATAATATCACATGATGTTTCTGCTTTACAAAGTTTGGTCCATGCAATGAATGGACCCCTACTGTACAAAATGGATTGAGTCACCAATCCTATTTGAGATGGATTTAAGTGAAGCCCATTAAAGTAAATTGTGTTAGCCCATATTCTTGGCCCCTTTCGGATACAATTATGAGATATCTAGTCATTTTATGCTTGTTTGGTAGTTGTGATATCATGAGTTTGACCATGATATCACAGTTTAATATCATGTTTGGTTCTCGTGATATAATTTTGGACCGGCCCGCTATATTTGTTTAGCCCGGCAGTAATACACTAAGGCTGCGTTTAGTAATCATCTCAAGATAAGGAAGGATGATTCATCTCAAGATGACTCATATAAATAGTGTCAAGATGAATCATATATCTCTCCATTTGGTAGCAAAAAATTCAGACTCAGATGATATCATATTGTGTTTGGTACAAATTGTAAAACTCTAGATTAAAATTTAGATTGACCAAATTACCCTTATTAAATATCCCTACCGATTTCACTTTTTATCGTTGGGATTAAATAGTACCCTTTATTATTTATTATTTATTACTCTGTATTATTATTATTATTATTATTATTATTATTATTATTATTATTATTATTATTATTATTATTATTATTATTATTATTATTATTATTGTTGTTGTTGTTGTTGTTGTTGAGTTATTATTTTTATTATTATAATTATTACTATTATTGTTATTATTTATTATTATTATTATTATTATTCTTGTTGTTATTATAATTATTACTATTATTATTATTAAAATTATTATTATTATTATTATTATTATTTTATTATATTATTATTATTATTCCTGTTATTATTATAATTATAACTATTACTATTATTATTATTATTATTATTATTATTATTATTATTATTGTTGAGTTATTATTATTATTATTATAATTATTACTATTATTGTTATTATTATTATTATTATTATTATTTTTATTATTATTATTATTATTATTTGAAATCGTATAAATACATAAGGGTAAAATGGTAAAAGAGAGAAAGTGTTATGTTACTGTTCGAATGAGTTGAAGTTATCCGACCAAAAACGTCGGATGAGTTAACAAGCGAAAACAGTAAAATAGCAGCGAGCTTGAGCTTCATCTCGGGCCATCTAGTTTATTTTATTTCGGTTTCAAACACTTAGGTTGCGTTTGGTAATCATCTCAAGATGAGGAGAGATGATTCATCTCAAGATGACTCATATGAATAGTGTCAAGATGAATCATTCATCTCTTCATTTGGTAGCGAAAAATTCAGACTCAGATGATATCATATTGTGTTTGGTACAAATTGTAAAACTCTAGATTCAAATTTAGATTGACCAAATTACCCTTATTAAATACCCCTACCGATTCCACTTTTATCGTTGGGAATGAATAGTACCCTTTATTATTTATTATTTATTATTTATTACTCTGTATTATTATTATTATTATTATTATTATTATTATTATTATTATTATTATTATTATTATTATTATTATTATTATTATTGTTGTTGTTGTTGAGTTATTATTTTTATTATTCTTGTTATTATTATAATTATTACTATTATTGTTATTATTATTATTATTATTATTATTATTTATTATTATTATTATTATTACTATTATTGTTATTATTTATTATTATTATTTTATTACATTATTATTATTATTACTATTATTATTTATTATTATTATTGTTATTTTATTATTATTATTATTATTGTTATTATTATAATTAATACTATTATTGTTATTATTTATTATTATATTATTATTATTATTGTTATTATAATTAATACTATTATTGTTATTATTTATTATTATTCTTATTTTATTACATTATTATTATTTATTATTATTATTATTATTACTATTATTGTTATTATTTATTATTATTATTATTATTATTTTATTACATTATTATTATTATTATTATTATTACTATTTGAAATCGTATAAATACATAAGGGTAAAATGGTAAAAGAGAGAAAGTGTTGTGTTACTATTCGAATGAGTTGAAGTCATCCGACCAAAAACGTCGGATGAGTTAACAAGCGAAAACAATAAAATAGCAGCGGGCTTGGACTTCATCTCGATACCAAACACTTAGATGAACTAAGATGATCCACCTCATCTTGGTTTATCATATCCACCAAACACACCTTAAATCTTATCACACTTCCCTCATGTGATATGAATGTGGGGTTGAATAGTAATTGTGATATCATGGTTTACTATTACACCCATGATATCACACACTTGCTACCAAACAAGACTATATAATACCGAACATCATATTACCCTAAATATGAAATAGAAATATAAAGAATCTTCACTCTCGAGATTACAATCCATTACGAAATAAATAGTTGTAACGCCGGCCATCTAACACATATACACTCCATCCATCCGCAATATATGTGCTTTTATTTTCTTTTTTAGTCGCAATGTCTGGGCTTCATCTATTTTTAGATATGAATTCCGCATCTATTATTTTATTTCCACCTCAAATATCAACTAAAATATTTTTTTATAGTCATTTCATTTGATACCCATTCACATTTATGACCCAAATACCACTTTAAAACCACTCATTACAAAATTAAAATTATACTAAAAAAATTACAAGCACCTATATTGCGGACGGTAGGAATATACGTGAACATACTACACTAAATTTAAAATTACAATATAGTATAACATAATAAATACTCTTTCCATCCCTCAAATCCATTCCCAAAATCTCATTTCGGGCCTTTCCCCAAGACCATATACTTTCCATTTTTGCATATTAACTTGCTACAATAATATTATTTTATATTTTACAACATTACATAAAGACTCAACCTCATTCATAATATGTATGACCCAATCTACAGCGACAATAAACAAAAAAATTCGTGACAATTAAACCAGAATATGGGTTTGGAGAAAGAGTTGGAGATACATTCCTTCACAAATACACACGCATGTGAAGCGCGTGAAACATATCACAAAACGCTACATCATGCACATTCACACCTATATCAGTGTTTGATTCTTAACACATAGTAAGATTAGAAGATAAATTCTTTAAAAATAAGGAATTCTACTTCAATTTATTTCTCCATTTTATAATATCTTGAAATATTTTATAAGTTTTTTTAATACTATGAGCGCTTTTAACCTATGATCACGAGCTTATTAAGGCGAGTAAAACATATTGCGAATACTGCATTAAGTGTACAATACCAAAAATCTTTAATTGCACAACCAATACTGAGGTAACTATTTTCAAAATTATGCGACTTTCCTTCCTCATAAATTAGGAAGTGAGAAAGTTTTTGTCTTCAAATAATCCTATGGAAATTGTATTCTTTCCCTAGCCAAAAAAGCCCAACACCAGATTCCTCCTATCCCATTAACAAAATCAAATTTAATATTTCAAAATTCAGATTGTGACAAAATTTGCCAGAAGAGAAACAAACCACATATAAGCCATTCCTCTGTCTCTTCATTTCATTATTATCTCTTCAACCTTCTCAAGAAATCAATCAAAAATCTTGAAAAAATGTCTGAATATTTGCCTCAAGAGATCATGATGAAGATCCTCTCAAGGCTGCCTCCAAAGACTCTCATCAAGTTCAGATTCGTCTCGAAATCATGGTGTTCGATGATCTCAGACCCCTACTTCATCAAACAACACTCACTCCTCTCCAACTCCATCTCTCCAAATACAAACCAGTTGATCGTCAGGTGCTACTCGAAGCCCCACGACACCGAGGTTTACTCGGTTCACACCGACGACGACGAAGGATTCCATGACAACAACATCAAGATCGAGTACCCTTTCCGCGACTACGTGCGTTTCTACTACAGGATCGTCGGTTCCTGCAATGGCGTCCTCTGCCTCCTTGACGATCAGTTTGGCCAAGCCGGCTCCATCCAGCTATGGAACCCGGTGATCATGCGCAAACTAACGCTGCCGGCGCCCCAATCGTCGTTCGAGAATCTCGGCACGTGCACGGTCGTTCTCGGCTTTGGATTCGACACGACAAGCCACGATTACAAGGTTGTGAGAATCGCTTACGTTCGAGGGGACTGCGAGTACCTCCTCCCTCCGAGAGTCGAGGTTTACTCGCTTAACAGAGGTGGCTGGCACACGGTCGAAGGTGAAATCCCCAACTACTGCGTGCCGGAGCATTTCTGGTCGCAGGTTTTCATCGACGGCAGGGCGCACTGGGTGGCATACAAGGTGATGGGGAAGAACAGCAAGCTGGAGAACGTGATGATGGCGTTCGACGTCGCCCTCGAGGCGTTCGACGAAATGCCGCTTCCGGAGGCGCTCGAGAACGAGCTCTCGTTCAACCTGGGGGCCGTTGATATGGGGGGGAAGCTCGCGGTCGTCCGGTTCGACGAGCGCGTGTGGAGCACGAGCTGCAGCGTGTGGGTGATGAGGGAGTACGGCGACGCGGGGTCCTGGAGCAGGGACTACAACGTCAGCTTGGGCGGCGGGATGGGGATGGGGATGGTACTCGGGGTAAGGCGAAACGGCGACGTTCTGGTGAGCACGAGGTACGGGGGGTTGGTGTCGTACGATCCGGTGAGTAGAGAGTACGAGGATGTTGTCCTGTTTGGGACGGGGAGCTCCTACTACGTGGGCCCGTATCGAGAGTCCCTCGTTCTACTGGCTGAGGGGGACCTAGCCAGGCAGAGGGTGCCTAGCGAGAGCGAGAGTGAAGAGGAGATGGAATATTGTGAATCTTCGGATGAGGATGAGGAGGATGAGGATAGGTTGGGTGATGTGGAGAAGAGTGAGTTTTGGATCAAGTGCAGCATGTCCCAGTATCTCACTGCTTTGCTTAGGCATCCCTACCTCTAGTCGAACGTGGGATCCTCTATCCCCATTACTCATTTTTTTTCCTTCAATTTCTCGATATTATGAGCAATTTCACCAGTGTAAGAACCAAAATGAAATTAGCTGCAATGATAAGAAACCATATATTCCAATCATTCTGTACAACTTACTCTTTTAGATCTCCTCCAACTTCTGGATGTAATCTTATATTGCAAGACTATCAACATTAAAACCAAATGAAATCCTTCAAGGTTCATCACTTTAATAAGTTAGCCATAAAAAATATGGTTTTGAATTGTCAGAGAGTTACCATGCTTGACTCTGCGCAGCGCGTTCCACCATCTGCAGGTTAAATTGGAGGGCGGAATCTTCACCGCAAGCTCAAGATTCATATTTCAATCCTCTTTGCTTCACCAAAACTCTCCACAGCTGCATACTCCATTCTTGAAATGATGAAAGCGAACCGTGTCTCGTACTGATATTTCTCTCTTAGTAATAACCGAAATGTATTTCAGAGCATTATGGCAGTCACCACACACTCTCAGATTCTTGGTGACCACGATTGGCTTATTCGGTTCAAGGCTAATAATTCCATATGCAACCGCGAGTTTCTCACTATGATAGAGAAGTATCTTTTCCTTCTCCTCCTCTTCAACGTCATGGTATACAAATTCAGATTCTGCCCTGTAGCCTACTCTTTTTATTTCAGACATGATTTCCTCCAATTTCTTGTATATTTTAGCCGATTCTTGGTGAGACCAATCTCCACCAACAAAACCATGAGTAACTCCATCTACCTCTATCCAGCTACATCCAGGTTTCTTTTTGAATCCCAATTCCTTCTGCTGGATTCTTACATTTGCAGCATCATCCCATCTTTGAGCAGTGGTGTATAAATTATACAAGAGAACGAAGTTTCCAGGGCTTGCAGGTCCCAAGGCCTGGATTTTTTTAGAAACTTCTTCTGCAAGTTCAAGATTTTTATGGGTCCTACAAGCAGATAGTAAGGCATTCCACAAATGAGCATCGGGTTCGAATGGCATTGTGGTTATGAGTTCGTGAGCCTCGTTTAAAAGCCCAGCTCGGCCCAAAAGATCCACTGTGCAAAAATAATGATCCATTTTGGGCACAATACCGAATTCTTGAGTCATGGCACGAAATAGATGCTTTCCTTCAGAAACAAGCCCTGAATGGCTGCAAGCCGAAAGTAAAGCAATGAAAGTTATTTCATCTGGTTTGTAGCCTCCATTCTGCATGTCTTGAAAGAGAAGAAGTGCTTCCTTCCCAAGTCCATGAATTCCATAACCAACTGTCATTGCATTCCATGATACCACATCCTTCTCCTTCATCCGATCAAAGACATTTCTTGCAACATCCATCTTTCCACACTTGCTGTACATGTCAATTATAGCATTACAGATTGAAATATCTGCTGTAAATCCACGAATGATTGAGTAGCCATGGCCACAGACTCCATGTCGAAGTGCTGATAAATAAGAACATGCTGGAAAGAATCCCATCATGGTTGCCAGTTCTGGTTCAATGCCTAAAATCTGCATTTTGTGAAAAAGTTGCAACGCTTCCTCTGCATAGCCATTTTGAACACAACCGGAGATTACAGCACTGTAAGAAATTGAATCTTTAACTCTCATTTCCTCTAAGAATCTCATAGCATCATTTATCGACCCGCATTTTGCATACATTGAAATAAGTGTGTTACCCACCATAAAATCAAAAGCAAAACCAAGCTTAATCATGTAGCAGTGTAGCTCTCTTCCCATGTTCAGATCATTCAGCTTAGCACAACCACGAACTATTGTTGCAAGCATCACAGGTGAAGGAGTCTCGCGAACTTCCATCCTCATTTTGTTAAGCAACTCGAAGCCCTCTCCCATAGAACTACAAGTAACACAAGCTCCAACAATAGCACTCCAAGTTACCTCATTTTTTAATGCCAATGCGCCAAATATCCTCCTTGAATACACCAGCAGTCCACATTTTCCATACATATCCAAAAGCCCAGTTCCAACCACGACATCGAGAGCAAAACCTCTCCTCAAGCAAAAACCATGAAAACTCTTCCCTTCCATCAACCTACTCGCCTCCCCAATTACAGGCAAAATTGCTGCAACCGTCGACGAATTCGGTTCCAAACCGCTCTGTTGCATCTGCAAAACCAATTCAATCGCATCCCAATACATTCCATTTGACGAATACCCAGAAATCATAGCATTCCACGCCACAACATCTCGCTCAGGCATTTCATCGAATACCTCCCTTGCTCCCACTAAACACCCACACTTGACATAAAAGTTAACCAACGCTGTGCACACATAAACGTCTTTGTCGAGATTATGTCTTTTCGCATGCCCATGAATCTTAACACCAATGTCTACATTTTGCAGAGCAGAGCAAGCCTTGAGCACAAAAGGGTACGTGTATTTTGTTGGTGTGATCCCAGAATCGATCATCTCATCGTACAAATCGACTGCTTTCTCAAAGGGCCCATCCCATGCGTAAGCTCTAATCATTTGGTTCCATAATGTAGTCTTGTTTCTCCTTACTGGTTCCGCTATTTCATCGAACACTCGGTGCGCAAGTTGAGGCCTTTTGCACGAAATGTAGAGACGAGTGAGTTTGTCCAAGACTGTTGAATTAGAGTTGAAATCTTTACCTCTGAGTTTGAGAAGAGACTGATGCACGATCTTGCCTTGGTTGAGTGATTTTGATTGTATACAAGTTTCAAGAAGTTGCAAGTATTTATCGATGGTTGAGAGCGTGACCTTATTCTGTATCATGCTTAATAGATAAATAAAAAGATTGAAAAAATAGTGAGGGGATATCGGGAGAGAGCCTACAATTGTGGGTGATTATAGGGTGAGACCCTCTCATACCCCAAATAATGGAGGGGGAGAGAGTGCCATATTTGGGGATGTACTCCATGATTCTTTGTATTATATTGCAAAGGCATTTTACAAAATTTTGGAATATAATTATTCTCTTTATCAATGATTGTTTAGCCCGAAATATGTTTTATTGTATTTCTCATTTAAATAATGATAGTAATTTGAACTCAAAGAAATTTCTTTATATACACACCTTTAGTATAAAAAGGTGTGTATATAAAGAAATTTTCTTTTGAGTTCAAATTACTATCATTATTTTAAATGAGAAATACAATAAAACATATTTCGGGCTAAACAATCATTGATAAAGAGAATAATTATATTCCAAAATTTTGTAAAATGCCTTTGCAATATAATACAAAGAATCATGGAGTACATCCCCAAATATGGCACTCTCTCCCCCTACATTATTTTGGGGTATGAGAGGGTCTCACCCTATAATCACCCACAATTGTAGGCTCTCTCCCGATATCCCCTCACTATTTTTTCAATCTTTTTATTTATCTATTCAGGGCCCGTTTGGTTTGTGTGATTAGGCAAGACTATTGGTGAGATTAGACTATATCTCATGTTTGCTTGGTAAGATTCATTATTTATGAAGTTCGGTACTCAATCTGTAATAAAAGGGCCCACTACTATTTGCGCGATTGGAATCGGAGGCATACCCCTGAACAATTCTAATATTGGACAAATTTTTCATCTTTGTCCATTATGTCCTCCCAATTCTTCATCCTGTGCAAATTCTAATTCCTTGACATTTGTCAAACTCCAACTACTTCAATTCAACAATTATTGCTTTGAGCACGTCTTTGCTAGTTTTTAATTATATCACATGAATTTCCTCTTAAAGCAATAATTTAGAGTGAATCATAAATTAAAGTATAATTTCATCCGTAAGAAATTTAAATTTTTTATATCATAACTAAAATTAACAATATTAAAAATTATTTTAATTATGTAAAACTTACATATTCTTTGAATTAAAATAATACGAGTAGAAATTATTAAAAATATATATATTAAATATCCTTGTACAAAATGAATTAGTAAGGGTATATCAGTAAATGAGTAATAATATACTACTATACAATCTTGCAAACCAAATATAATTTTTAATCATATAAAAATTAACATGTCAACCAAACATCTTTCTTTTATCCGAGATACAATCTTGACATATCCCGTATTCAATCTTGCCTAATCTAATCTATCAAACCAAACAGGGCCTCATTATCTATTAATTTTCTATCCAATTAGATTATTTATTTGATATCGGTAATTCTTCGAATTAATTAATAACTGAAAAATATGATAAAATAAATAAAATACAAATAATAATCTACTCAATATGGCCGCACCCTGCCCAAATGTCTTTTTTGCGGGATCCGTATGGTGCAAGCCAAAATACAAAAGAATTCAAAGATAAAAATTGTGTAAAAATAGATATAAAAACAAGAGTAAAAAAATAAAATAGAAAAGTGTAAAAAACGGAATTGAAAACGAAATTTAATTACTAAACTGCCACCGGGTCAGCTTGCTTGAGAGAGGCCACATAGCTAGGGATGGCAATGAGTCGGGTTTTTGTGGGTACCCGCCCCACCCAGACTCTAATAGGACGGGTTTGGGTAAAATTAAATGGGTTTGAGACGGGTCTGGATAATAAAATTGATACCCGCAACGAGTTTGGGTTGGGTATGAGTAGATAGTTACGGGTACCCACTACCCATACCCATATATATATGTATGTATATTTGTGTGAATTAAAATATTAATAACTATTTGTAATTCTAGGTTTCTTTTTTATAATGTATCAAAATTAATATCTTATTGATATTTATATTGAGATTTATTTTATAATTTTGTTAGTTCACATTTATAATGAGGTTTGCATGTTTAAATAATAGTTTTGACTTTCGATTGGTATATATATATAGTTATAATTTTTGTTATATAAAATTTTAAAGAACTATTTATATTAATATTGTGGAGTTCGGGTTTTATTGGGTAATTAGTGGGTATTACCCGATGGGTTTGGGGTGGGTACGGGTACCAAAATTAATTTTTAAATGGGTTTGGGATGGGTATGGGTACGAAAAATTTTAACGGGTCTGGATTTGGGAAAGACTAAATGGGTGGGTACCCGACCCATTGTCATCCCTACACATAGCTACAAGCCTCTAATTGTCTCAACACCATCACATGATAGAAACCATCCTCATCAAAATAAAAAGAAATCATCCTAATTCTGGGACTTTTTTTTATCTTTATTGTATCTCCTCCTTACTCATGCCTATTAGGGGAGGAGTAGAAACAATAATGATGCACCTGGAAACCTCAAATCTTGTAGCTTAGAGCTCTCAAAACAGTCGAAATTCGTGATATAACTTCTCCTACAACACTAGTTTTAGTTTGCATTTCCAAATAATTGCAACATATGCACAACTAAGCTCTGGTCGTGATGGCTATTTCCTTGTACATGTTCAGCCTCTATACCCTAAGACAGTCTAGCAGAGAGCATCACAAAATCAAAAAGCTTCCCACAGCTTCACCACAAAAAAGCCAGATTCCAAAATCGACAGAATAGATAACTATCTATTAACTACAAGACATCATCAATGGCAGCATAGTTTCTGATATAATCGTTCCACATTTCAGTAGCAATAGCATCTCGTACCTGTGAAGCATTTTCCATATCTTCTGCATTCATAAGTGGCTCTTCAATTTCCAAAGGTGGCATCGGATCATCCACTTGAGGCATGACTTCTTCTTCTTCGAACATTTTGAAGATCCAATCGTTGGGACTCTCTTCACGAATGAAATTGTGCAGAGCACAAGCAGCAACGAGCAGCTTCACCTGCGTCGCCAACGGATAAGGAGGAGCGGCCATCAAAATAGGAAACCTTTCCTTCAATGCAGCAAAAGTGCTACGAGCAACGTTGTGTAGACCGGAATGACACTGGTTGAAGAGCTCTGAGGCATCTTGTGGGTGGAAGCCACCATTAAATACAAGTTTACTATATGTAGCTTGTGGATATGGAGCAATGAATCCTGGGATATTAGAGTATTTCGTATCCACGAGATAGTATTTACCTATGTAGAAGAGAGTAATAATATTGAATAACATGTATATTCCGAACATCATAGAAGTGCAAAGATTATTGAGTACAGAGAGGAAGTGACAGAGCCAGGAGTTTTGTCGCGAGGACCAACTAATAATAATAAAAAATTAAAATTTAAGAATAAGGATTATTTTTCTGTAAAAGAGTTCTGATAATGTAACAAAAATTAAACATTGAAAAACGTCATCAAGCTTAAACTAACAATTATGCAAAAAACTATAATTACATAAATAAAGATACTCATCGAAGAAAAAAAGAAATAGACTGAATTCACAAACACTGAGTAGCTTTTGTGAGAAATAAGTTTTTTCCAACCAATTTATTTTTGTAATGTTCACTACAAATGTGTAATAACATTATAAAAGCTATGTTGAGACAATTCACATAATGAAACCAGGTGATATTTGATAAAAATCCCAACAATAAATCATACATGTAGCTTTGACCCTTTATAGAGAGTATAAACTAGGTAACAATCAAATTTTGAAAATAGAAAGGTCTACGTATAAAGAAGTAGAGTTTGATATATACAGGTACAAGTAAATATGAATAAACCCTCCAACAACCTGAAACAACAATCAATTCCACATAACAAGTAGAAAAACCAAGATTTCATTCACACGTTTTATGGAAGTGAGCCTTTGACTCTTGAAAGACAAGGTAATCTGAGGACTTCATTGTTAAGAATGTAATAAGGTTATTTGAACATACCATCAGGTACTGTTAGCTTGTTACGCCTATTTAGAGCTGCAAGTAGAACTCGCATATCTGGGGCGGAGCCTTCCCAACCAGCAAGAACATAATGAAACTTCATGTCAAATGAGCATGCTGCCAACACATTTTGTGAAAGAAAACCATTCTTATTCCGAAAAGGCCCTTGTTCGTCGACACCTACTGTCACTGGGAAATGTATGCTGTCAACTGCTCCAACACAATTCTTATCGAAAATCATGGCATAGAAGAAGAATACTGCATCTCAGCCACAAGAATAAATAGAGAAGCAAAAAAAATATGCAAGTCTACACGTCACTTCCTCACCAGAAAATAAGGATAAAATTGTGGATCTTCTAGAATTGCTGGTGGAACGTCAGATTTTGGGGGCTGGAAGAAATCTAATGAAATAGTCATGAGTGCAGCCAGGACATTGTTGAAATGGCGACTGATGGTTTCGCCTGAGTATCTGAATAGCTCCTGAACTGCTCGAGTCCGAAGATTATGCCCAACTATAAACATAAATATTGCTAATTGCTCCTCAATCTTGATCCGATTTGTATGGCGCAGCAGGCCTCTCGTGTGTAGCATATCACACAATTTATAAAATGCGTTTTTATCCATTCGAAAATTCTCCAAGCAACTCTCATTTGGTCCCTTGAGAACATCATCCACAAATTTTGTTTGCTTAGATTCCGAGGAATGACCTAATTCCTTTGTAAGAGAAGCTTCAGCATGACCATCTTTCTCATCGTCAGAACTCTCCATGAAAGAATAACTTAACTGCATTTTCCAAATCAATAGGCATCACGAAACTAAAAATCAGCACATACCTTTGGTTTAGCAAAATCAGCACATACCTTTGGTTTAGCAATCAATGTTACATTCATACGTTCATAACATCAAACATGTTGTAGGCATGGAAACTAAAAGACTATACTCTAAATAAAATCAGCATTCCTTTTCAAGAATCACTCGTCACTTCTTTTTACCTCCTCACAAACTGCCCTCTACTGCTATACCCACTAAACAATTATAGCCCTAAACAAGCTAAAACTCATGCATTTATAGGATAAAACTATACGACATGATGTATTCCATATTGAATATTTTTCCCCAATCGAAAGAAAAATCCAGCCTTTGAATTTTTAGCTATTGAAAGTAAGCAACCGGCAAACCCAAATTATAAATTTCCAAACTGACAGTCCAAACGAATTACCAGAAAACAAAATGGGTATCATGATAAGTATAATAACTGAACCATTCCAAATGAAGAGCCAAATTTAATGTAGTATACACTAATTTAGGGAAAATTAGAAGAAGAAATGAACACATTAGGCATCAATCGAGGAAATAAGTGGAATTTGAAAAAGAATCTCGTACCTGAGAATGAAATTCAGGGAAACCCGTAAGATTCTTTAAGAGTATAGCAATAATTTCCTTTATTCAATCACACGGCTGAAGGGAATTGAGGAAAGAGGAAGGTCTGAGAGGTTGAACATAGATAGACTAGTGATTAATGTGTAGCTGTGTGCTCGACTGCTCGTAAAAGTTTTTTCGTGTTTATGTTTTTTTTAAGTTATAAAATTTGGTCGAATCCATATTTTTTATAATTATTTTTACATAAATAGTACAAACTATATAAACATGTAGTATGATGTATCACTCATTTATTTTTTTAATCCATTCAATAAGCTTTACTAGAGATGTGGAATGCTCTCATAATAAGAAATGTCATGGTGGTATATTTAATACGTATACGATCGAAACGACAATACCACGTAATGAGAAATTTATCACAAACTATAAGAATATCCACATCCGAGAGCCCCTTCAAGGGAGGAGAGCCCCACTTCAAAATCGACCACAGTCTACGGGCTCTCTCCCCAGGCTCTCTCCGATTTAATATATTAATTTTAACTCGATTTTTTTAATTCGATTTTTTTTTTTAATTTGATTTTCGATTCGATTTTATTTATTTAATTAATTTTTTTTTATTTAAAAAAACTCAAATTTTGGATTTTCTTTTAATTCAAACCAAGTACAACAATTTAAATTTAAATAAACAAACTACAACAATTAAACAACGATTAATTATCGATCATGCTCAACATTTTAGCTAAGAGCATATGATGCTTTTCCAACTGCTAAACTTCTTTGAACCAATTTGCGAAGGTTTATTCATAGCTAAAAATAGGGTTGTCTATTCGGGTGGGTCCGGGTACCCGACCCGAATTTTTTTGTAAAATTAGGACCCGTACCTGACCCGTAAAAAAGTCAGGTACCTGGAACCGACCTGTATTTATTTCGTATCGGTTCCGGGTACCCAAAAGTACCCGAATTATGTGCTTTTTTCTTTGAAAAAATATACTCATTTCGTCCTCTATTTACTGACCATGTTGACTTTTTAGATAATTTTAAAGCTTAGTTATGATGGATTTAAAATTGAATTTTGGAGTTTAGTTTTTTTTACAAGATACTACGAGTGTTGTAGTATCGTGTAAAAAAAACTAATCTCAAAAAATTCAACTTAAAATCCATCATCACGAAGCTCCAAAATCATCTAAAAAGTCAACATAGTCAGTAAATTGAGGATATAAGGAGTAATCTATTTTACCCTGTATCTAAATTTCCACATAAAAATGTTCTAACAATTAACACATACTAGTAATAATCAACATAATAATAACTTGTATCCATCATCCAAATTCTCAAAGAAAAAAAAAAATCACACGTTCACTGTAGATGGTAAATCTACAATCAATGATATGACCGGCTCGATAGGTTCGTCCGGTAGACGGAACGGGCACTAGCAACCTGTCAACACAAGTAACACACGTAAGAGCCATTCGAGGAACACCGGAGGGGGTGTCAGCCGAAGGACCTCCGACGCTCAAGTCAGTGATCAGAATAAGTAGGTAGAATGATAAATGTAAATAGATAAAAAATGATAAGTAATGAATAATAAAAGTTCTAGTCGGAGGCGGATTGGCAGAAAGTGCGGATGATGAGGGGATGGTGACGGGAGTCCGTCTGATGAGATCCGCTTGCCGCCTACTAGGAGAGAGCGTGGAGTGTGCGGAGGACGGATGAGCCGATTACTAGAGTGAATATGCTTGTAGACGGAAGGTGGAAGATCCGACTACCAGAGTGAGAATGCTAGTAGTCAGAACGTAGAAGAGCCGATTGCTAGAGGGTGATTGCCAGTAATTGGAACGTGTCCGTCTGCTTGACTAGCAGGCGGAATATATAGGACAGCCGGGTCGTCTAGGGTTTTCCCGTTAAACCGGAGTCCTTATCGGTTTGTTGAGATCGTGGGAGATCTTCTCCCGATTGGCCCGTTCCGACTGTTTCGGCCAGTTAGTTCGGCTTGAGCTCATTTGACTTACTGAATGGACCCCTAGCCGGATATCCATCTAGATAGCCCGATAGATGGGAATTTTGGCTTGCTACCTTTTGATGGGCCGATTAAGTAGGTCGTTCGGCTTGGGCCAGCTACCGACTACTGATTACTTATGGACAATTGGGTTTAGGCTGGTTAGACGGATTTTGCCCACTACAGTTTGTCCCCCACTCTCTAGTTAGAATTTTCTAGTTAGAGAGTCAATAACTTCGAATTGCTTGACTCAACATTTTTATCGATTTCGATTTGCCGACATGCAATATTTATTCATAAAAGAAAAATAATAATAATATTATTATTATTATTATTTATTATTATTTTATTTAATCATTATAAAAGGTAATGGGCCCAACTTGTTTATGCCTTCAATTAATTAGACAAGCTAATTCATAGGAAATGGCATTGCACGAATAAATCCATGTAGCTAGTATGGCCTCGTAATTAGCGCCAAATGTTGGCAAATATTTGTCCTTAATTCAATATCATAGATCACGTGCACAAACGAGAAGTCAACTTGAATTAAATGAAAGTGGGCCACTGATTTGTAGAAATGATGGGCCTACTTAAGGATTGTAGAATGTGGCCATAATTTATTATGGTAGTAGGCGGGAATATATCCGACTACTTCATTCAACGATTATATAACCAGCAACCGACTACTTCATTTACTGACTAGCTTTCCCAGCTTGCTTGCCTCCTAGCTGTGACTTGTTTGGATTTGAATCCATTGTTTGAATTTGAGTGGGGCCCATTTTGACCAACTGATTTGCATAGTTGATAAAACCTATCCAGTTAAAGTGAATTTGTTATTGTTTTGCCAAGTAGGTAGGCAGCCGCTTCCCAACTGCTAAAGTGGAGTAATACTGTAGGCGGAATCCGACTACAACAAAGCTCCAACTAGCAGGCGGACAGAACTTAAAGCGGACTATTTTATTTCATTTATCCGAGCATGTAGCCGACTACATTCAATTGAATTTTAGTCGGACAACTTAATTCTATATGCATCCAAACAGAACAGCTGGGCTCTCTTCTTATTTTATTTATTTTGAATATCACCAATTAGAATAGTGTCCGCCTACAGCTTGCTACTGGCTGCTACCTTGGAGGAAACTTTCAGTCGGGAACTCACTTACGGAAGCCGATCTACAGGCTGCTTCAACTGGGAAAAAAATAGGCGGGCGTGGCCAGCTGTTAGTAAGTAGGCTTACTTTGAAGACAAACGAGATTTTCCAGATCTGACTAATTCCGAATTGATTCGACGGTGGCGTTTTCAGCTACTACGCCAACGATCTGACGAAACCGGCTGTATAAACGCGAGGAACTGCAGCTTGATTCCAACTTCAGTAGAGCTTCGCGTTTCCAACTAAAATCGGTGAGTTCGAACTAGATTTCGCTTCTATTTGATTATTATGTCCCAATGGCAGATTGGGTTTCTAGTTGGAACCGACGACTCTGATTGAATTTTGTCTAAATTTTTGTAGTTGTCAGTCTTCCTAGCATATTGTAGTGGACCGACTATGACCGAGATAGGTAGCTATCTCCAACTGGACCAATCGAAGTCCGTCGATTTTGCTCGTTTGGCTGGTTGACGATCGGCAAACTCTATTAATGACTCTCAACCATCTTGCACATAGTTCAAGGAGATTAAATGAGCATCCTTTGGATGATCGACACTTGTCGTGCATCCATGTTTTTATCTCCCTATATAAGAGGGGTAAGTTTGTTTTCACTTCTCACCTCACTTTTGATTTTTCACTTAGGGAGTTTTGGAGAGTAAGGGAGCATTGGAGCTTGAAGAAAAAGGTGGAGAGGAGCTAAGGAGTTGAAGGAAGGAGTCTTCGGGGAGGTGAGTTTTCTTTTCACCCTCTTTCCTTACTTGTTCTTCGTGCGTTCTTCGTAAAATTTTGGAGAAATGTAGTCGTAGTTGCTCTCGATTTACTAAATTATCTGTTTGTGTTTGATCCATTTATGAAGTAAAAATATGATAATTTACTGTTTTTCCAATCATGCTTGATGATCTTTAGTTGCTCTTGTTGGTAGGCGGAATGGTATAATTTATGTCTGACTGCGTATAGGTGAATTTAGCTTAGACGGATCAAGCCCGACTACTTCTACAGTCTACATGATAGCTTTGTTGCATATGTCCGTCTACTTCCGTATGCTCTATGCATGCGAGTTTGTAGTTGGTATCTGATTGAGTCCGTCTACTTCTTTATGCTTGGTATATTGATCTTTGTAGTCGGTGTCCGACTAGTTCCAGCTACTTCCTTATGCTTGGTGTGTTGATCTTTGTAGTCGGTGTCTGACTAGTTCCAGCTACTTCCTTATGCTTGGTGTGTTGATTTTATAGTTGGTATCCGATTGGATCTGACTACTTCTCATGCTCTATGAAGTGATTTGTCATTAGCATACGTATGAGTCCGACTAGCTGTTTCTTTGTCTTAGGTATCTGTCTGCCATGTCGCGATCTAGCGGAACAAACTCTAGTGTGTTGGACAGTGAGGAAGTCACTTTGTGCGAATATGAATACGGTAGTAGCATCGAGTTACTGTCTAGTTGTGAAGTAGAAGGGTCACAAGTCAGTCAGGGTAGTCGGGCTCAACCGGTCGTCCAAGTGCTTAATTTTGGAGGCCCAGTTGTCGGTTCTGAACCTCAACAAGGCTTCAAGTTTGAGAAGAATCCTAAGTCAACGCTTTCGCTAGACAAGTTGCAATCCATACGTGATGACTATGGCATATCTGGCCAAGTCTACCTTGTGTCTCCTTTCCGCTTGGAGAGACCCCATTGGGTTTATCCGGGTTGGTCGGTTATGTATAAGATACTTTTCAGTTATGGGGCTAGGCTTCCCCTTCCCCGATTAGTGCTGGAAGCATGCCATTGTCACCATATAGCTCCGAGCCAATTGGCGCCGAACGCTTGGCGTATTCTGATGGCGATCCAAGTCTTAACCGAGAACCGTGGTGTTCATTTCACGTACAACGACGTGTCGTATGCTTACAGCCTGCAAACACATAGGAATGATACTGGTCGGTTCTTGCTAGTGAACAGATTTGATGTACCTTTGATCCAAAGGCCATCCGATTCATATAAGAAATGGGCACGCCACTATTTTCTCGTTCCGTCTAATACTTTGAATGTGTCGTCTGACTATAATATTCCGGATTCGTGGTCTCATCCGGGTATCTTTCTAATTCTCAAAAAGTTATGATTCACTTTGATTTTCTCTTTGTATGTATGTCTGCTTAACTGGTTGGTTCCTTATTTCTCTTTCCTTTGCAGAAAAGGTGGTGAAAAACGTTTGTGAGTAGTCGGAATCTACCACTGCGAAGATTAGCTGGTTCTTGAACATTCCGATTGAGGAACGTTCTGTCAACATCATCTTAACAGAGGAGAACATTGAGAACTCTTCCTTGCAAGGCCACAAATCTCCGAGTAACAAATTTTAATGAGTCTATGTTATCGAGTGCTCGTTGGTCCGACTGCTAATTTGACTTGTGTTTGTTTTTGTAGACGTCATCATGTCGAGGAGAATTGACTTGCCTCTTTTGGGTAAGAATCAACTTGTGGAGATGGCTCGACAACACAAGAAGAAGAAGAACAAGGCAGTGGTCGGCTCTAGTGGCGAAGATGCCCAAGCAGCTGTCGATGTCGCACCTCCCCCGCCTCCTACATTTTCGCGGTCGAAGAAGAGGGATGCTTCCATCGATCTTACTAGCCTTTCGGATCAGACCACTTTGACGTTTCCCTCATCGGCTTGTGCACATTCGGACTTTGGCCAATTTCTTCGGAGGCCCAGAAGTTGTTGTTTGAAGAGGACCAACTCGTTCTCCAACGGATGGGGACTCGATCTGTAGCCATTGCCCACTACCAGGCTGCTTTCACTGTGAGTTTGGCTAGTTTTGCTTGTCAGTTTCTTCATCTTTATTGCTCGGCTCGAGTTTCTTATCATTATTTTGTCAACAGGAAATGCAGAAGGCCGCCTACTTGCTGAACTCAGTTGAAGAGTCGAGCAAGCGGGACAACGACCACAAGGCTGAGAGGGGCCGATGGATGACTGAGCGGAATGCTCTTACTTCTAGCATGGAGTCCTCCAGTCAGACCATTGCTAGGTTGGAGGCCGAGATCCGTGCTAAGGGTCAGGCTGCTACGAAGGCGGCTGAGATGCACGAGGAGGAGCTTCGTGAGAAGATGGAGGCCGTCCGCTTCGAGACGCAGGTCAAGACTTATGCTGCTGCTGCTGCTGCCGCGTACGAGGCTTGTTACCCCAAGCTTTGGGATGTTGGAGAGTACAAGGCTGCCTACGAGTTGGTTTTTGGGAGGACGGGCGAGGAGGAAGATGCTCCGACTGATGACGCAGCTGGTGGCCATGCCGGTGGGGATGATCCGAGCCCTCCTGTTGATGATTGATTTTGATTATGTGTTATCCGGCTGACGACTCATTCCAGCCTCTTTATTGTTATTTACTTGGATTTGTAGGATTTATACTCTGCACCACCTGACCTTTTGCTTGACTATTTTGCTAACTATTTGTATGGATGGTTGAATAGTTGTACGAGCATGCGCATCCTGTTTCTATTGACTGACTGTATGGGATCGCATGCCTCCTTTCGTTTAGCTTGAGTTTTTCCATTACGACTCAAACTATTCATCATGTTATATTAGGAACTTGAAGAAAGTTTATGCATGTCATGTATGCACCCCTTCTGCCCCACCTAATGCAAGTTTAAGTAATTGGACTTAGACTCGGATAATTTATCGTGGTACGTACCTTGCAATTTCGAGATAGCTTATTCTCGTTGTTTGGTTGTCTGATTATTATACTTTGTGTATTTTGTCCTCCATTTTGGTTGGACCGACTGGGTTGGTTGGGGGGGGGAGGGCTGCGCTCCGTAGAGCTGCCTACATACCCATGAGAGGGATCAAGCCCGATGTAGTTCTGACCTGTTTCATAAACGGTCAGAATCGTTTGAGGAAATAACAAAAAATGTAGCGGCTGCACTCCGTAGAGCTGCCTACATACCCTCGTGAGGGATCAAGCCTAGATGTAGTTCCGGATTGGCCTGGATGAAAGTGTTAGTAATAAGGTAAAAAAATATTGGTCTCGTAAGACCAATCATGTAATATATAAGAGATGTAGATAGAGTTAGGCGTGATACTGTTTGAGATGTGTCGCGTTCCAGCTGTTGGATATATCACGACCATCTTTAGCTCATAGCTTGTAAGCTCCCTTTCCAACCACCTTGGTGATCAAGTATGGTCCTTCCCATGTTGGGGCCAGTTTGCCTGCACCAGCCTCTTTAGTATTTTGGAACACTCGTCTCAGCACCCAATCTCCAGGCTGGAATGTTCGAGTGCGAGTGTGCTTGTTGTAGTACTTTGCTACGTTTTGTTGGTATGAGGCCAACCGGATCATAGCTTGCTCTCTTTTTTCGTCCAGCATGTCCAACTCATGACACATATTGGTCCAATTTTCATTATCTGATGTCAACTCGTACCTAGCAGTCGGTACTTCACTTTCAGTTGGAATAACCGCTTCCATCCCGAAAGCTAATGAGAATGGCGTTTCGCCAGTTGACGTTCTGGCTGTAGTTCGATACGACCAGAGCACTCCGGGCAGCTCATCTGCCCATTTTCCTTTGGCCTTCTCCAATCGTTTCTTCAGGGTGTTCATGATGGTCTTGTTGCTAGATTCTGCCTGGCCATTTGCTTGTGGGTATCTTGGCGTGGAGAAGCTCAGCTTGATATTCCAGAATTTGCAAAAGTTTTGGAAGTCGATACTTATGAATTGGGAGCCGTTGTCCGTGACGATCTCCTTTGGTATTCCGAATCGACAAATTACGTTCTTCCAAATGAAGTTCTTAACTTCTTGATCTCTGACTTGGTGGAAGGCCTCCGCTTCTATCCACTTGCTGAAGTAGTCGGTTACTGCTAGCATGAACACTTTCTGTCCTGGTGCGGTTGGCAGCTTGCCGACGATGTCCATTCCCCATTTCATGAATGGCCAAGGTGACGTGATTGTAGTCATTGGCTCTGGTGGTTGGTGCGGAACTTGGGCGAACCGTTGACATTTGTCGCATTTCCTTGCGTAATTTGCTGAGTCTGATTTCATAGTTGGCCAATAGTATCCGCTGGTTAGTGCCCTATGAGCCAGACTCCTTCCACCGGAGTGGTTACCGCATTCTCCTTCATGAAGCTCGGCTAGTATGTACTTCGCTTCTGCAGGGTTAACACATTTCAAGTATGGACCAGAAAAAGAACGCTTATACAGTTTACCTCTAATGATTGTGAAACGGGCTGCCTTGGATTTGATCTTTCGTGCCTCATTTTTATCATTGGGTAGTATGTCTTGTTCCAAGTACTCCATAACTGGAGTCATCCATGTTCGGTCGTCTGAAATCTCAGCTACCTGGTCCTCCCCTTCTTTCCAAGTGGCTGGCCACTTGAGATAGATAACCGGTATGGATTTGGGCTCCGTCGTCTGAATGGAGGACCCAAGGTTTGCTAGTGCGTCCGCGTGGCCATTTTCTCCACGGGGAACTTGGCTGACTGTGAATTCGTCAAAGTGGGCTTGCAATTCCTTGGTCTTGTCGAGGTAGGTAGTCATCTTGTTGTCTCTAGCTTGGTAGTTCCCTTGCATCTGGTTCACTACCAATTGAGAATCGCTGAAGACATTGATCCTCTTGACTCCCATCTCTTTGGCTAATCCGAGACCGGCTATCATCGCCTCGTACTCTGCCTCGTTATTCATAGCTTTGAATCCGCATCTGATTGTTTGTTCGATCGTATCTCCTTGAGGCGATGTGAGGACCAAGCCTAGACCGCTTCCTCGTGAGTTGCTGGAGCCATCCACGCTTAGCTTCCAGATACCGTTTGATTGCCCGTCGGTCATACAGACTGACTCTTTTTCTGCCTGCACATGGATGTTAGGTGTAAAATCAGCAATAAAATCGGCTAATACCTGAGACTTTAGTCAAGTCCGTGGTTTGTAGGTGATGTCGTATTCACTGAGTTCCACCGCCCATTTAGTCAGTCTGCCTGACAGCTCCGGCTTGTGGAGTATGGTCTTTAACGGGAACATTGTGACGACTATGATCGGATGACATTGGAAGTAAGGGCGAAGCTTTCTGGCTGCGTGGATCAAGGCCAACGCAAGCTTTTCCAACTGGCTATATCTGGTTTCAGCGTCCAACAATGATTTGCTCACGTAGTATATTGGAGATTGCCTTCCTTCGTCCTCGCGAACTAGTACCGCGCTGATTGCGGTTTCGGAGACCGCTAAGTATACGAGCAAGGTTTCTTTATCTTTGGGCTTGGAGAGGAGTGGCAGACTGGTCAGGTAGTGCTTTAATTGTTGTAACGTTTCTTCGCATTTGGCCGTCCACTCAAAGGCTTTGGATTTTTTTAGAATGTTGAAGAATGGTTGGCACCGTTCCGAAGACTTTGATATGAACCGGCTGAGCGCTGCAATCCGTCCAGTCAGTTTCTGCACGTCCTTTATGCAAGTTGGAGATGTGATTCTTTGGATGGAATGTATTTGAGTCGGATTGGCTTCAATTCATCTCCGCGTTACCATGTAACCTAAAAACTTCCCTGCAACCACACCAAATGAACATTTAGTAGGATTTAATTTCATATTATACTCCCGTAGGACACCAAACGCTTGTCTGAGGTGGTCGATGTGGTCGATAGCTTGAAGGGATTTCACGAGCATGTCATCGATGTAAACTTCCATTGTCTTTCCCAACAAGTCGGCGAACATCTTGTTAACTAGGCGTTGGTAGGTTGCTCCCGCGTTCTTCAAGCCGAAGGGCATCGCCTTGTAGCAGAAGAGGCCAATATTTGTCATGAATGCCGTCTTCTCCTGGTCGTCTGGGTGCATGAGGATCTGGTTGTAGCCAGAATAGGCATCCATGAAACTCAATAGCTCGTGGCCGGCTGTGGCGTCCACCAACATGTCAATATGAGGTAGGGGGAATGAATCCTTTGGGCATGCCTTGTTCAAATCGGTGAAGTCAATGCACACTCGCCATTTGCCATTCTTCTTCTTCACGACGACAACATTGGCTAGCCATTCGGGGTAGTGGACCTCTCTTACTAGGCCGCTGTCTAATAGCCTTTGAACTTCTTCATTGATCACCTTGTTCATTTCTGGAGCAAATTTCCTCCTCTTTTGCTTTCGAGGCGGATAGTTTGGGTCAACCTGCAACCTGTGAACAATAATATTGGGATCAATTCCGGTCATGTCTGCATGAGACCAAGCGAAACAATCATAATTGGAAGAAAGGAATTCGATAAGCTTCTCTCTGAGGTCGGGTGCCAGGTGGTTTGCGATATTTGCCAGACCACGTTCAGTCGCGCCCACTCCAGGATGAGCTGGCTGATGGGCACCATCGTGTGGTTGCTGGCTTGTCCATCCGACAGTTGTATGGCTCAGGCCGGCTCCAGGTGTTGTTGGTGTTGGCTCGACAATCCCAGTCGGAACACCTAGGGACAGACCGCTGGAATCAATTCCAGTACTAGTTTGTCCGGCTGTTAGAGTAGCTTGCCCGGCTCCAATAGATCTGGTGGCGCGAGTCACCGTACGTGGAGGATCGAGGTCCAATGGGACCCGATTACCTGTAAGGAAGGAAACACGAGTCCGATCAGTATTAGTATGATGGGAATTCTGGTTCCTTACCAAACCGGATAGATCTGTCGGTTCCAAATCATCAGATCCGTCGTCATCCTCCACACGAACGTAGTCGTCCAGAGATTGCATTGGGTTCACGGGAACCCTAAATCGATATGGTGGAGCCGTCTGGATCTGGGAAGATGATGCCGCTTGAAGACGGGAGAGTAGATCGGCATTCTCCTTCTCCAACCTCTCCCGACTTTCGCGTTCTCGATTCATCTGTTCAGTCAGAGCCGCGATCTGGGCAGCAAGGTCAGTCGCGGGGGTAAAATCATTCGTGTTGTTTTCGTCACCCATGATGGTGTTCAAAGGCTCTTTCGATCGGACTGTGCTGATTCGTTTGATTGCTAGGGCCCCACGGTGGGCGCCAAATTGTAGATGGTAAATCTACAATCAATGATATGACCGGCTCGACAGGTTCGTCCGGTAGACGGAACGGGCACTAGCAACCTGTCAACACAAGTAACACACGTAAGAGCCATTCGAGGAACACCGGAGGGGGTGTCAGCCGAAGGACCTCCGACGCTCAAGTCAGTGATCAGAATAAGTAGGTAGAATGATAAATGTAAATAGATAAAAAATGATAAGTAATGAATAATAAAAGTTCTAGTCGGAGGCGGATTGGCAGAAAGTGCGGATGATGAGGGGATGGTGACGGGAGTCCGTCTGATGAGATCCGCTTGCCGCCTACTAGGAGAGAGCGTGGAGTGTGCGGAGGACGGATGAGCCGATTACTAGAGTGAATATGCTTGTAGACGGAAGGTGGAAGATCCGACTACCAGAGTGAGAATGCTAGTAGTCAGAACGTAGAAGAGCCGATTGCTAGAGGGTGATTGCCAGTAATTGGAACGTGTCCGTCTGCTTGACTAGCAGGCGGAATATATAGGACAGCCGGGTCGTCTAGGGTTTTCCCGTTAAACCGGAGTCCTTATCGGTTTGTTGAGATCGTGGGAGATCTTCTCCCGATTGGCCCGTTCCGACTGTTTCGGCCAGTTAGTTCGGCTTGAGCTCATTTGACTTATTGAATGGACCCCTAGCCGGATATCCATCTAGATAGCCCGATAGATGGGAATTTTGGCTTGCTACCTTTTGATGGGCCGATTAAGTAGGTCGTTCGGCTTGGGCCAGCTACCGACTACTGATTACTTATGGACAATTGGGTTTGGGCTGGTTAGACGGATTTTGCCCACTACATTCACAATCACAATCACAAGAATGAATGAAAAATGATAGTAGGGTTTCGAACTTTCTATGAATGAAAATGAATAATGAATACTATTATAATTAAATGAATCAATATATTAATAAATAAAAAATAATTATTATATTTAAATAAGTTCGGGTATCGGGTACCCGCCTTTCGGGTCCGGGTAACCCGAAACCCAAAAATATTTAGAAATTAGGAACCGGACCCGACCCATTACCCAAAATTCCCAGTTTCGGGTACCCAAACCCGGTTCGGGTCCGGGTAACCCGAAAACCCGAAACCGTTTAGACAGCCCTAGCTAAAAATGAGAGTGAAATATGTAGAAATGAGAGTAGAAGGATGTGTAGGCGTGAGTGAAATGAGGAAGAATTTATAGGGAAAAAATGGGGTGGGAGCCATTGATCTCCAACGGCACAAAATTTGATTTTTTTTTTGGTTTGAAAATTCAATTTTAAAAAATAAAAAAATAAAATAAGAACTGACGTCAGCAATGACGTCGCAGGTGGGCGCGAGCCCGGCTTGGAGGAGCAGGTCGCGGGGGTGGCTTGCCAACGCGCCGCCCTGCGAGCCCCCTCCTCTGGCCGGCTGTGGATGCCCTAATTCTAAAACCTACAAATTTAAACTCTACTTAAAAAAAATAACGTACAACTAAATATTTGGGATTTAAACAATTAAAGTCATTAGGAAAAGTTCTTTTATCTATTGCATTAGGAAAGTTGTCGAGTTTTATTATTTTACATGTTACACATATTTAACAAACGAGCCAAATAATATAAGACAAAAAGAACACAATACATAAAATTACAACCATCATTAACATAGCGTGCCGCAATTTTCAATGAGTTTTACTAAAATTTGTTTAAGAAAATTCCATACGGCATGTTTCGGGCTTTTGATTCATCATGTAAATCTCTATGTTACATGATATTCCATCTGTCCATAAAAATTAAGGCATATATATTTGGCACAAGTTTTAAGAAATGTTTGGGTAAATGTTGTTTAAATTGAGAAATGAATCCACATGTATGAGTTTTTTATTTTTTATTTATTTATTTTTTATTTTATTTTAAATAAATAGATATGTTATTGTTCAAAATTAAGAGTAATGGATAAAGTTTGAGGGCCATGAGTGATTTTTTATGTAAATAAAAAAGATTTGATGAAGTTTAACAATTAAAAACAGTGAGTGAGTGTACCTTATTTCTAATGTAACCATGTCTTTCTTAAAAAATGTCTCTATTAACAACGTCATTTGATAGTATTATAGTATTATGGTATTAGGTTAAAACATGACATTTCATAAGTTATTAACAATAAAATACGAGACAAGCTAGCTAATGAATGCATCACGAAATATTATAGTATCCGATTGCACATCACTCAAGAAAAACATCCATATATTAGATGATTAATAGTACATCGTAAAGTCGTTGCATTCCATTTCCATTTAAGATGAAAAGGAGTATAAAATAGTCATAAAATAGTCACAATAGTTGACACTTCTACCTCAAATGACTTAAAAATGGAGGGAGAGACTAGGAGAGAGCACTATTAGCCGAAATCTGAAAATCGAACCGAAACCAAACCGAAATAAAAATTCGGTTCGAGTTATTTAGGTTTTTTTACGAATTCGGGTTTATTCGGTTGTGCTATTCGGGTTTTGGGTTTGGGTAAATTTTTTTTAAACCCGAAAATCCAAAACTCGAATTTATATGTTAGAAATAAAAAAAAATAAAAAAAAAAATATATTATTATTAATATATTACGTAGTATATATCTATATAAAATTTATAACACTAATAAAATAACTATGTTTTCATTATTCTCTTCTCAGGTTGTAATATTTATCGGGGTTGTAATATTTATCAATGTACTATGGATAATAGGCATTGTAATGGATTATAGATAATTTTGCTATTATGATTTTATTGTAGTAAAACATTATTACTATTGAGTTTGGATGGAAATTAGTGTAGATTAAATTTAGAAGTGAATAAAGCAAAATATATAATTTTTATATTTTAAAAATAATTCGGATTTCAGGTAAAAACCGAAATTAATTTCGGATTTTCGAGTTCGGGTTTTTCTCATTTCGGGTTCGGATTCGGGTGTATATTTCAAAATCCGAATTTTTTTTTAATTTTTTAATTTTTACTAAAATCCAACCCGAAACCCGAATACTCATCGCTAGGAGAGACCGAGAGAGACGACTCCGCGCACTGGTCCTCTATATTTTCATCAAGTAAATCAATCTTTGAATTTTTGCATTTCCAACATCACTCTCTCTCTACATGGATCATCGACAGGTGATCCGAATCCTCTGTGCAGCTCTCTACATTTCAACCAACTTAGGACAGAGTACGGGAGCTAATACACTTTCCGCAAACCAAATTCTTACTGATGGAGAGGTATTGATCACTCCATCCCAAATCTTCGAGCTCGGATTCTTCTCTCCACCCTCATCCGCATCCAGATTCTTAGGAATATGGTACAAAGCTACACCAGACGTCGTCGTTTGGGTTGCAAACAGGCTAAATCCCATCACCGGCCTTAACGGAGTACTCACTCTATCCAGAAATGGAAATCTGATTCTCAACTCAGCACAAGGTACTACGATATGGTCTTCGAACTCCTCCACGGCGAAATCAATTCCATTTCTGCAGCTCCTAGATTCTGGAAACCTAGTTATCGAAGAAAATTCGACGATTTTATGGCAGAGCTTCGATAACCCTAGCGACACCTTGTTGCCGGGGATGAAGCTGTTGGAGGAAACCGATGCTGCAAATCCGAATACTCTGACGTCATGGAAGAGCGAGAGCGATCCCGCCATCGGAGAATTCAGTTTCGGAATTGTGAATCGTGGATTATCTCAGATAATTACGATGAAGGGTAAGGAGAGAAGGTACAGGGCAATTTTCTGGGATTGCCATTTCCCTGGGTTTCCGGATTCAGTCGATGCGACGTGGAATGCGGTGATTGGTTCCAGCAAGGGAAGGCTGGTCTCGTTTTTCCAGCCTTTGGATGACTCGGTCCGGACCCGGTTGGTCATGAACCGCTCCGGTTCAATCCAGCGGTTCATGATGGATGAACAGAGAAATGGCTGGATTCTCATGATCACTTCCCCACGCGACTCGTGCGATAACTATGGATGGTGCGGTCCTAATGGTGTGTGCAAGATTTACAAGACGCCGGAATGCGAGTGTCTTCGAGGTTTCAATCCGAAATCCGAGAAGGAATGGAGGATCTTCGACTGGAGAAGTGGATGCAGTAGAAATTTACCTCTGGAATCCGATTGCCGGAGGGAAGATGGATTTTTGAAGGTTCTAGGAGTCAAGTTCCCCGATTCTTTGAGCTTTCGACTGAACACTAGCATGAGTATCGAGGAATGCCATGATCAGTGCTTGAAGAACTGTAACTGCACAGCTTATGCAGATCCATACTTCAGAAATGAGACCAACTGCTTGATGTGGTTTGGGGATTTGATTGATATAAGGGAGCAAGCTGCAGATGCTCGTAATGGCCCGACTGTTTATATTCGCGTGCCTATTGCAGAACTCGGTAAGGGGAGCATCTTCTATTCAAGAATTGTTTATTTTTAATGAAATATGGAATGTGACAATTGGTTTCTTGTTTAAGATCATTTGACAGATTCGACTAACAAGGCGAAAGGATCTAGAAAGATTAAGTTCATACTTATAGCTGTTTTTGGCACTTTGCTTATCTTGATTTTGTTTCTTGGAGGCTTACTTCTACTGATGAGAAGCAGAAAACAAGGTTATATTACTATTTCTTTACGTAGATGAATGGATACAAGAAGGTTTTAGAGATTCTGAAGCAAATTTGTAGCTCTTTTGACAGGTTATGGAAAGAGCAGCGAGGGATTAGAGCTGCCTTTATTCGATTTGGCAACCATTGCAGCAGCCACGAATAACTTCTCAATAGAAAACATGCTGGGAGAAGGCGGTTTCGGACCTGTGTACAAGGTGAAGCAGAATCAAACAACAATCAAAAAAAGAAAAGAATATAAAATGTGTGTATTTAACCTCCTTATATTGAGTGGCCAATGCAGGGAAACCTATCAGAGGAAAAAGTAGTTGCAGTGAAAAGAATGTCAAAGTATTCTGGACAAGGCCATGAAGAGTTCAAGAATGAAATAATATTGATTTCTAAACTCCAACACAGGCATCTGGTCAGAATTTTGGGATGTTGCATTGAAGGGGAGGAGAAGATGATAATCTATGACTACATGCTGAACAAAAGCTTGGACTATTACATTTTTGGTTAACAAATCTCCCATTAACAGCAAAAAAATAATGTGAAAATTTATATTTTTTACACTCACTGATGAAATCTTTTCACTACTTGCAGATCAAGAAAGAGGGTCGCTGCTAGATTGGCCGAAGCGCGTTGAAATCATTATGGGGATTGCAAGAGGCCTTATGTACCTCCATCATGATTCAAGGCTCAAAATTATTCACAGGGACCTGAAAGCAAGCAATATCTTGTTAGATGAGAACTTGAATGCCAAGATTTCGGATTTCGGTTTAGCAAGAATGTTTGAAGGTGATCAAACTGCAGCAAGAACAAAGAGAGTTATTGGGACATAGTAAGTTTTCATATGCATACATTTACAAATACATGAAATCTTCTCATAAAGAGAGTAACATATAAAAAGCTTATTACAGTGGTTACATGGCTCCAGAATACGCGTTTGATGGAAAATTCTCCATCAAGTCAGATGTATTTAGCATGGGAGTTGTGATATTGGAGATAGTGAGTGGGAAAAGGAACCGAGGCTTCAAGCAAGCTTCTTGCTATCAGAACCTTCTACAACAGGTGAGCTAAGCTTACTTCATCATCTCCACAGTTTCTCATTGATGAACAATTTAGCAATAAACTACATGAATTGATTGATGCAGGCATGGCTACTTTGGAAGGAAAATCGAGAGTTGGAAATGATGGACGAATGCTACAACAGTTCGTACGTGGAGTCTCAAGTGAAGAGATGCATCCAAATCGGGTTATTATGCGTTCAGAATTTGGCAGAGGAGAGGCCAATGATGCAATCTGTGATTCTCATGTTGAGCAGTGAAGATTCAGTCTTGCCTCAGCCCAAGAAACCTGCGTTTTTCGTGCAAAGTGATTACAGTAGTTCTGACAAAAATGAGTTACGAACTGAGAAATTTTGTAGTGGTAGAGTAACCATGACTGATGTAGAAGCCAGGTAGTGTTAACTGTTAATACTACCTTCATCATTTTCAAATTGTTACACTTTTTTCAATAATTTTTTCAAGCGTCTTGATTATAAGTTTTAAAATAACCTTTTAAAGAATTTTTTCTTTTACGGGATAATACAAGTTGTAGTATCCCGTAAAAGAAGAAATTCTTTAAAAGGTTATTTTAAAACTCATCATCAAGACGCTTGAAAACGTTTGAAAAAATTATTGAAAAAAGTGTAACAACTTAAAAAGGACGGAGGTAGTAGTATACTTTCTTATCTTAAATCCAATTTGTATTGATCCATGTTATTTTAAACTAACCATGTGGATGGACTTAAAAAAAGTGTGTAATACTACAACTAATAGGATGAAGAAAATAATAAATAATAAATAAAAAATGGATGACTTTGTTGATATTATTTGGACTTAACTATCAATCTTTGTCCATAAACTCCTACAGCAGTAGTATTCAGAATTAAGTATACTTCTTTTCTTTTTTTAAGGAAATGTTCAGAAATGTACTACTCCTTTTGTCCCCCCATCTTTTGGACTTTTTTTTTTTTTTTTAATTATGTATCAATCTAATATTTTTAATATTTATTTATTGTGGAGCCTACTTTCAAAAATGAAAATGTTCAACAAATTGGAAATATCCATAAATAATACTTTCTCAAATACTATTTACTGACTCTGTTGACGTTTTAGATAATTTTGGAGGTTTGTGATGACTTATTTTAAATTGAATTTTTGGAGTTTAGTTTTTTTTTGCAAGTTACTACGAGTGTTATAGTACCTTGTAAAAGAAAAACTAAACTCTAAAAATTCAATTTAAAATTCACCATTACAAAGCTCCAAGATCATCTAAAAAGTCAACAAAATCAGTAAATCGTGAACGGAAGGAATATTAGAATCATTAGACGAGGGACTAAGAGAGTATTAAATGAATAGAATAAGCGGACTATAAATTACTCTGAAGTCTGATGTGATTCAAAAAGTCACAAAGTATAGTAAAATAAAAGAAAAAATGCATTTAAATATACCAACTTTGTCTGACATTCCGTTTTAATCACGAACTTTCAATTTTTTCTATAAATTCGCCAACTTTGCCTCGTGTTCAATTTTACCACCGATCATATTTTCCGGCTAATACGTGGCAATCGAAAGTGACCAAACAATATATGTGGTGATTAAACGACGCCGTATGAGTCCAGTTGTACAACACGTTGTCATTTTGTTCTCATATGATGTTTATCAAGTTATTCACAACAAACAATAGATTTTTGAAACTTCGAAATTTTTCAATCGAGAATTAGGGTTTCTAGACGACGTCGTTTAAGTTGACGGCTGAAAATTAACAAGTCACGAATGCGGCTGCCACATAAGCGCCACGTCCTGTTCGATTTGGGGGAAATTAGAAATTGTGGTAAAATTGAACACAAGACAAAGTTGGTGAATTTACAGAAAAAATCAAAAGTTCGTGATTAAAATGAGATGTCAGACAAAGTTGATGTATTTAATTACATTTTTTCCAAAATAAAATAAAAAAATTACTGGCTATGGAGTAAATTGGACAGTTTACAGTTGGAAACGAAAGTAAATAGACCAAGGTCACTAGGGGTGAAAACGGATTGGATACGGACGGATAATGCTTATACTCGTATCCTAACCCATATTTTTTTCTCGGATTCGGAGTTGGACGGATTCGGATACGAATTCGGAATATTTGGGATACGGACACAGGACGGATATAGGACGAATACGGGCTGGATTCGAATAAATATAATCGGATAATATATTTCATATGAAAATCATCTGAATGTGATTAAAATACATGAAAAAAAACTATCATCGCAATATTTCATAAAAATTATCTGGGTGTGATTAAGGCATATGAAAAGATTAATGGTTGTGAATCGTAGGCAAAAATTAATAATTAAAACACATTATTAATGCCAATTAATTGTATCCTTATTATTAACAATTAACACATTAATTGAAAAACTAATGACCCAACCCATTTTGACCCAACGCAAACATTCCCATATCACTTTAGCCAACCCATTTTCAATCCCAGAATAACACAAAAATAAATTCCCTCTTAAGAACAGAAAAAATATCGGCGGCGGCTATGTGAGACTCCAGAAGGCAAGAACACGACGAAGGTAGAAACACGACGACGGCACAGAGAAGGCGGTGGTCGATGGCGGCACTTGGTTTCTAGCTGAAGCGGTGGCGATACAGCTGCAAGGGAACGACGACGACGAACTTGCGGCGACGGTGCCGGAAAAGAGAACGCAGGGAGAGAGAGATAGGACGGAGTCCTGCCCCACTGATGTTGTCGAGGAGGCGGCGCCACAATGATATAAATTAGGGATTTCAATTGGGATTTTAATTCTGTAAATTAGGATTTTAAACGGATGTCAAGGGTTTTGATTAAGGGAAATTAGAGGGAAGGGAGATGATGGCGAAGGCGGCGGAAACGGTGGAGACAATATGGCGGCGGCGGTGATACAAGTGAAGAAGAAAAAGGGCTGCGGGTAGTGGGAGAGAAGACCTCATGGTTTTGAAATTAAAAATAGAAAAAATTGGAAAGACATGTAAAAAAATTCATCAAATTTTAAATGAAAATAAAAATAGAAAATCTTAAATTCATTTTTTAATATTAAACAAATAAAATATATTTAATAATCCGGATATCCGGATTTGTTATCCGGATAATATCCGATAAAATATGGTAAAACTCGGATACGGTCGGATACTATGTAATCCGTATCCGAATGCAACTATCCGTATCCGAATCCGTATCCGATCGGATATTAATTTTTTATACTGAATTCGATACCGACCGGAAACGGTTCCGGATTGGTCGGAAAATATCCGATCCGTTTTCACCCCTAAAGGTCACCAAACACTTAGAGCATCCACAGCCGAGAGCCCCTTTTTGGGGCTCTCGGCACTATTCCAGCAGGGAGGGGTTCTCTCTCATTTTCGTCCACAGCCGCAAGCCCTCCCCTGGGCTCTCACTTATTTTTAATTTGTTTTTTATTCATTTATTTTTGATTTTATTTATTTATTTAATTTAAGTTCAAATTAAAATCGTAACAATGTATTTTTTGAATTTTTTTTTATTAAAATGGAAACGATCATTAATTTAAACAAATAAAATACAACATAAAGAGAAATAATTTAAAAATACGCATAGCTAATTAGGGCCTCTACGCGCCCACATCTCTTCGACCAAATCCTTGTAAAGATCGCTGTGTTTGGTCCTATCGCGTAGCGACGCATTCCGCTCCAAGTACTCCTGAAATGAACCGGTAGCTCCTCGATACACTCCACCATTAGCAGAAGTAGAGGCTTCCTCGTCTGGTGGAGCCCAATTTGTAGCGTTTGCTCCTTCATCCTCGATTATCATGTTATGCAAAATAATACAAGCATACATAATATCTTGAATATTATCACGATACCAGAGTCGAGATGGGCCACTAACCATGCCCCAACGGATTCGTAAAATGCCAAAAGCGCGTTCCACATCTTTGCGCGCCGCCTCTTGCAGAACTTTGAAACGTTCCACTTTTTCATCAGTGGCGTGTGGAGGGGCTGCAACAAAAACGGGCCACTTCGGATAAATCCCGTCGGCAAGGTAGTAGTCCATGCTATATTGCCTTCCGTTGGTGAGGAAATGAACCGAAGGTGCTATTCCTTTGACGACGTCGCTGAACACCGGCGATTGATTGAGAACGTTGATGTCGTTGAGCGCTCCAGCTACCCCGAAAAAGGCGTGCCATATCCACAGATCGTGAGATGCAACAGCCTCAAGGATGATGGTAGGGTGACCCTTATCTCCACGTGTGTACTGGGCCCTCCACGCCACTGGACAATTCTTCCATGCCCAGTGCATGCAGTCGATCGAACCGAGCATCCCTGGAAAGCCATGGCGAGACTCGTGCATTGCCAAAATTCGTTGACAATCATCTCCGGATGGCTTCCTCAGGTAGTGACCACCGAAGATGGTTCGAATCGCCGCTGCAAAGTTCTTCAACGATTCTAAAGCGGTAGTCTTCGACATCCGCAAGTACTCGTCAAATAGGTCGCCGGGACCTCCGTAGCGAGTTGACGTATAGCGGCGGTGCACTTTTGGATCGTTGTGAAACCCGGCCTGCCTATTGCATCATCTCGTTGTTGAAAATACTCGACGCGATTCTCCAATACTTGCACGATGCGCAAGAACAAATGCTTCGACATTCGAAAACGTCGACGGAACAAATTGTCGGGGTAAGTTTGCCTCTCAGCAAAATAGTCGGAGAAAAGTTAGGCCGCTCCTGTGGCTCGATCTTGTTCGATCATTCGCCGAACGGGAAACCTTCGGCGTTTTGGAGCCTCACTGGCTTTTTCCTTCTTCTTCTTCTTGGCTTCTTTTAATTTCCGAGCTATTTCAGGCAGTTTTCTGGATTTGTTGGTATATCTCTTCAAGTTTGCCGGAGGATGACGAGGAATCGGATTCAATTTCGGAAGAGCTCGACATATTGATGAATTGCAAAAATAGGAAATAGAATAATTTTTTTTGGATGAATTTGTGTGTAAATTGTGAAAAAAATATGGATGAATGGTGTAGAAATTGTGTATGTGTGTGTGGGAATTTATAGGGGGGAATGAGTTCATAGCCGTTGAAGAGCCGTTGCTCTCCAACGTTACAATTTTTTTTTTTAATTTTTTTTTAATTCAGAAAATTGAATTTAAAAAAATAAAAATAAAAAAATACCTGGCTGACGTCATAATGACCTCAGCACAGGGGGGAGGGGAGGCGCGAGCTCGGCTCTCGTCTGCGCGTCGGACTCGCCGGCGCAGGGGCTCGCCAGCGCGGCCCGGGCTCGCGCCACGGACTCGCGACCGGGCTCGAGCCCCCCGAGTCCGGCGCGCTGTGGACAATGTTCTAAAAGTCGCTAGACGCTAGTAGGGCGGTGGGGTGGGGATTAGCGTCTAGACGGACTAGGCGGGAGTCTAGACGGCGCCTAGACGGGCTAGACGGACTAGACGGCGGGCTACCTTCTAGCGTCTAGGCGGGGACTAGACGGAGCTAGGCGGGGATTTTTAGAACAGTGGCTGTGGGTGCTCTTATATCTTCTCTGGGAGGTTTCAAATATCAGTTCTCATTCTTACATCACGACACGTGTGTCGAAATTCTTGTCTAACAAAACAGGGATACAATTCCGTCCAAACAACGAGACATATATATATATTTTTTATGTTGTCAGCAAATTCTTCTAGAAGGATACATAAAATTCAACCGTTGGGTCCCACAGTTGACCTATTCCCGCAAAATTTCAAAGTTTTCGTGAAAGTTAAGGCTCCTACTACAACCACATCTACCTCAGAAGAATTAGCCCTAATTTTCAATCTAAACACTTTGTGATTTTCACCACTCTGCTACCTAAAAGTCTCTAACTTTCGATAGTGGGATCTAAAGAATTCTCAAAATAATCCCCATATCCAATCACCATCATTGAACGAGTCAAACGGCTGGCAAAAGATGAAGTTTTTCCTCACTAGCGGCATACCCAAAAGGTTGAAGCAAACAGCTGTGTCCTCAAGCAAATATATTTTTGAATTCGTGTTTTTTTTTCAAGAAAGAAAAAATAAAAAAATTGCCTCCATTTTCATTCCCTCTCTGTAGATGGAGCTGGAGCTTTTGTGTGCATCTCTCTGTCTTCTAACCATTTTGAATCTGTCTTCTGCAGCTGATACGATTTCTGCGAACCAAACTCTTTCCGATGGGGACGTGTTGATTTCGCCATCCCAATTTTTCGAGCTAGGGTTCTTCTCTCCCGCCAATTCCACGGCCAGATTCCTGGGAATATGGTACAAATCCACTCCGGACGTCGTCGTTTGGGTCGCGAACAGAGAGAATCCGATCATCGGCGCGAACGGAGCTCTAACTTTACCCGAAGACGGCAATCTGACTCTCAGCTCATCACAAGGTACAAACATATGGTACTCGAATTCCTCCATAGCTGCATCAACTCCAGCTCTGCAGCTTCTAAATTCAGGAAACCTCGTTATTGTCGAAAATTCGAAGTATATTTGGCAGAGTTTCGATTACCCCGGCGACACGAGGGTGCCGGGAATGAAGCTGGAGCAAGACCCTGATAGTGGAGAGAGTAAGTACTTGACCTCATGGAAGAGTGCTTCAGATCCATCCATGGGGGAATTCAGTTACAGAATTGACAACGATGGGTTGTCGCAGACCAATATTTACAAGGGGAGGGAGAAACTGAACAGAGTTGTTTTCTGGAATGGGAATTTTGTTGGATATCCGATTTCGACTGATCCAGCTTGGAAAGTTGAAGTAGAGACCAAAAGGGGTAGGTTGGTTTCAGCTCTTCAGCCTTTTTACGATACAGTTTATGCAAGATTAACCATGAATTACTCGGGCTCACTCCAGCGTTTCGTGATGAATGAGAAGAAAGATGATTGGATTCTCATGATATCGCTTCCTCATGATCTGTGTGATAATTATGCTTTATGTGGTAACAATGGACTCTGCAAGATTTACAAGAATCCAGTTTGTCAGTGTTTGAGGGGATTCCACCCTAAATTCGAGAGCGAGTGGAGTGTTTTCGACTGGAGTGGAGGGTGTATCAAGAATTCTTCATTAGATTGCATGAAGGAAGAAGGGTTTCGTGAGGTTGAAGGGATCAAGTTCCCAGATTCACTAGATTTTCAGCTCAACACGAGCATGAACATTGAGGAATGTCGCGAAGAATGCTTCAAGAACTGCAACTGCACAGCTTATGCAGATCCCTTTTTCAACAATGGGAGTAGCTGTATGATGTGGTTTGGAGATTTGATTGATATGAGGGAGTACACTACGGAATCCGGACCCGCACCTAGTATCTACATTCGCGTGCCTCTCTCAGAACTCGGTAAATTTAAGAATGTTTTGTTAAAAGTTCAAGAATCTTGCTATTGAAACATAGTTATGATTGAATGTTTAACATTTGACAGATCAGAATAAGAGGAAAGGACCAGAAAGGAAGATAATCATAGTTATAGCTGTATTTTGTTGTTTGGGAATGCTTATCCTGGGATTTTCGAGTTGGTGCGTATTTCTGAGGATAAGGCGCAAGAAAAAAGGTTATAATATTATCACTATACATTTTTTATATACTATGAGATATATTTATAGTAGCAAGCATTTTTATGGATCTTGAAAGAAGTTATGAACTCTTTTGGCAGATTCTAAATTGGAGATAAAGAAGACAGGTGAGGAATTAGAGTTGCCTCTATTTAGTTTGGCAGCCATCGAAGCAGCCACGAATAATTTTTCAGACGAAAACAGGATTGGCGAAGGTGGTTTTGGTCCTGTTTACAAGGTAAAAGCATCGTGTAATTAATGATACATAATAGTGCTTAGGATTGTAAGAAAGTGGTTGTAAACATTCTATTTCTTGAATATGTAGGGAAACCTTTCGGCAGAAGAAGTCATCGCGGTGAAAAGAATGTCGAAAATCTCTGGACAAGGCCATGAAGAGTTCAAAACAGAAATCAACCTAATCGCGAAACTTCAGCACAGAAACCTTGTCAGGATTCTGGGATGCTGCGTCGAAGGAGAGGAGAAGATGCTGATCTACGAGTACATGATGAACAGAAGCTTGGATCATTTCATTTTCGGTTTGATCAATACTTTGAAGCCAAATAATCTCAAGTGAATCAGAGATATAATCTTAACAATGATTAAACAAACTTCTTCATCAACTGCAGATCAACAAAGAAGGGCAGTGTTGGATTGGCCGAAGAGATTTGATATAATTATGGGAATCGCAAGAGGCCTTCTCTACCTCCATCACGATTCAAGGCTGAATGTGATCCACAGAGACCTGAAAGCAAGCAATATCTTATTAGACAGAAACTTAAATGCAAAGATCTCGGATTTCGGTTTAGCAAGAATGTTTGAAGGGGATCAAACAATATCAACAACAACAAGAGTTGTTGGAACATAGTATGCATCATATATTCTTATTCATATATCTTCTTGTTTATAGTCTAATGCTTCAAAACTTACGTTGCAGCGGTTACATGGCGCCAGAGTACGCGTTTGATGGAAAATTTTCGATTAAATCGGATGTATACAGCTTAGGAGTTGTGATATTGGAGATAGTGAGTGGAAAGAAGAACAGAGGCTTCAAGCAACCTTCCCCCTATAAGAACCTTTTGGAACAGGTGAATATTAGTATATATATATATTTGATGGTTTCTTATCAATGGAAAAATTTATAGAACAACTGAAGAATACTAAAAAATGATGCATAAACTTGTGACAGGCATGGCATTTTTGCAAGGAAGGGAGAGAGTTGGAAATGATGGATCCATGCTACAATTATTCGTACGTGGAATGGCAAGTGAAGAGGTGTGTTCAGGTGGGGTCGTTATGCGTTCAGAATGAAGCTCACGAGAGGCCAATGATGCCGAGTGTGGTCCTGATGTTGAGCACAGAGGACTCGATGTTGCCTCAGCCGAGGAAACCGGGCTTTTTCTTGCACGGCACCTCCAGTTTCTCGCACAGCAATGCTTCAGGAAGCAAGGACTCTAGTGTTGGTGTAGTTACTATAACTGATATGGAAGCTAGGTAGTTGTTGTTGTTGTTGTTGTTGTTGAAAGGAGGTAAATCCAGCTTTGATGAATTAAAGCAAGTCAATTTTGCTAGATGATGATATATACTTGTGTATAGGGTTGGTTGGGATAATCTTAAAATATTCGTTAAGAAGCGAAGTTACAGTTTTGTCCCCCCCCCTGCCCAGCTATAGTTTTTTTGGAGAAGAATTCATCAGGTTATGAGGAACCTAGCTAGGCAGGTAGCTGTCATTGATTTATTTAAGGACACGTCACTTTTAACTCAAACTAGCAATAGTAACTTGCATTTATTTATTATGATGATCGATCACTTCAATTTCAATGGAAATAAAATCAATTATAGAAATTCTAGACTCTAAAGTACTTCCGTCTAAGCCCAGCCCATTCAAACACATACCGAGCATTTTAAAAGTTACGAGGTTGTATGTAGAAATAAAATAATCAAATAAAGACCTAATTTGAAGACCTGCAGATACAATCATTTAAGAACAGTTCTAAAGTTCTAATAATTCATAACGCGGAATATTAAACTCAAAAAAGAAAAAAGAAAATATAAAATTCATTGATAGCTAGATTGTAAGTTGTGATTATAGGCACTATTTACTGCTCCCCACATCCTCCAAAAAAAAAGAAAAAGAAAAAGAAAAATCAAGTGTCGTTTTACACTTTTTTATTATGTGTAGAGTAATTGTCATTTGACACCATATATCAAAACTGCCCATATTTATTTTCTATTTCATTTTGTCTTTTCAGATTCTCCTTATTATGATTAATAGTAGTAAATTTCATTAATCGGGGTCAATATCCGTACTATAATTTATTTATCTTAATATAGTAAAACCCCATATATTATGAAATTGGAGCGAGTATTTAATACTACTGTTTATTATGTGGAAGAAATTGGATCCTTACCTTACGATTCTTAATTTTCACCGAAGCCAACCAAATGGATTGACAAGTAAAAGGAGGTTTACACTGCACGTGTGTTAGTTTAACGGTGAAAATTTACTGTATGAGACGAAAAAAATTAATTTCGAATTTTTCATGGCGCGATTTTAAATTTTCATGTTTAATTGTCTATAAAAAAAATATAGATTTATATATAGCTTTAGGTATTCGCTTTATTTGTATATTTTTTTTAAATGTGCTATATTATTAGGATAAGATAGTACTTTCCCCTAGGTGGCTGCTCAATAATGATTTGATGTCATTATAAACTCCCACTCCCATTGATTTATTTATAGGGATTTGCTTTTATTGTAGCCAATATTTATCGGAATATGTGACATATTTAAATTATTAGTAGATCACATGTCATTTTCTTTTACGATGTAAATTATTCTTCGAGTCCTAGAAATTTGACCTTTTCTTTTCTTTTGAGCAAATAGTGTTTGACTTTTCGATGTATACGTATTTTACAGTTGACTTCCGAGTAAGGTTAGCAATTTTTTTTTAGTGCAATCTAATATTTCTATAAATTAGATAAAACAATATAAATGAATTGAGTTGTGCGAGTAGGGACTGGTATGACTTGACTTGACACTGATATTATCTTATAGTATAAATACATGAAAGTCACTCCAAAACATAATTTTAGTAACATTTAATTTGATACGATAGCGCTTATCGATATACTTTGCGCTTGTTTGGTAGCAAATGTGTGATAAGTGGGTGGAATAATAAACTATGATATCGTACCAAGATAACACCAAGATAGTACTTTAGATATGAGAATTTGTTATTTGTTTGGTAAAAAAATTTAAAACATGATAAAAAAACAAAATTACTAAATTATCCTCCTATTGCAAACCCTAATTTACATTCCTAATCGAGAGCGAAGAGTAGAGCAAAGAGGAGGCGCCGGCGCCGGCCAGAGGAGGCGGCGGCGTCGCAGCGGCCAAAGGAGGAGAAGGCGGCATAGTGGCCGCGGCCAGAGGAGGAGAAGGCGGCGCGGCAGCCATAGGAGGTGAAGGCAGCGCAACGGCCGCGGCCAGAGGAAGAGAAGGCGGCCAGAGGAGGAGAATGCGGCGCGGCGGCCAGAGGAGAGGAGAGGATGGATCGGTCATGCGGTGGCCGAGGCCAAAAGAGGAGGCGGCGCGTGGGACGGAGCCCAGTGGAGGTGGCAGTGGGTTTGAGTCGAACGCCGTCGGCCTCGTCAACATCGCCGTCGCTCACCCACGTCGCCGGAGGGAGAGCAAGGCACCATCATGTTTAGCAATAAGAGCTGGGGCAACATGAGTTTGAGAAATAAGAAAACGAAGATGGAGCAAAATGAGCAGAATATGAGGGGTAAAAACGGAGCAAAATGTTTTGCTGGGTGGAACAGTACTTTATCGGGGCTTAAAGGCCTGATAGGAATGTTAGGTGCAACAGTGTTTTAAACATAGGCCGACCAAAACCACGGGCCAGCCCGCTAACATAATCATGGAAACCAAACGCCAGAATATCCCGTGACAAGTCTAGATATCATGAGATATCTTAGGTTACCAAACATGCTCTTATAGTGTTTTGAGTTGGGTCGGGCCGACACAAAATTTCAACAGTCATAATTTTATACTAATTCAAGCCCATCCATTACACTTCTACACTTATACAGTTATACACAACATTATAATATGTTGTGTATTTAATTTTATTTCAAAAAGGTATTTTGGTTCGTATTTGAAACTAATTATAGTGTTGTTATATTTATATGTTTTTTTTTTTCAGAACAGCTATAAAATAATATTATAATCACAACAAGCAACTTTACATTGTTAAATTTCTCTGGCATGAATATATAACAGTTTTATTATTCTCTTGTACAAATTCGCACATACAATTATTGTCTACTTAGCATAAATTAATTGTATATAATAAATATAATCCAAGTGTTCGTTGAATTTTTCTCTTGTAAATACATTATACATTCTGATAATATACAAAAATTTGATGATTATCGATTGCTACCAGAAATAGTATTTTATTATCGAGGTTTGTAATAAAGACGCAATTTAGAAATCGAAGTTTGACAGTAACGAAATTTTGGAAATGGAGCAGTTCATGCAAATCCTCTGCGCCGCTTTCTCTCTCCTCGCCATTTTCGATTCCTGTCTCGTTGCTGCTACTGATACACTTTCTCCCGCCCAACCCCTCTCCGGCGGCCAAGTTCTAGCTTCCGCCGACCAAATTTTCGAGCTAGGATTCTTCTCGCCCGGCAATTCCACCGCCAAATTCCTGGGGATTTGGTACAGAGCTACACCAGACGTCGTCGTTTGGGTTGCAAACAGACAAAACCCGATCACCGCCGCGGAGGGAGGTGGAGTTCTTGCTTTAGCCAAAAATGGAACTCTAATTCTCACTTCGTCGCAGAGAAGAATCATTTGGTCTTCCAATTCCTCTATATCCGCCGCCTCGAGGCCAGTTCTCCGCCTCCTCAACACCGGAAACCTAGTAGTCGTCGACAACTCCAACAACAACATCTGGATGAGCTTCGACTACCCCACCGACAGCAGGTTTCCGGGGATGACGGCACTGGACAATTCCGACACGCGGCTGACGTCATGGAAAAGCCCCAATGATCCGTCAATGGGAGATTTCGTTTACCTGATTGAAAACAATGGATTGCCTCACTTGAGTATTTACAAGGGGAATGTAAAGACATACAGAACTGGTCCGTGGAATGGCCGGAATTTCACCGGATTTGCATTTTTGTACGATAAAGCTTTTGAGGCAGACGTCGTTATCAGCAACAGCAGGTTGGTTTCTCTCTCCAACCCTTACAACAACTCTTTTTACATGAGACTGACACTGAATTACACGGGATTGCTCCAACGCTACATCCTGAATAATAAGAGGGATGGATGGATTCTTGCATATACTATGCCCAGCGATGCCTGCGATAACTATGGGTTGTGTGGTGCTAATACTGTGTGTAGATCGTATAAAACGCCTGCGTGTGAGTGTTTGAATGGATTCGTCCCTAAATCTCAGAAAGAATGGGACGTGTTTTCGTGGAGGAGTGGTTGCAGTAGAATTCCACCCTTGGATTGTCGAAATGGAGATGGATTCAAGAAGTTTGATGGTACCAAGTTCCCAGACACCTTGAGTTTTCTTATAGAGAATAGTATGAATGCTAATGATTGTCATGAGGAATGCTTGAGAAACTGTAATTGCTCGGCTTTTTCCAGTCCATACTTCTCGAATGAGAAAAATGGGTGTTTGATGTGGTTTGGGGATTTGGTTGATATCAGAGAGTTCATCGGAGCAGTCAGTATAGGGCCGAGTATCTATATTCGTGTGCCTAAAGCAGAGGAAGGTAAATTGAATTTTGGGAAGGATTTTTTGTAGACCTTTAGTTTAGTGGTTTAATAATACTTCTTCACTCTTTGTTTGTAGATCATATGCTAGATTGGAGTAAGAGGAAAGGTTCGAAGAAGCTCGTATATGCTGCAACAGCTGCTAGTTTAGGGATGTTTGTCTTGATAATATGTTTCGGAGGCTTAATTCTCAGGATGAGAAGAAGAAGAAAAGGTAACGATGCTTTACTCATTGTTTCAGTTTCACAATTACCTGCAGAGAATTATATGTTTTATAAATCCTGAAACACGCGTAATAGTTGCAGCAGCTTGTAAGAAGGAAATGCAGGATTTTGAATTGCCTTTGTTTGGTTTGGCAACCATTGCAGCAGCTACTGATAACTTCTCAGGTGAGAATTTCATCGGAGAAGGCGGTTTTGGTCCTGTATATAAGGTATTGCTGTAATTTAATGACTGCCGCATAAATTGCTCACATTAGTTGTTAATTGTTCGGCATTTTATGATTGATGAGTACTGTGGCTGTTCTTATTGTAGGGAAACTTATCTGCTGGGCTTGAAATCGCAGTGAAAAGAATGTCGAGAAGTTCCGGACAAGGCTCTGAAGAGTTCAAGAATGAAGTTATTTTGATTGCTAAACTCCAACACAGAAACCTTGTGAAGATTTTGGGGTGTTGCATTGAAGGAGAGGAGAAGATGTTAGTATATGAGTATATGCACAACAAAAGCTTGGACTATTTCATATTTGGTAATTTGCTCAAACCTTATTCACTTTCTTTTTCCTACACATTGAAAGAATATATCTCATCATATAGTACTAAAAAATCTTGGCCTTTTGCAGATGAGAATAGAAGGGCACTGCTGACATGGCAGACGCGGTTTGATATAATCATGGGGATCGCTCGTGGTCTCCTCTACCTCCATCATGATTCCAGGCTCAAGATTATCCACAGAGACTTGAAAACTAGCAATATATTGCTAGATGAGAAGTTAAATGCGAAGATCTCCGACTTTGGTTTAGCCAGAATGTTTGAAGGTGATCAGACTGTGGCAAGAACAAAAAGAGTTGTCGGGACATAGTAAGTTTTATTTCCTTCACAAACACATATAGTGATTCCGATTTCTTGCTAACCAATTCTAGTTGCAGTGGTTACATGGCTCCAGAATATGCTTTCCATGGAAGGTATTGTGAGAAGTCAGACGTGTATAGCGTAGGAGTAGTAATACTAGAGATAGTGAGTGGGAAGAAGAATAGAGGATTCAAGCATCCTTCTCTCTACCGGAACCTTTTGGAACAGGTGGGTTATGCATTGATGGCTTCTCCATTATTTTACTTCTTCTTCTTCTTCGTCTTCTTCTTCATTGTAATAGTATGATAAGTTCCTTTTGATCACAGGCATGGCTACTTTGGAAGGAAAACAGAGAACTGGAATTGATGGATGAATGCTACAACACTTCATTTGTGGATTATCAAGTAAAGAGATGCATTCAAATTGGGTTATTATGTGTTCAGAACAAAGCAGAGGAGAGGCCGATGATGCCTTCTGCGGTTCTCATGTTGAGCAGTGAAGATACAGTTCTGCCTCTTCCCAAGAAACCTGGGTTTTTCTTAAACACCAGTTCTAGTTTCTCGGAGAAGAATTCATCAGGTGATGAGGAATCTACAGCTGGTTCCATGACTATAACGAATTTAGCAGGCAGGTAGTTGTTCAAACATCTCAACCAGGTGTGCATAGTATATTCTTTGTAAATAATTTTATTTTTTTATATCGTAACCGTGACTATTTTTTATATTGTACGTAATTATTTATGTATCAATAAAGATTCAGAAAGTAAATGCATGCCACTTTTAATAACTCATTTATGATTGGGGTCTTTTTTTTTTTTTTTTTTTTTTTGACGTAATTAATGAGTGGTTTTTATATGTATCATGGATCACTTCAACGGACATAAAATCAAAACGAATGTTCCATTCAAACAGATACATGATTTTTTATGAAAAATTACGAGGAAGTATTTTGGTTGAATGGATAAACAATTTGTATTATGGTTTAATAATAATTCGGCGACTATAATTCGTCGAACTCTATTGATTCGGATCAAGAATTGCCGTCTTCGATTTCAAACCCAACACCCTCGATGGGTTTTGAGAGATATTCATCTTTTCCGGTTTGTTTTGGGGGAATATTTTTGGTCGGATTTTGTTCCATTTTCTCCACCTGAAAATTCCGATTTTTGGTGTATTTGCAACTCCACCGCAATCAAAAGCCGAGGTGCTGCGACTCCACCCTTATCCGGCCACGGCGGTTCTCCAAGGGGTTGGAGTCTACCAATCTCGCACCGTCATTTGAGAGTGTAACCGACTAGCCGACACCAACGAGAAAGGCAAAACTTCAACCCCTCTTCATACAGTGCAGCAAAGACAAACCAGTTCGCCATTGTGTGGTCGAGCATTAGCATTGACCCGTTAATTGGTAACTCTCAAAACCAATCTCAGTTTTTTGGGCCAGGCACGATTGTTCGAGTCCCAAAAATGTTACTCCATCCATACCCCAAAGTATGCATCTTCCATTAACCGAAATGGACCCATTTTTACTACTTATAGGACACAATCACAATCTCTATTCACAATATACAACACATAATACTATTTTTTTTAAAACTCATACGGATCAAATCGAAGCATACATTTAAATGATGGAGGGACAATATAATAGTACATCGTTTTCAACATTTGTTGGTGTGTCCATGTTTGTAGTTTTGACTATTAGAGCTCCCCCAACGTAGAGCCCAGAATGTGGGCTCTGACAAACACGGTTTTCATGCTTCATTTTTAGTGAAAAAATTAATTAAATGGGTATAAATTTGATGCTTGGTTGAAGTTCGTTTGGTGTGTTTTGTATTTTTGTCAAACATATTACTCCTTGGTTCATTTTGATTATTTTATAGGAAATAGGAGTTCAATTTCAGAAAAGATAACAATCTCATGTCAAATTTCGGATCGAAACAAGCATATAGAAAAAACGGAAGTCGATTCGAAGTTCGGACAAGGAAGAACGGGTCAAAACAAAATCGTTGCACAGCGGGAGCCAACACCCAGCACGGGCACGCGCCAAAGAATGTTGGCATCAACCGGTGGCATAAACAGAGGTGTTCACTGTGAGCAGCACTGTGAGTGCAACTCGACAATGCAGCGGAAAAACTATAAACAAATATAGGACCGGGGTGAGCACGGAGGTACCCACAGAGGCTAGCTCTGCGAGCACCTCCTCAGAGACTGACGCAACGGAAAAACAAAATAGAACGGAGACAAAGAAGATAGTTTTTCTACAAGATATATGAATAATATCTTGTAGATGCCTCAAGGCGAAACAAACACTATAATTCACGAAGAATTACAAACCATAGTTGACGAAACAAACAATTAAAAGCTACTAACACAAACAAACTAACTATCCACTAAGCTAGTTGGATGATGCTAGTATTATTCAACTAAAACAATTGGATAACTCTCTAAGCCGCTCTCTCTCCTTTTTTTTCTCTCCAAAGGCCGTTCTTCATCTCCAATGAATCTCCTCCTTATATACAGCTTGATTCTTAGCCACCAAGTTAGGGTTTTATTTTAGATAAGATCAAATATAATCAAATCTTATCCTCCTTTAACCCGTATCTCGTGGCTCCAAACCTAGCTGAACACGTCCACCATAAGCCCACTATGATATTGGGCTTGAGCTTGATCACACAGCAGCTCTGCAGCTCACGAGCTCTGTATCTGCCACATCATCGACTACGTCATCACTCCCCCTTAGTCCAACATGACATATGAAATAAATCTATGTAAACATATGTGAAGAAAGACAAAAACAATAGTTGAAATCTAAGTCTAGATTCTGTCATGGTCGGAGATGGTGGGATGACCGCAGGTGAGTTGGAGAAGAAAGAGGCGAAGAAGAAATTAGGGCTCGATGTGAAATTGGAAATGAAAGGAGGGAAGTCCAGCGTTTCAACTGAGGAAGGTGGGGAGGATCTCGTCCGGACACGTGGCTAAATCTGGAGAGTGGATGGAAATAAAAGGCTGTAGTTATTGTTGCTGTTTCATGAAGCACGATTTATACTTTATGTTTTTACTTTATGCTTTTTCTTGTGGGCTAAGTTTTGGAAAACTTTGGGATATTTAGTTTCAGCTTATTTCCTAAGGGATTATGGAATGAAAAATCTATTTCTCTCTCTAAACTTTCTCTCTCATTCTATCCTTCTTCTCCCTCGTATTATGCTACTGTTCTATTGAGTTGCTACATCAATCTTTACATTTCCAGAAAATAATCGTACATCATACTATCAAATACATAATATATTTGTAGTAAACACTACAATTGGTATCATCCTTCGATCCAATGGCCGACGGGACGCGCTTGAAGGACCTGCAAGAAGCACAAAAACGCTTGGATCAGGTTTTACAATCTGAATCCATGAAGAGAGCTGCAGCAGAACAGAGGAATCAGGAACAGTTTGAGCATATAACAAAAACCCTTGCTGATCTGCAGCTTCAACTACTAAACAGAGAACCGATTCCAGTTGTTGGACCTGATTCTGTCCTAGGAAGTTATGGCTCATCACCGGGTGCTAAGAATGGTACCGTCTCTACCTATGTTCATTCTCCTCTTCCTAGGATCGATTTTCCTCGCTTTGATGGTACAAACCCTAGGGCATGGATGATCAAATGTAATAGTTATTTTAAGCTAATGCCTGCTATTCCTGATGCTCAACGGGTTCATCTTGTATCTCTACATTTTGATGGTAAAGCTCTATTATGGTTTCAAAATCTACAAATGGGGGAATTGATTATTTCTTGGAATCAGTTTCTAGAGGTCATTTCTACTAGATTTGAAGAGCTCACTGTTTCTAATATCATTGTTGAGTTTAATAAACTCAAAATGACTGGATCTTATCAAGATTAGTGGATAAGTTTGATGAGCTGAGGTCTTGTTTATTGATGGAGGATTCTAGCAAGTTCACCGAGGAATATTTTGTTGCTAGTTTCTTAAGTGGGTTAGGGGAAGATTTGAGGTCATTTATTAAGATGTTTCATCCTCAAACTCTTGACCAAGCTATTGATTTAGGGAGACAACAACTACTTACCTTGGATGCTCTGGCTAGAAGGCTGAAACCTCCTACTAGACCTTTTGGGGGTACTGCTACTGGTCCAAGAAAAGCTGATACATCTCCTGTTCACAGCCCTTTTCTCCCTCCAGTTTCAGCATCTAGTCCATCCCGACCTGCTCCTAAGCTTCTCACTTCTGCTGAAATGGCTGCAAGGAGAGAGAAAGGTTTGTGTTACAACTGTGATGAGAAATATTTTCTGGGTCATAGATGTAAAGCTCGCATGTTATATATGGTGATGACTGAAGAAGAAGAATCCCTCTGTTCTCAAGAAGTCATTGAAATGGACACTAATCAGGAGGTTCCTATTCCTGACATGGAAGAAGCTCAACTGTCCTTAAATGCATTGCTTGGTGAAACTAGTGTTACTACTATGAGGATGATTGGGGATGTGGGTAATCAGAAATTAAACATCCTTTTAGATACTGGGAGTACACTAAGTTTTCTCCAAGAGGATACTGCCAGAAAATTGGGGTGTAATATTCAAGAAGATAGGCCTTTGATGGTGAGAGTAGCTAATGGCCAGAAGTTAATCAGCACACAAAGGGCTACTGATTTCAGATGGGTCATTCAGGGTTTTGAGTTTCAGTATTCTCCTAGATTACTCAAGAATGAAGGTTGTGATATGATTTTGGGAGGGGATTGGTTCAGATTTTGCACCCCTATTGAGTTGGACTACACTCACATGAGTGTTACAGTTTCATTAAATGGAGAAAGAGTTACACTAAAAGCATTAACTAATACTGTGGAATGCACATTAGTTACAGGTCCTATTCTCAATAGTCTCTTACATCAAGAACTCCATAGTGTGGAAGAAGTATTTATATTGAATGAAGGGGTTAAACAAGAGAGTTTACCTTCTGAACTGGAACCACTTCTCCAGGAGTTTGCTGATGTATTTGAAGAACCCACAGGCCTTCCACCTGTCAGAGGAGTTGAGCACCAAATTCAGTTAAAAGAAGGCAGCATTCCTAAACATCAATACCCTTATAGAACCTCTCACACTCACAAGGATGAAATTGAAAAGATTGTGCAGGAGATGATGAAGAATGGGATTACACAGCATAGTCAAAGTCCTTTTGCTTCCCCAGTAATCTTGGTTAAAAAGAAGGATAATACATGGAGAATGTGTGTGGACTACAGGTACCTTAACTCTCTTACCATTAAACATGATTACCCTATTCCTATCATTGATGAATTATTGGATGAGCTTTTTGGTGCTACCTATTTTTCTAAGATAGATTTAAGATCAGGGTATTTTCAAATTCTGGTTAAGCCTGAAAATCGATATCTGACTGCTTTCAGTACTCATCATGGTCATTTTGAGTTTCTTGTCATGCCTTTTGGATTGTGTAATGCTCCAGCTACATTTCAGTCTTTAATGAATCAAGTATTTCAGTCTTGCCTAAGGAAATTTGTGTTGGTTTTCTTTGACGATATCTTAGTCTATAGCAAATGTTGGGAGGACCATAAATTGCATTTACAGTTGGTGCTAGAGTTATTGAGGAAGCATGTGTTATATGCTAAGAAAAGTAAGTGCAGCTTTGGTCAAGAAAGGGTTGAATATTTGGGCCATATCATTACTGCTGAAAGGGTATCTACTGATCCAGAGAAAATTTCTTGCATGGTGGCTTGGCCTACACCACAGAATATCAAGCAGCTCCGGGGTTTTCTGGGATTGACAGGGTACTACAGAAAGTTTATCAAGGATTATGGAATTCTTAGTAGGCCTTTGACTACACTACTGAAGAAAGACAATTTCCATTGGACTCAAGAGTCTGATCTGGCTTTTCACAGGCTGAAAGAAGCTATGACTACTGCCCCTGTTCTGGCCCTTCCTAATGTCTCTATTCCTTTTGTTGTGGAGACCGATGCTAGTGGAAAAGGAATTGGAGCAGTTCTTATGCAAGAACAGAGACCTATTGCCTTCCTTAGTAAGGCTTTAGGGGTGAGAAATCAAGCATTGTCTATCTATGAAAGAGAGTTCTTGGCTGTCATAGCAGCAGTTCAGAAGTGGAGAACTTATTTGCAAGGGCACAAGTTCATTATTAAAACTGATCAGCAGGCACTCAGGCATTTACTTGATCAGAAGACTATGAACCCTATTCAACAGAAATGGTTAACTAAACTGTTGGGCCTTCATTATGAAATTCAGTTTAAAAGTGGAGTTGAGAATAAAGTGGCTGATGCTTTATCTAGGTACATTTCATACTGATTGCGCAGCTATTTCTACAGTCTCTCCTGTGTGGGTGCATAGAGTTATCCGAAGTTATAAGCAAGATGCTTTTGTTGCTAAGATTCTAGCAGCTAAAGCTATTGATAAGGATGCTTATGGTGACTTTTCTATATCAGATGGGATTCTCAGGTATAAAGGTAAAGTGGTGGTGGGGTCTGATGCACAGTTAATGGCTTCTATACTACATGAAGTGCACAACTCTTCTTTTGGAGGTCATTCTGGAATGCAAGGCACATATATGAGACTCAAAAACTCATTTTATTGGCCAGGAATGAAATCTGCAGTCATACAATTGGTGAAAGAATGTGATGCATGCCAGAAAAACAAGCCAAATTCTGGTTCATTACCTGGTTTACTTCAGCCTCTACCCATTCCTCATACTGCATGGACACACATTTCTATGGACTTCATTGAGGGCCTTCCAAAATCTGCAGGCAAGAATGTAATATTAGTGATCATTGACAGATTAACTAAATATGGTCACTTCTTGGCTTTGTCACATCCTTTTACAGCTGAAATGGTGGCAAAATTATTTCTAGACATAATCTATAAGCTACATGGGGCACCTATCAGTATCATCTCGGATAGGGATAAGGTATTTACTAGTACCTTTTGGAAGGAATTATTTAAGTTAATGGGTACTACACTGAACCTCTCTTCAGCCTATCACCCTCAAACTGATGGGCAAACTAAGAGATTAAATCAGTGTTTGGAGAATTATTTGAGGTGCATGGTGAGTGATACTCCTAGGCAGTGGTGTAAGAGGTTACCTTTGGCAGAATATTGGTATAATACCAATTTTCATACTAGTCTCAAGACTACTCCTTTTCAAGCTCTATATGGATATCCACCTCCACACTTATCTCTTGATTCATATTTTAATTCTGCTAGTGAGGCTGCTACTGATATTATGGAGAAGAGGCAGGGTTTTATGCAGCAACTTAGGGAAAACTTGGTTCAAGCGCAGCAAAGAATGAAATTTTTTGCAGATCAGAAAAGAGAAGAGAGGGAATTTCAGGTTGGGGATATGGTATATCTGAAACTACAGCCATTCCGCCAAAATTCGGTTTATTTGAGGAAAAATTTAAAATTGTCCTCTCGTTGTTATGGGCCATATAAAATACTGGAAAAATTAGGAAAAGTAGCCTATCAATTGGAATTACCAGATTCATCACGAATTCATCCTGTTTTTCATGTATCTCTATTGAAAAAATGCTTGGGTAAGAAAATTATACCTGCTCGAGAATTGCCTGCAACTGATGAGGAGGGGTTGTTCAAGATCGAGCCTTTCACCATCCTGGATGAGCATCGTGTGAGTCGGAAAGGAATTGATGTATATCAGATCTGTGTGCAGTGGCTCCACTCTGCTTCTGGGTTCGCAACATGGGAAGATGCGAAGCATATCTGCAGCAAGTTCCCTTATTTTGATCCTTGGGGACAAGGATCCCTTCATGGCGGGGGTATTGTCATGGTCGGAGATGGTGGGATGACCGGAGGTGAGTTGGAGAAGAAAGAGGCGAAGAAGAAATTAGGGCTCGATGTGAAATTGGAAATGAAATGAGGGAAGTCCAGCGTTTCAACTGAGGAAGGTGGGGAGGATCTCGTCCAGACACGTGGCTGAATCTGGAGAGTGGATGGAAATAAAAGGCTGTAGTTATTGTTGTTGTTTCATGAAGCACGATTTCTACTTTATGTTTTTACTTTATGTTTTTTCTTGTGGGCTAAGTTTTGGAAAACTTTGGGATATTTAGTTTCAGCTTATTTCCTAAGGGATTATGGAATGAAAAATCTATTTCTCTCTCTAAACTTTCTCTCTCATTCTATCCTTCTTCTCCCTCGTATTATGCTACTGTTCTATTGAGTTGCTACAACAATCTTTACATTTCCAGAAAATAATCGTACATCATACTATCAAATACATAATATATTTGTAGTAAACACTACAGATTCCAACAAACTCCCCCTTTTTGTCTTTCAAAACATCAACAACTACCAACCAAACAGCAGAACACCATCTACATCATCTTCTACATCAACACCTGCAACACTGCGGCCATCTTCCCCTTTTTGTGAAGAAAGAGAAAAACATGAGAAGAAAAACTTGTGAAGCGGTTGGATTTGTTGAGGATGTACATGAGTGTATAAGGGTGAAGTTAGTGGAAAAAACAAGGCTACATTTTGATGATGGACATACTCAAGAAACAAGGTGAAGAAGAAGAAGGATCACAGTGGAGATAAGACCAATAATCGATTTAAACAAGATCTGGGTTTAAAATTGACAAACTATGGAATGGGAATAAAGATTTGAGATAAGTATAAATAGATATATGACCAATATCGAAATATATCTACTATAACCAAAAATAGAGAGGATCCAAAAAATTCTCAAGGGAAGTGTTCTACAACACACCCCAAAAATTTGAGCTCACCCTTAATGAAAGAGCATATCCAGGACCGTCACTCAGTGTATCGAGTGTCGGCTCTGATACCACTTGTTGGCATCAACCGGTGGCATAAACAGAGGTGTTCACTGTGAGCAGCACTGTGAGTGCAACTTCAAACACAAACACAGCAAAAAAACTAGAAACAAACATAGGACGGGGGTGAGCACGGAGGTACCCACAGAGGCTAGCTCTGCAAGCACCTCCTCAGAGACTGACGCAATGGAAAAACAAAAATAGAACGGAGACAAAGAAGATGGTTTTTCTACAAGATATATGAATAATATCTTGTAGATGCCTCAAGGCGAAACAAACACTATAATTCATGAAGAATTACAAACCATAGTTGAGGAAACAAACAATTAAAAGCTACTCACACAAACAAACTAACTATCCACTAAGCTAGTTGTATGATGCTAATATTACTCAACTAAAACAATTGGATAACTTTCTAAGCCGCTCTCTCTCCTTTTTTTCTCTCCAAAGGCCGTTCTTCATCTCCAATGAATCTCCTTCTTATATACAGCTTGATTCTTAGCCACCAAGTTAGGGTTTTATTTTAGATAAGATCAAATATAATCAAATCTTATCCTCCCTTAACCCGTATCTCGTGGCTCCAAACCCTAGCTGAACACGTCCACCATAAGCCCACTATGATATTGGGCTTGGGCTTGATCACACAGCAGCTCTGCAGCCCACGAGCTCTGTATCTGCCACATCATCGACCACGTCATCACTCTCTCTTAGTCCAACATGACATATGAAATAAATCCATGTAAACATATGTGAAGAAAGACAAAAACAATAGTTGAAATCTAAGTTTAGATTCCAACAAAGAAGTTTACCGAAGCATGCGGGCGCGACCACGGGCGCAACGACGAGCACGGATGAAGAAAAGTTGGTCTTGGCCACGTGGGCACCGGGCGTGGGCGTGCCGCCCTTGTTCAACATCCGAAAATTTGAATTTTACCTCCAAAACTTCCGAAAAGTACGTTTTGACCCATTTATCATCTTTCCTAATTACAAATCAACTCTCATGCTACACTAATATATAAATACCATTCTTGATCATTTTTTAGATTAGCTTTCATTCTCTAGCCCCTTTTTACACACACTACACACTTTTACACCTACCATTCTCTACACACCTTCCATTACCAATTCCATCCTCCATTTTCATCCATTTTGGGAGAGGAAGCTCAATCTTTGAAAATCATTGGAAGAGGAGCATCAGAGATTCAAGATCAAGGCCAAAGAATAGGATTTGAATTTCTCAATTCTCTTTTCTTTTGTTTTGTTTCATAGATTACTTTGATTTGAGATTTATGATTACTATGTCTGTGATTGGCTAGATTTCTATATCCTAGGGATTGTGCTAGATAGATTTGTGAGGAATTGAGCTTGATTTGATCAATCTATGGTTTAATTATTACTTCTTCTTAATAATTATGATTTTAATTGATTGTATGGTTGATTAGCTACCAATTATGCATATCTATTGTGTTGGGCCAATAATCGGGAGATGAGGTTCAATAATTAAAAGTGATCATTGAGCATTCAAATTTAATACACCGAGAGGTTGAGAGTTTAAGTGAGGGTTAATTGATCTAAGGGTCCTTTTGGAGTTATAGGCTAGACTTTAGTTGGGGACAACAAAGTTAGCTCTTAATCAACGAGATTAGTCGTCCGGGAGGGGGCTAAGCCTAATTCGCGATCACCCTAAGCAAGTATAATTAAAACATAGATTGTGAAGTTGAGTTTGATCCATTTGCAAATCCATTGATGCCAAGTTCCTAGGATAGCTTATCTCCATTAATTTTCACCATTTTTATTTACTTGTTTGCTCTTGTTTATTGTCTTTACTTGTTTTTAGTACTTAATTTAACCAATCCAAATCCGTTAGCTTAGATAAATTCAAATGACTAAGTAATGGTAATCATAGTTTCTTTCAACTTGTCCTTATGGATCGACCTTGATTTCTACTATACTATAATAGGTCCCATACACTTGTGGGTACTTAAATAGTTGAGCGATCAGGCTCTCTCCCACTTTTCCGGCGGAGAGAGCCCACTCCCAAAATCGGCCCCAAAGCACGGGTTCTCACCCGGGCTATCTCCGATTTTTATTTTTTATTTTTTTATTCAATTTTTTTAATAATCTTTTTAATTTTGATTTATATTTTGATTTATATTTCGATATTAATAAAATTAAATAGATTTTATTTATTGAATTTAAATATGTAACATTACATAAAATTAAATATGAGCTCTACGTGCTCACATAATTAAAATTAAATATACGAATTAAAATTCATAATCTCGAGCTCTACGACTCCGTAATTTTTCGATCAAATCGACGATGAGGTTTACGTGAAGGATCGAGTCGCGTATATTGGATGTCCGCTCAGCGTACTCACGAAACGAAGCCGTAGCTCCTCGATCCACTCGAGGCATGACACTGCTAGAAGCCTCATCTTCAAGAGGAGTCCATTGCATCACCATCAGCCCTTCGTCCTCGATTATCATGTTGTGCAAGATGATGCAAGCATACATAACATCTTGCATAGTATCGCGGTAGTAGAGTCTCGACGGGCCTTGGATGATTCTCCACCGCATTCTCAATACTCCGAAAGCTCTTTTAGCGTCTTTGCGAGAGGCGACTCTTGCTTTTCCTTAAAAAGTTCAACTTTCAGGTCAGTTGCGGCAGTTGGGCTTGAGACGAAAACTGGCCACTTCGGGTATATCCCATCGGCGAGGTAGTAGCCCATGTTGTATGATCGTCCGTTCATCGTGAATTGAATGGACAGAGCTACCCCATTCACAACGTTGCTGAAAATATCTACTTGGTTGAGGATGTTGATGTCGTTGTTGGAGCCCGCAACTCCCAAAAAAACGTGCCAAATCCACAGATCGTGCGAGGCCACTGCCTCTAGGATGATCGTGGGGTGACCCTTATCTCCACGCGTGTATTGACCCTTCCACGCCACCAGACACTAGCTCTAGGATCATCGTTTCTATGCCCGTCGACTCTGCCATTCCGCAGGTACTCGTCGTAGTCGTCCGCCGAGCTGCCGTTTTCGAGTTGACGCACTGCAGCTGTTCACTTCTGAATGGCTGTAAAGCCATCCCTTCCAAGAGTATCTCGATGTTGCTGGAAAAATAGCTCGCGAGACTCAAGTACCTGCACGATGCGCAAGAACAAGTTTCTCGACATATGAAAACGACGTCGAAATATTGACTCGCCGTAGGTTGGGTTTTCCACAAAGTAATCGCCCATCAAGCGGGCTGAACCGCCTTCGCAATCTTGATCTATGAAGCTCCTGTGCGCCGGACGTCGTCGGCGCCTCGTCTCTCGAGCTTCCTTCTTCTTCAGTTGCGCTTCTGCTATAGCTTGAATGAGCTCATGCAATTTTCTCAGTTGTTCGAACGCACGTGGTACCTCGTCGGAGTTGCTTGAAGATGAAGACATATTTTTTTGTAAAATTTTTGGGAAGAAAGATGGAGAAATTGAAGATAAATTGAGAAGATTTGTGTGTGAAAGATAGAGAATTGTGTGATAATTGTGTGTGAATTGAAGTGTATTTATAGAAAAAAAATTAGCCGTTAGGGGCTGCAACGGCATTCTGCCGATTTTTAGTTTTTTATTTTTTATTTTTTAGATCAAAAAAATCAGAATTAAAAAAAATAAATAAAAATAATTGTGGCTGGCGTTAGCATTTTGGGCTCGCTCTTCGCATGCTCCAGCATACCCAGGGGCACCGAACCCGTGTTCCCCAACGCGGCGACGGGCTCGCAACCGGGCTCGCTCGCACCAGATTTGGCAGCGAGCCTGGTGCGTTGGGGGAGCCCTTTGGTAACTGAGCCACCATTTGCCTCACATGTGAATTCATAGAATAATTGTAAATAAATTTAAATTCATTTATTTCAAAATAATATTTGAAAGTAACAAGAACATAGTATAACTCATATTTGCTATAATTAGATGCAGAGGTCAGGGGTTATTATTCAGGATTTCGGTTTGATTTTGGCTTTGAAAACAGACCAAACCAAATTAATTAAAATTCTAAAATTATATTCGAATCAAATTTAAATAAAAAGCTACAATTAGATTACTACGATCTATACTTGAAAGTTGGATGATTGCATTGTAGCAGTAGTGGAATAATTAGTTACTAATATTAGAATTACGATATCTAGAGTAGGGCATAAAATTTGGACTATATGAATATGTATACTAAGAATATATAATATAAACACAACTACCTGTTTATATGTATCAACAACTACCTGCCTACTAATTTAGTTATACTTGTAAAACCACTTGTATATTCCACACTACTTGATGAATTCTTCTCAGAGAAACTAGAGTTGCTGTTCAAGAAAAACCCTGGTTTCTGGGGCAGGGGCAGGGCTGTATCTTCACTACTCAACATTTGAATCACAGAAGGCATGATCGGCCTCTCATCTGCTCCGTTCTGAACGCATAATAAACCAATTTGAATGCACCTTTTTACTTGAGAATCCACAAATGAAGTCTTGTAGCATTCATCCATTAACTCCAATTCTCTCTTCTCCTTCCAAAGTAGATATGCCTGTGATCAAAACAACTTTCAAAATTAAGCACTAATTTTTTTCATGAAGAAGCATGAAAATAATGGGGATATATAAACATAAATTTCACCTCTTCTAGAAGATTCTGATAGCAAGAAGGATGCTTGAAGCCTCTGTTCTTTTTCCCACTCACTATCTCAAGTATTACTACTCCAAGGCTATATACATCTGACTTCACCGAGAACTTTCCATGGAAGGCGTATTCTGGAGCCATGTAACCACTGCATGCAACAAGAATTGCTGAGCAAAAATGGAAATTGCTATGCAGTACTCAGACATTTGTAAAAGGAACACAACATAGTCAACTTACTATGTCCCAACTACTCTTTTTGTTTTTGCCATAGTCTGATCACCTTCAAACATTCTGGCTAAACCAAAATCGGAGATCTTTGCATTCAACTTGTCATCTAACAAGATATTGCTCGCTTTAAAGTCTCTGTGGATAATCTTGAGCCTGGAATCGTGATGGAGGTACAAAAGACCTCGTGCGATACCCATAATTATATCGAACCTTGTCTGCCAACTCAGCAGTTCCTTTCTCTTATGATCTGCAAGAGGTGAAGTTTATTTAGCAAAACGTGAAAAGTCATGTTTGGCTTACTGCCCAGGAAGTAATCGAAAACAATGAGTAGTGTTTGAACAAACCAAAAATGAAATAGTCCAAGCTTTTGTTGTGCATATACTCATATACTAACATCTTCTCCTCTCCTTCAATGCAACATCCCAAAATCCTCACAAGGTTTCTGTGTTGGAGTTTAGCAATCAAAATCACTTCATTCTTGAACTCTTCAGAGCCTTGTCCAGAACTACTCGACATTCTTTTCACTGCTATTTCTAGCCCAGCTGATAAGTTTCCCTACAGCAGCCACAACCAGTCATAAAATAGCCCAAGAAATGTAAACGCTTTTACTAATACAATTACAGAGACTTATAAACACTGCCATTACCTTATAAACAGGACCAAAACCACCTTCTCCAATAAAATTTTCACCAGAAAAATTATTAGTAGCTGCTGCAATGGTTGTCAAACCGAACAAAGGTAGTTCAAAGTCCTCCCCTTCCTTCTTACAAGCTACTGAAAAAGTTATATATACTTGCACGTTTTAGATTCTTATGTAAAGTATCTACACTTAACATGTAACTGAAATAATAAGTAAAACATTACCTTGTCTCCTCCTCCTCATCTTAAGAATTAAGCCTCCTATACATAAGATCAATCCAAGCACCCCAACACTAGCAGCCGTTGCAATATACACGAGCTTCTTAGAACCTTTCTTCTTACTCCATTCTGTCATCTGATCTACAGTAAATAGTGAGGAACCATTATTGATAAACAAACAATTTGTCTATGTATCTGTACGAAATTCTTCCCAAAATAAAACAAGAACCAGTTACCTTCCTCTGTTTTAGGCACGCGAATATAGATACTCGGCCCTATGCTGACTTCTCCGATGAACTCTCTGATATCAACCAAATCCCCAAACCACAACAAACACCCAATTCCCCCATTTTTCTCATTAGTGAAGTATGGATCTGCATAAGCCGAGCAATTGCAGTTTCTCAAGCATTCCTCGCGACACTCATCAGCATTCATACTAGTCTCTACACGAAAACTCAAGGTGTCTGGGAACTTGATACCATCAAACTTCTTGAATCCATCTCCATTTCGACAATCCAAGGGTGGAATTCGACTGCACCCACTCCTCCACGAAAACACGTCCCATTCTTTCTGAGATTTAGGAACGAATCCATTCAAACACTTACACACAGGCGTTTCATACGATCTACACACACTATTAGCACCACACCACCCATACTTATCACAGGTATCGCTGGGCATAGTATACGCAAGAATCCATCCATCCCGCTTTTCGTTTAGGATGTAGCGTTCGAGTAATCCCGTATAGTTCATTGTCAGTCTCAAGTAAAAGGAATTGTTGTAAGGGTTGGAGAGAGAAACCAACCTGTCATTGTTGAAAGCTACTGTTGCCTCAAAAGCTCGATCGGCCACAAATGGAAGTCCGGTGAAATTCTTCCCATTCCACGGACCCGTTCTGTATATCTTCAAATTCCCCTTGTAAATACTCGTATGAGGCAACCCGTGGTTTTCGATCCGGTAAACGAAATCTCCCATTGACGGATCATTTGGGCTTTTCCATGACGTCAGATTTCTGTACAATCCTGCGTCGGAATCGTCCACCATATTCATCCCTGGAAACCTGCTGTCACCGGGGTAATCGAAGCTCATCCATAGGTCGGTGGAGTTGTCTACGACGACTAAGTTTCCGGTGTTGAGGAGGCGGAGAACTGGGTTCGACGCCGCTCTGGAAGAGTTGGAAGACCAAATGGTTCTTCTCTGCGATGAAGAGAGAATTAATAGAGTTCCGTTGCTAGCTAAAGCCAGAACGCCACCTCCCTCCGAGGCCGGGATCGGATTTTGTCTGTTTGCGACCCAAACGACGACGTCTGGTGTAGCTCTGTACCAAATCCCCAGGAATTTGGCGGTGGAATTGCCTGGGGAGAAGAATCCTAGCTCGTAAAGTTGGTCGGCGCAAGCTAGAACTTGGCCGTCGGAGAGGGTTTGGCCGGGTGAAAGTGTATCAGTAGCAGCGGCGAGGGAGAAATCGAAAATGACGAGGAGAGAGAGAGCGGCGCAGAGAGTTTGCATGAAATGCGCCATTTCTAGTGCGAGAAGAAAATAAGAGGCATTGGCAGTGTTTTTGAGAAATAAAGTGTTAAAGTCCATGTTTCATTTACCGTCTTCGTTTACTTAATTTGCGGGTCCTTAAATCTGATTTGGATACTCTATCCCCAAAATATTGTCTCAAAATCTAATTTTTATTATTTTTATTAATTTTTTTTAATAAATTTATTTTATGATGATTTTGTTTAATTTTATGATTATTTTCAAGGTTCACCCATCACAATTAGGGTTTATAATTATTTTTTTACATTTTCATTTCACTTTTATTAGTGTATTAGAGTTGATAAATTCAAAAAAAAATATAATTTTAAAAATTCAATTTTTTTCCTTATAAATGTCTATTATGATTTACTAAATTATAGTATTTTTATTTTTATAAAAAATAATATAAAACTAGTAGAAATTAGATTTTGGAACACCATTGTGACATAGTTTTTGATATAGAGGATACCATCCACTTAAATATTCCATGTGATCCTATATCGATTTTTTTTTTTTTTTTTTCCCGATGTACAATATATAATTTGGTTTAATAGTACGGAGTACTTTATTACATTACATTAATTAATATAGGTTCATTTCAATTAGAATGTATAATTATATTTTTAGTATTTTTTTCTTTATTTTTTAACTAATAAAATTCAAATCCATAATATATAATTACTTTTTATTAGTATTTTTCTTTATGTTTTTTATTCATGAAATTAATATTGTATATTAAAAATAAATAATAAATTCTAATTAGACCTGTAAACCTTAATCAATTATGTAAAGTTAAATTGAATCATACTATTTAAAAATTGAAGAAAAAAAATGAATAAAAGAGAATACCATGTATATCATCTTTTCCATAACTGCATGTGTGTTTTATTTTGGATGAATAGCTCACAACTCATCTTATTATTTTCAAAATATTAATTATAAAAAAATAAAGACCTTCAGAAAAAAAAAAAAAGATATAGAAAATATTATGCTATAATTAATCAGAGATAATATTTATACCTAAAAATTGAAACTGTAAAAAAATATATACCATAATTTCGATTGATAAATTATTTCGTCAAATTACGCTGAAAATCAAAGAATGTTATAGCACGTATCTCTGGAACTTGAAATATAATAGTCAAATAATATTAGCCGAAAATAAAGAAAAGAAAAGGAAAGGTCTAGATTTACGGCTTATTTATCGTCAAAGAAAATGAGTATGTCGGTCGCTAAAATATCCCAAACGTAATTTCTAATATAGATATATATAGTTGTTTCAAAAAAAATATAGATATATATAGCTATTTAAAAAAAATAAAATAATAAATAGATATATATAGCTATAGTATTATATTTATTGCATTTTTGTATAATTTTTTTTTTTATTGTATCTATAAGTACGAGCTAGTTTGCGTTTTTATTTTGCTAAGACATAATTACTTTTACCGCCACACAAATTGAATTATTTTACCTCTACCCAACTTGCTCCTATATATATACATACTACTTTCTCTAGTCCTATAAATTCATAATGAAAGGATCACCAATTGGCCACTAAGAATAAGACACAGCAAATGAAGTATTGACTTGAAGATTTCATTCATCATAAATATTTAAAAGGAAAAGGACTGCAGTGAGAGACAAAAATTAGTGATCCTTTCTCTCTTAATTTCCTTCTCTTTTTAAAAATGGACCATGCAAATCCTTTCTATCTTTCTCTCCATTTTTGACTTCTCCCTCACCCTCACAGCTGCTACTGCTATACTGTATCTGATTCCATGAGTTAATTACCTTGCTCAATAGTGAATTTAATTTATTTTTTATTTTATCTCTCAATAATTATTTGATAAGTATGTCAACCCTCCTACTTAATTTGACTATTTATATTTTTACTTATTTTAAACAGATATTATTTGACTATTCTAGATATGGAGCCTTCTAGCTACTAGCAGAACTGGTTTTCAACATTCAATAATAGAACAATTATTGAGAAAATAAATGCATTACTTTATAAGTAATTTTCTGCACCAAAAAAACAAAGGCATTATAATTCTATCACTTCATCGAGGAGAAGGTTCCTAACACGTAGGTACTACTTGAAATTAAGTCCAAAATATAATTTTAGTAGTGTTACCATGCATCTCATGCGATCATAAACATTTTAATTTAACTTTATATATAATATGCTATATCTAATCTTGAAAAATATTAAAGATCGTCCACAGAGACTTGTAAACTAGTATTGCTAAATGAAAAGTTGAATGCGAAGATCTCTGACTTTGGTTTAGCAAGAACAAAAAATTTAAGATGAGATGTGTGTGTGTGTTTAAGAAAAGAAAAGAAAATCGGAAGCTAGATTTTGGAGTAATTGGACACTATTTAATTTGTTACTCCCTCCGTCCAATAATTTCATAATATATATATATATATATATATATATATATTACTATTATGAAAGTGTGGATTCTTACAAAATATGATTTGCCTATTATATCCATTTATTAAACTTTAATTAAAGGGCATTATTGTAATATCGGGTAAGCATGGAAAAATAATACTAATTGAATTTTATCTTCAGACCATCTATCTCAACAATATACATCAAGCCAATCCACTATTAAAAAAATTATAATATAAATATCAATATATTATACGTTCCGTTGCGCATTCGAAGCACCACGTTAATTCATATGCCTACGTGGCATCACCTACGGTCTCCATTCCTATTTATCTAAAATTTGTATTTTTATACATATTAATTATTATTATTAACAATATTAAATTATTATAATCTACTTATATCGAACCGGCCGGTCCGTCCGGTTCATCGAACCGGCGATTTTTTGAAGAACCGGCCGGTTCAATATTTGCACTTTAAATTTAAAAATATAATTATGAGGATTGGAGGATACGAACTCATGATCTCTCATATAATAGCTATATCTTATACCACTACACTACATTGCTAATTAATATTATTTAATGTAATTTGTTTTACTTATATCGCTAATCAAACTCTTCTCTTTTATATTTTCCCTTCATCATTGTTAGCTATTGGTTATTGCAGGCATTTGCTATTTTTCTTGCATATACGATAGTTGTTTGAGTTTACAAAAATATTAATTAATAATTTACATCCTCTATCCATTCTCTATTCCCTTCATAGTTATCTTATTTATATGTTAATCTTTAATATTAATACTAATCATGTAACTATATTTTTATTATAGATAAAATGTGCTCCCTCCGTCCACGGTCTGTTGGTACGTTAGTTTTTGCATGTTTCGGCACGCGTTTCCACGCTTCCACAAGATGAGTTTTAAAATTAATTTTTGAATTATTTTTTCTTTTACGGGATATTACGAGTGTCATAGTATCCCATAAAAAAAATATAGTTCAAAAATTCATTTTAGAGCCCATCTTGTGGAAGCGTGGAAACGCGTGCCGAAATATGCAAAAACAAATGTGCCAACAGATCGTGGACGGAGGGAGTATTTAGAGATAAAGTGTATTTTTTTTTATCAGGCAAACATAACACACTCACACACACACGCACCCGAGGTGACTCGAACCCCCTATCTCTTGGTTGGATGTTTAATATTTTAATGCGATAGATTCATAAAAATATATTGATAGTTGATGTTAAATAATAAATCTTCAGGCTGTTTTCGAGTTTGAGTAAAAATAATTTGGCTCTAGCATAACTTCAATTTTAAGGTGGCTCATTGACCAATCTTTTTTTTGAAATTATTTTAATATGTATCAATAACTACGTTTGTCAAATTTTAATTGATTTTGAGGTGGTCCGCTGGCCAATAAGTTTTTGAAAATTTCATTTCGAGTAGATCAAACTAAATTATTTTTGAGTTACAATATTTTGACCATAACCCTTACTTTTATTTTTAAGTGGCCCGTTGGCCAATAAATTCTTGAAATATTTTTAGTATATATCGATTTCTATGCATGATAGTCAGATTTTTATAACAAAATATATATTTTTTAACTAAAGATAGCTGACGATATATTAACATAAAATCAACATCGTTTCAAAACTTTCGGTTAATCAGACAAACCCTTCATGCTATTATAGATATTTTGAGTTATAAGTTTTGAAATTCCTTTAAGATGGTAGTATTATGATAATTAGTTAAATTTGACAATTATAGCTAAAAGAATTTCAAAAACTTATTGGCCAACAGGGCACCTCAAAATTGATTTTGTGTTTAAAAATTAAAAATATACATTGTTACAAAAAAATGGCAATCATAGCTATCGATACATACTAAAATAATTTAAAAACTTATTGGCCAACGGGCTACCTCAAAATTGAAATAGTGTTAGGGCCAAAATATTTTGAACTTAAAAACAGTTTAACACGATCAATCCGAACTGAAAATAGCCCAAGCATAATTAGGATGGCCTAAAAATGGTTGAAATGATGCTCATTTTATGTTTGATATGTTGTCAATTGATTTTGAGGTGGCCCGTTAGCCAATAAATTTTTAATTTTTTTTTAATTGATGTTGGTGGACGTACTCGAAGGCAGGTGGCTCTTCCAAGCCCGAACATGGGGATGCGAGACGTGCTAAGGACAAGGGGAAAGGTTGGAAGAAGAAGGCTTTCAACGACCTAGCGCTGGTGGTGCAGCGAGTCACGCTTCGGGGGCGGGAACAAGCTTTGTGGGTGCTTTATTTGTGATGGAGACTCAATACCTATAATTGCCAATTTTTTGTAACAAAATGTATATTTTTAAGCGGAAGGCTTACGTGCGGAGAAATTGAATGCTGTGGTTGCTGAATCCATGGAGGAGGAGGCTTGGATCAACACGATGCAATATATTTTGGGTATCCAAATATTGGATGAGGGTCAGGACATGCCGAAAGTGGGCCCTGGGGAGCCTGGGAAGGACATGTAGATGAAACAGCCAATTGTGGGCCGTGGTGTACTCACGTATGCAAAAGTCTTGGCGGGAGCTGCGTCAAACAACGGCCGTGGTGTGCCGCAATAACTCGCTTATGGTGAGCGAGTTGTTAAAAATGGATCGAAGACAAGAAGCTTATCCCACATGACGAGGATGTCGTCGAGTTTTGGGTGGGAGAGGTTTGTTAGACCTCTAAATCGGCAGATGCAACAGGTGCGCCTAGCCACGGGCGACTATATCCAATTTTGAGGTGGCCCATTGGCCAATATATTTTTGCCTAAATCGGCGGATACAGCAGAAGCGCCTAGCCACAAACGACTCATATTCAATTTTGAGGTGGCTCATTGGCCAATATATTTTTGAAATTCTTTTAGTATGTATCGATAGCTATAATTGTCAAATTTTTGTAACAAAATGTATATTTTGAATTTAAAACACCTAAGAATATATTAGACACAAAATCGATTTTGAGGTGGCTCATTAGCCAATAAATTTTTGGAATTCTTTTAATATGTATGGATAGCTATAATTGTTAAATTTTTATAACAAAAGTGTATATTTTCAATTTAAAATACTTCACAATAAATTAGAAATAAAATGAGAATTATTTCAACAAATTATCATAATACTATCATCTTAATAAATAACAATAAAATAGTACACCGTCGAATTTCGACAGGATATTAACTAGTATAATAGTAATAACAATGTATATAACTATATATATATTAATACTATATAATAATTTGTTTAAATTATACTCGTGCGTGATTTTTTTACTTCTCATTACAAATTAAAAACTAATATAAATATTTATGAGATAATATTATTACTTGTCCTTTACTAATTCTACTATTTATCCAATTATAGTTCTACTTCTCTTATACTTATGTTTCGTCTGGAAACGCCCCCTATCCACCGCGGGCACATTTAATGTGCCCACCGCTGATAAGACACTTCCACGTCGACAATTTTTTCCATCTAAGATTGAGTTTTTTTTAGTAGTATTTTAATTTTTTTGTTAGGGCTTTAAGATCTATATTTAAAGAGTGATACTATTCGGCCATAATATGGCCAACCATAATTAATATTAAAATGTAATAGTTTATGTATTTATGCTATTTTTTTTTTACATTTTATGAGAAAATTCAAAAAGTTGTATAATTTATGTATTTTTAACAAATTAACCCTTTAAATTATTTATAATCATGACTACTTTAAGGAATTTGTTGTTTTTTTATTTAAGAGAAAGAATATATAATTATTAGGGAGAAAAAATATTTTTTATTCAAATTTAAAAGTAATTAAGAATAATGTCTTATAAATATTTAAATATTGATTATAACTTTTAATTTATTATTTTTAAAATATATATATTAAGAAAAATGTCACTATGTGGCCGGCCACAGTATTATTGGCATCAACCGGTGGCATAAACAGAGGTGTTCACTGTGAGCAGTACTATAAGTGCAACTTCGAACACAAACGCAGCGAAAAAACTAAAAAGAAAAGAAAAACATGACGAAGGTGAGTACGAAGGTATAGAGAAAACAAAACGGAGACAGGGGTGAGCACGGAGGGCACAGAGGTCACGGAGGTACCCACAGAGGCTAGCTCTGCGAGCACCTCCTCAGAAACTGAGGCAACGGAAAACGAAAATAAAAGAAAGAAAAGAAGATGGTTTTTCTACAAGATATATGAATAATATCTTGTAGATGCCTCAAGGCGAAACAAATACTATAATTCACGAAGAATTACAAACCATAGTTGAGGAAACGAATGATTAAAAGTTACTAACAAAAACAATCTAACTATCCACTAAGCTAGTTGTATTATGCTAGTATTACTCAACTAAAACGTTTTGGATGCTCTCAAAGAACTCTCTATCTTTTTTCTTCTCTCCAAAGGCCATTCCTCTTTCTTCAATGAATCGTGTAGTTTATATAGAGCTTGAGACTTAGCCACCAAGTTAGATTTAGGATTTGCATGAGAGTAGATAACCACCCTTCCACGCCTCCTTAAGCATATCTCCACGCAATCTCTATCTTCTAGAAACCCTAGATGATGTTGGGCCGCTTTACAACTTGGTCGCTCACCACATCAGCTGCCACATCAGCTACACATCAGCCGCCACATCAGGTCACACGTCAGCTGACTCATCAGCTACCTCATCACTCCCCCTTAGTCCAGCTAATATCTTGGATTAACCATAAGCCCACTATGATATTGGGCTTGGGCTTGATCACACAACAGCTCTACAGCCCACGAGCTCTGTATCTGCCACATCATCGACCACATCATCACTCCCCCTTAATCCAGCTTGACACATGAGATATCCTCATGTAAACCAAATGCTAAAACCAAACATCCAATAGTTTATAGCATAAAACATCAGCAATTGAGTAGCACACATCAGCCGCCACCTCAGCTTGCACATCAGCCATCTCATCAGCGGACATATGTGAAGAAAGACAAAAATAATAGTTGAAAGCTAAGTCTAGATTCCAACAAGTATGGCTGAATATCATTATTGATATTTAAATTAGTTTTTTTATTTATAACATTTTCACGTCACTCGTAGGCACATTAAGTATGCTCACGGTGGACATTGGACCATTACTCATGTTTCGTTTGTGTTTTATATATATATATATATATATATATATATTTAAGATGAAAAAAATCATCATCTTTGATATAATTTATAAAACTATCAATTGCTCGGCTCTCATCAATTTTATCTCCTCAATTTTAATTCTATTTCAACAAGGTATGTTTTTCTTCCTTTTCTTTTGATGATTTAAAATGTAAATATCTTCACGCAAACTTAAAACAACACATTATAGCATTCTAAAGTAATTATTGATTGATATCACCAATAATTTTTCTTCTATAGTAAATTATTTCCGACTTGATACGCCAATAATTTTAAGATTAAAAACTAATTTAGCTGAAAGTTTACAATCATAATTAGTAACAGTTTTGGGTCGACTTGAACTGCTATATATAAGTACTCATCACGGAACATTATCCATGTCAAGTTCTTCTTTAGGTGATTTTTCATAATTCAATAATTTAACTGTATCTATTTTTTTAAATATAATAACTATAGAGGTGTATTGATAAAGAAGACTCTTAACATATGAAACGGAAATATTTCAAATTATAGAAAAGAAGTTCAAATGTCAATTCGCGCGATTTGAATGGTAAATAATTTTGTTATCATGTTATGCACGCAAGCACAATTACCCACATATTAATATTTATACACCTCAACTCATATTGTTTTATTTAGATTCAACGATTGATGAATTGAAAAAAGTCTCCGATTATGTTCATTGTGGTGCTGCCAGATTAAAGTACGAACCTCCGACTTTTTATTGTGATAATGAAAAAGTTATACTTGCATCTACTATTAGAAAAACAGACATAGATGACAGTTATTAACCGTCATCTATGTGCATCCAGAACTGTCATAAAAGGTGGTATCATCTATAGTGGGGTAGTATAGATGACGGGTAAAAACTATCATCTATGCTATGAATAGATGACAGTTGCTAACCGTAATCTATAACAAAAAATAGTGTCATATATTTGTTGTCATAGTTGACACTTTTCTTTATAAACCGTCATCTATTCTTGGGCCAAATTTTAACATTTTCTATTTATTTATTTTATTTTATTTTTTTGCATTTTTTTTATTGACCTATTTCATTTTCGAAATACCAATAGATTAAATCATAAAAAATTATAAAATACAAAATAATTTCTGAAATTCCTGCTAATTGAAAATTTCATATATTAACCATCTATACATCCAAATAATACATATTTCTAAAGACAGTCGGTACTTAAATCCACCTAAACTTATTAAAAAGAAGCACAAAATACATTATCGCAATAGCAAATTAATTATAAAAAAAACCTCATCATCAACGACATGTATATCTTCATTTCCCTGGAATCCTAGCATAGCTTGCAAAACAATCTGCATTCAAAATAATAATAATAATAATAATAATAATAATAATAATAATAATAATAATAATAATAATAATAATAATAATAATAAGACTGTTAATGTCACTGTAATTTGACAAAAACGTAACCAATTTTTTTTTATCCTTTTACATGTGTCGACAATTATTAGGGACATCTTCTGTAACTGCTGCCCTTAATTGCAGCTCCAACACTCGGAGATTATATCCCATATGCACACAACACAATGCTATATATGTAGTGCAATAATTTGGAAACTCATAGAACCAAAATAAGTACGATAATATCCCATATACAGACAACACAATACTATATATTCTTTTCTTTTCTTTTCTTTTTTTTTTTTTTTTTTTTTTTTCTTTTTTTTTTTTGCTTCATACCTATCTTTCGAGAAACTATAGTTTAGTTTATTTTAATTACTTTCTTTATCAAATAGAAAAGGAATAATTTACCAGGGGAAATATAAACTTTCTTAGAAAGACATGCAAAAATCTACAAAATCAAAGTTGTCCTATAACTCTAATATAAATTAAAATTAAAAAGAAGTAAGGAGAACCACAAACAAAAAAGATTTGCAAGTGTCTGCAGTTTAAAGAAACAGAGCAAAAACTCATTTAACACATACTCATCAATGATAGTAGTACAAAAGAAGTTAAACAACAACGACAACTATACAGGATTATAGCAAGAGAGGAAAAATGAATGAGGAACCAAATTGCTCATTTTTTAAAACATAAGTGTGCTGTAATTACCAAAAAGGGGATGATAAATTCTTCCACAAACTTTTAGATAGCAGCAAATTAACACAGAAACTATGTCACAAATTCAATCTTTGTTACAATTTGAAAATAAAGTTTGAATAATTACAAAAATTACTAAAACCTTACTCAACAGAAATTAATCAAACAAGATCTATTAGAGAAATAGAGCAAAAATTCAATTCACACATACTCAAACAATTATACAAAAAAGAGAAAAAGGAAAAAGAGAGAAGTGAAACAACTATACATTGTATTAGCCATAGTTAGATTGATCAAACCTCACAAGGAAATCATGAAAAAACAAGAAATAGCTCAGCGGAATGGCCTGGTAACGGTTTGCGTCAAAAATACCTAAGCCATAAGCAAAACCTTCATAAACACTAATTTTCAAATCAGAACATAAGCAGAAGGAATTCAACCCAAAAGTTTCAGATATTTCCATGGAACAAAATCCATTGCATCAATTAGTTAAATTGAGCATGCACTTGATTACTCTAAATATCAAGGGGAATTAAATAAAATACTAATAGAAAATGTAGGCAGGTGAAAAACAGCTCACCGTTAGGGGTGAAGTGGTGCGGACTATTCCTCTCACTTTACATAAAGATCTATCTCGCCCATCTCCTCCATCGTCGCACATTTCTTCCCGGCTCCAGCTTGCTCATCGTAGTAGCCAGAAACTCCGATGTTTTATTCTTGATCTGGAGCTTTGGTGAAGGATCGATCGACCTGAGATTCGTCGTCAGCAGCCCGAAATGGTGGACACTGCAATCAAAATTAAAATGAGCGGAACCGACATTCTGCGTCAAATTGAAACAACTGCTACAACCAGAAGCCGCGGGATGACAAGGTAAGCGCAGCAACACTGTGGTGGTGCAAGAGGCACGACGTCGATGCCGGCATCGTTACCAACGTCGGTATCGAAATCCGGAGGCGAGACCTTTGGGCGATTACGGTAGGAGCTAGTAGAGGCTGGGAATTAGGGTTTTTAGTTTTTTACATTTGGGGGTAGATTTTAGAAATTTAATTTATTTATTTATCTATATTTGTTTAGGATTAAAAAAAGAATCTTTATTCAAAAAAAGAGACGCACATAGATGACACTTGAATTAAAAACTGTCATTTTTAAAAAATATAAACGCACATAGATGACAGCTTTCTATAAAAACTGTTATGTATACTCAAGCACGCTCATAGATAGTTTAAAAACCGTCATCTATCTAGTGTCATCTATTCTTATTTTTCTAGTATATCTATTGAAGTTTCCAATGAATTGTACGATTTGTTTATTTCTGAATCACAAGAGGCGATTGATTTTAGAAAAAATATTAGTTTGTACAATTCTATATTTTCATTTACTTCGTTTGGTGTAAAATTGGATAAAGAACTTGCATCTGCAAGACGCAGAGTCTATTCATTTCGAGCACAATGAATGGTTTATCATCAATGTGGGTATAATTCGCCAACTGCAGATCAAGTTGATTCATTTCGAGCACAATGAATGGTTTATCATCAATGTGGGTATAATTCGCCAACTGCAGATCAAGTTGTAGCTATATAGGTTGAAAGAAATAGTGATAATACCTCATATAAGAGAGATTGTAGTTCATGCTCATTCAGATGAGAGACATAGAATAAAACATTATTATGGATGTTATGACCCATTGCAACATCCGCTACTTTTTCCTAGAGGCGAAATTGGTTGGTAATAGTGAAACACACGGTACTTTCTTTAACTTTTACATTTTACTAAGCATATATATGTATTTATTTACTTAAAATTACTAAAAGTTTCTATTATATTTCAATTTACATGATAATAAATTTTCTAATATATTATCACAATATAAAGTTAATTATATATGTATGCGTATTTTATATTGTTCCCAAAAATAATGTAGGAATATATGCCCCTCGAAGAATGTCACAGCGATGTTGAGAATTAAGTAAGATTATCATTAGATATATGCATTTTACTATTGAAAATGGTGTATTATAAATCTACTAAGTTTGGAATAAGTTATTTAGAAAGTTAAAAGTTGAGTATATGTGAATGATGGAGACGAATTTTAGCAGCCATGGTCACGATTTCAGGTAGCTCCATTGCTGTGACATCATTAAGGGCGGGAATGGAATTTGCAACCAACATCATTATATATGAAGTGATTAACATTAACACATAGTACAAAATTAGGAAAACTTAAAAAAATCCACGATTGAATTAAGTTTTGTATAGTTGAGATTTAAGATCTTATTAAGATATAATCTTGTATTTGAATATTTTTCTGTTTATGTTTTTATGTTTATATTTTTATAATTTTATTTGCTTATAAGATTTCTCTGTTCACATTAGACACATTAGTTCACATTAGAGATGTTAATTGGTGAAACATCTACATGACCCACAATTTTAAATGAATTTAAATGAATAAAATATTATTTCAGAAGAACAAAGTATGTTTTTTACTCCCTCCGTCCCAGTTCAGTAGTCCTATTATTTTTCGGCACGAGATTTTAGGAGAGTGTGTTTAGAGATAAAGTGTAGCGTTTGATACTTTAATGCAAATTTCATTGTTTTAAAACTAGAGCATCATAGATACATAAAAATATATTGATGTCTGGTCTTAAATAAAAGATCGTATCAAGACCTTTAATTTGGTATAAAAATTATAAAAATCAGAGAACAAACGAACAAGTTATAATAGTTTAAACGTTTAGGATTTAAATTATATTGAGATTAGAGGGAGTGGATGATGAGATGATTAGTGGTGGCTAATTCTTTCCATTTTAGGAAACATGACTACTGAAGTGGGACGGCCTAATATAGTATACATGACTAGTGAAGTGAGACGAATGGAGTACTTTATATATATATATATATATATATATACATACATACATGCAATCATTGTGGTTCAAATCTTTAGCGGTTCTTATGTGTATATCTCAACACTTATTTGGTACAGTATTATAAATAAATATGACATGTTAACGAAATATAATTTTCTTTTGTTATATATTGTAGGAATGTTATTACTGTTTTACTGGAATCATTGATGACATTCAAAATAAAACATCAATTTTGTATGATTCCTGCAAAAAATGCATTACATCATGCTCAAAGTATTTCAAAAATACAATATATAGAAAATGCAATGAGAAATTAAGTTGGTGAAACAATATCAACGTAATATTACAGATCCAATTGCTTAAGAATTATAGTAATAATTTACTACAATTGCAGGTACAGAATAATCATAAATGTGTTACAAGGAGATTATAATGCACATCTTACGATATTTAATGAAGTTGCTGCAGTTTACTTAGGATGCCCGGAAGACGAGTATGTATCATCAATTAATCAAGTTAGTTTCTATATTATTTATTCTAAATTAACCTAAAGATATGTATTCTATACTTTTCAGGATGAAAACGAATTTGTATACCATAGAGGGCTGAGCTTACAAAATTCAGCTGAAATACACTTCGTGACCACACCTCAGTCGGTGAAAATTGATGATAAGGAAGTTTACCACTGATAGCCGATGCAATCCAAAAGAAGCAACATAACCATATAAACACAGAATGTGAAGGAGGAACAAAGAATAGTTCAAAGAAAAGGAGGAATCCGGCGGAAAGCAAAGAGAACAAAAAATCAAGGAATGCATCAAACCAATTCAAGTGAAACAAAAGAAAAAATAAAGCATAGAATTGCAACATCATGAAGAGTAAGGAAAGGGGAAAAGAAGAATAACAAAAAAAGAAGATTAAAGATTGCATCAATATTGCAGTGATGATGATGAGATGTTGGATAAACTTATCTCCAAAAGTAAAAAGAAAAAACGTTGAACATCTATCAAAATCAAATAAGAAAAGATTTAATGTGAACATAGACTCACATTTCAAAACATATAAACATATTAAAAGTAGCATAGTTTTGTTTTTTTTTTTTGAAACAAAACAATGACATAGATATTTATGATTTTTACAAGATTTTATTTTATGTTTTTCACATTTAGTATTTATTTATTACTCCCTCCGTCCCGTCGAAATGGACCTGTTTCTATATTTTATACCTCACATATATTCAAAAAACAGGGCCATTTCGACGGGACGGAGAGAGTATTTTCTTTTTACTTTTTAGTATAAAAAAACTTATCCACGTGCAACGTACGTGTTATTTGCTAGTATATTTATATATACGATTTTGATCTACTAGGCATCTTCATTGAGCGACTTATGTGAGTGTCTAAGCCACGTCATATATTTGTCAATTTATTCATTCTTGTATCTTATTTTTCTCTTTTCATTAAATTATTATATCTATATTAATTATTCTCTTTCCTGTTCAATTGCATGTATTTTTTCTCCTTCTGCCGCCATCTCTTCTTCATCTTTTACAGTTATCTTCTTCTACATCACGAAAATTATTTTCATTCTTTTATTTAGGGTTTAGTTTTTTCAATTAGGGTTTAGATTATTTCTAGTTAGGGTTTATAATACTCGATTAGAATTTATCAATATCTAATTAAAATTAATTGGTTATCAGTAATTGGATTAAAGAGGAATAGATGAATGGCGTAGATGATAATGAGAGTATGGGGAATAAATTAATGCTATGTCCCAGCAACTTGACGGGAAAAATTGAAGAAAAAAAATGGAAGAAATAAGAGATGAAAAAGAAGAATAAAATGAGATAATACACTGAAGCCATCAAGATAGGAGAGAGAAATAAACCAAAGAAGTAAAAGTAAGCTGACATGGAAGTCGCTCACACAATCGCTCAAAATTGGTGCTCAGCATATCAATACTCTATAGTCTATATATATATATATATATATATATAGAGAGAGAGAGGTGATGTGCTACTCCCTCAATGGTTGTCAACTCCGTGGGCACCTTTGTCGTTTTATCATTTTGACATTACTTTGTTCGATTTTTTTAATTGTTTTATATTCTAGTACCTTAGAAATTAATATAGAAATCATAAAATCTAAAAAATAAATAAAAATCAAAGCTCAGTTTGTTTTATTACTTATTTTTTGAAGTTAAAAATAAAAAAAAAATCGAGCTTTGATTTTTTAGATTTTATAATTTCTATATTAATTTATAAGGTATTAGAATATAAAACAATTGAAAAAATCGAACAAAATAATGTCAAAGTGATAAAATAAATGAAAGTGCTCACGGAGATGACCACCATTGAGGGAATAGTATATCATCTCCATATATATATATATATATATATAAAGTATAAAATAATAAAATGAGCCAAATGGAATAAGATGGAAAAATCTTCTATTAAAAATTTATTAACATGCACTCTCTAACTCGAAGGTCTTCCTCATCACGTTAAGTTATTGTATTAGATCAAGAAGAATTGAGACTAATCATAAAATATGAATCCCACCGAACACAAAATTAAAACAATCATGTTTTATCACATCACATGTACTCCGTATTAATTATATCCATCAAAGTAAACGCCCTATTATAATACTATCTGCATGCTAATATATTAAAATATAAAATATTGGGATATGGGGCCAGAATTAGTTAATTGTTTAACTAACGATAGAACTCACCTGCTGACCAAGCATTCATTCATTCATCAAATATTCCATTCAAAAATAATAAAAGTAGGGCTTCAAATTCTTATGCATAAATCAGAAGAATTGCTATATATAAATCACAGATAAATTTCCGTCTCTGTTTTTTTTATTCTTTGATATTCATATAACGCAATTTGCCACTTCCTTTACCGTACGTGTTGATTTCCGTTTCTGCAATTTTTGATACAAAATTTTCTTTTTCACGGTAGGAATGTTGAATTTGGTTTATTTGTTTCCTTCATTTCCTAATTTTACAATGCTTATTGTTTTTATTCAACTGCAACATCAAATTTAGGGCATTATTCAGCTGATTTCAATTTTTTTAATCTGATTTTTATTTTTTTAGCATTTGATCTACTGGAAGAGCTGAACTTGTCAAATCATGTTGTTTGTGTAGTTACATAGCGTTTAAATGAACTGAGACTTCTGCGAGCAAGCAACTCGGAGCTGGTTCAATTTTGGGATTTTTTTTTTGTCTCTGTATACCAATTCATATGCACCATAAGCTACCTGCCTACTAATTCAGTTATATCAATGGAACCACTTCTATGTTCCTCAAGTTCACTACCTGATGAGCTGAGCTGTTGTTCACGAAAAATCCTGGTTTTTGGGGAACGGGCAGAGCTGTATCATCATTGCTCAACATTTGAATAACAGACGGCATAATCGGCCTCTCCTCTACTTCGCTCTGAACGCATAATAACCCGATTTGAATGCATCTCTTTACTTGAGAATCCCCAAATGAAGTGCTGTAGCATTCATCCATCAACTCCGACTCTCTCTTCTCCTTCCAAAGTAGATATGCCTGTGATCAAAGCAACTTTCTAAACTAAGCAATACTCTTTTTCGTGAAGAAGCAGGGAAATACTGAAACCTCTTCAAGAAGATTCTGATAGGAAGAAGGATGCTTGAAGCCTCTGTTCTTTTTCCCACTCACAATCTCCAGTATTACTATTCCGAGGCTATACACATCTGACTTCACCGAGAACTTTCCATGGAACACGTATTCTGGAGCCATGTAACCACTGCATGCAACAAGAATTGTTCAGCAAAAATGGAAATTGCAGTACATTTGTAAAACAAACATATGCTAGTTAACTTACTATGTCCCAACGACTCTTTTTGTTTTTGCCATAGTCTGATCACCTTCAAACATTCTGGCTAAACCAAAATCTGAGATCTTTGCATTTAACTTGTCATCTAACAAGATATTGCTAGTTTTCAAGTCTCTGTGGATACAGAAGACCCCGTGCGATCCCCATAATTATATCAAACCTTGTCTGCCAACTCAACAGTTCCTTTTTCTTCCGATCTGCAAGAGGTGGCAAAGATTATTTAGTTTTAGTAAAAGGTAAAAAGTTATGTTTGCTTTATTTCTTAGGAAATATAATTGAAAAGAATGAGTAATGTTTGAACAGACCAAAAATGAAATAGTTCAAGCTTTTGTTATGCATATACTCATATACTAACATCTTCTCCTCTCCTTAAATGCAACATCCCAAAATCCTCACAAGGTTTCTGTGTTGGAGTTTGGCAATCAAAATAACTTCATTTTTAAACTCTTCAGAGCCTTGTCCAGAAGTTCTTGACATTCTTTTCACTGCGATTTCCAGCTCAGGTGTTAAGTTTCCCTACGACGGCAACATTCATTCATAAAAGAGCCCAAGAAATGTACACTTTTTACCAATGCAAACACTTATAAACACTGCAATTACCCTATAAACAGGACCAAAACCACCTTCTCCAATCAAATTTTCATTTGAAAAATTATTAGTAGCTGCTGCAATGGTTGCCAAACTGAACAAAGGTAGTTCAAAATCCTCCCCTTCCTTCTTACAAGCTACTGCAATAGTTATATATACATGCACATTTTAGATTCTTCTATAAAGTCTCTACACTTAACAGTTAACTGAAATAATGATTAAAACATTACCTTGTCTTCTTCTTCTCATCTTAAAAAATAAGCCTCCAAGGCATAAGATCAATCCAAGCACCACAACACTAGCAGCCTTTGCAACATACACCAGCTTTTTAGAACCTTTCTTCTTACTCCAATCTGTCATATGATCTACAACAAAGAGTGAAGAACCATACATTATTGATACACTAAAATTTTGTCAAAGGATCTACACGAAATTCTACCCAAAATTAACAAGAATGAGTTACCTTCCTCTGTTTTAGGCACGCGAATATAGATACTCGGCCCTATAGTGACTGCTCCAGTCAACTCTTTGATATCAACCAAACCCCCAAACCACATCAAACACCCAATTTTCTCAGTGGAGAAGTATGGATCAGCATAAGCCGAGCAATTGCAATTTCTCAAGCATTCCTCTCGACACTCATCAGCATTCATACTATTCTCTATACGAAAACTCAAGGTGTCTGGGTACTTGATACTATCAAACTTCTTGAATCCATCTCCATTTCGACAATCCAAGGGTGGAATTCTACTACACCCACTCTTCCACTTATACACGTCCCATTCTTTCTGAGATTTAGGAAGGAATCCATTCAAACACTTACACACCGGCGCTTGATACGATCTACACACAGTATTAGCCCCACACCACCCATAGTTATCGTAGGTATCGCCGGGCACAGTATATGCAAGAATCCATCCATCCCTCTTTTCGTTCAGGATGTAGCGTTCGAACGATCCCGTATAGTTCATTGTCAGTCTCACGTAAAAAGAGTTGTTGTAAGGGTTGAAGACAGAAATCAACCTTTCATTGTTGAAAGCTACTGTTACCTCAAAAGCTCGATCGGCCACAAATCCGGTGAAATATTTCCCATTCCACGGACCGGTTCTGTATGTCTTTAAATTGCCCTTGTAAATACTCGTATGAGGCAATCCGTGGTTGTCAATCCGGTAAACGAAATCTCCCATCGTCGGATCATTTGGGCTTTTCCATGACGTCAGATGTTTGTCCAATCCTGCCTCGGGATCGTCCACCATCTTCATCCCTGGAAAAAAGCTGTCACTGGGGTAGTCGAAGCTCATCCATACGTTGGCGGAGTTGTCGACGACGACTAGGTTTCCGGTGTTGAGGAGGTGGAGAACTGGCCTCGACGCGGCTATGGAGGAATTGGAAGACCAAATGATTCTTCCCTGCGATGAAGAGATAATTAGAGTTCCGTTGGTGGCTAAAGCCAGGATATATTCCACCTCCCTCCGCGGCCGGGAGCGGATTTCCTCTGTTTGCGACCCAAACGACGACGTCTGGGGTAGCTTTGTACCAAATCCCCAGGAATTTGGCTGTGGAATTGCCCGGGGAGAAGAATCCTAGCTCGTAAATTTGGTCGGCGCAAGCTAGAACTTGGCCGTCGGTGAGGGTTTATCAGTAGCAGTGAGAGAGGAATCGAAAATGGCGAGGAGAGAGAGAGCGGCGCAGAGGATTTGCATGAAATGGGAATGCTCCATTTCTAGAGTAGGAAGAATAAAAAAGAAGGATTTGCAGTGTCTTTGAGAGATATAGTAAAACGTTGAAGTCCATGTTTCTTTATTTACTGTATGTGTGTTCAATTTTGTATGAATTGACTAGCTCACAACTCATCTTATTATTCCTTAAAAAAATAATAAATAAAATACTACAGTATTATGCTACGATTAATCAGAGATAATATTTATACCTAAAAAAATGAAATTTTAAAAAATTATGTATACCATAATTTTGACTTATTCAAAGCAGTCATTATTAACAAATAATATTAAAATTAAATGCTAAGAGAAAAGCTAAATTCTAATTTGACTAAAAAACCTTAGTAAGTAATTTTACGGCTAATTTACGGTCAAAGAAAATGATGCACAGTATGTATTCACTGGTTCAGGTCGGGCCGCCTACGGTCGCTAAAATAAGCTAGCTAGTTACTCCCAAACGTTATTTCTAATATAGATTATATATCATCATTTTTTTTAATCTAGCCATATAAATAGAGCAACATATCTATAATTATTACTATGAGCTAGCTAGTTTGTGTTTTTATTCAAATCCACAATAGTCATTTGATAAAATAGCTTTTACCGCTACTCAAATTGCATTATTTTACCTCTAGGCAACTTGCTCAAGGATATATGGAGTATAACATAATATGCAAAATTTAGATCATTATGAATTTATAGGACTAGCGAAAGTACTAGTACATTTTATTATTGCCACTTAGAATAAGACACAGCAAATTAATGAAGTATGCCATTTGTCATAAATAATTAAAGGGAAAAGGAGTGCAGCAAGAGGCAAAAATTTGTGATCCTTCATTTTCGACTTCTCTCTCGTAAGAATTTGACTGTTTATAATTTATTTATTTTAAACAGATATTATTTGACTATATATTCTAGATATGGAGCTTTATGCTAGCAGAACCCTTTTTCAACATTCAATAATAGTTCAATAATTGAGAAAATATATGCACATCTTATGCGTAATTTGTCGTTAAAAAAAAGGCATTCTATTTTTTTTTCCATCGAAGAGAAGGTTCGTAACACGTACGTACTACTTGAAATTAAGTCCAAAATATAATTTTAGTAATATCACGTCAGTTGTGATTGTAAACATTTTAATTTAACTTTTTATACAATATGGTATATTTAATCTATAAAATTATTGCAGGCCACCCACATAGACTTGAAAACTAGAAATATATTGCTAAATGTGAAGATCTCCGACTTTCGCTTAGCCAGAATGTTTGAAGGTGATCAGAATGTGGCAAAGAAGTGATTTGTGTGTGTGTGATTTGAAAAAGGAAAAGAAAAAGGTACACAAGAGCTAGATTCTCAAGTTGGACATTAATTGCTACTCCTTTCGTTCTATTTGATTTATTCTATTTTATTTGTCATGTTTATTGAGTATATGTGAGATATAAACTAATGAAATGAATCAAATGAAATGAAATCAAAGGATCGTCTATTAAAATTTTACTAACAATCCCTCTAACTCGAAGGTCTTCCTCATCACAAGTTGAATTATGGTATTAGATCAAGAAGATTTGAGGTTACTCTTCACGTTCATCGTAACAAGTAAAAGCATACCTAATTAATATTCTTCAAATCCACAACTCATTTTCACTCTTAATTTCATAAAATTATATTAGGTTTAATTGGCTAAATTACACGAACTATATTCTATTTTTTTTATTGTTTCCATGTCTTTTTTATCTATTCCAATATATAAAAGAGCCTTGTTTTATAAAATGTACATCGTCTATAATATCCTTGTAATATATTGCAAATTAAGGATAATAATGTAAATTAATATATTATAAGTTTAATTAGTAATGCGGAACTCCAGGGTCCTAAATAAATGCGTAAAATCAATCTAATACGCTAACTTTGGAAAAAAGTTGATCTCCTTTTTATTTATTTTTTTATTATGGATATAGTAATTATTCATCAATTAGTAGTGGTTTTTTAATTTAAATTAATTTCTTTTTCTTTTTATTATTTTTGTTATTTTTAATTAGTAGTGGGTTTTGTTTGCACTTAGATTACAAAGAAACATATTTTTATGCTTCTTTTTATTGTCAACTCAGTAGTTTTTTTTTTATTTTTTTTATCATAATTCTTTGAGTATTTTCAATCTTATACTATATGTTCTGTTAACTTAGTAACATAGGTAAACGTCTTAATTATTACTATAGTGGAAAGTAATGGATCACAATTTATAATAAAACGAAAATGTAAGTTCTTAGAAGGATATGTTGGTAGCATATTACATGGGTAAATATACCATCATAACTGTTAGTTTTATGATTTAGATTTATTTTATAGTATTGTGGGGTTTATATTAGATGGGATCAACTTCTTCACCTTATAATTGGAAAATGTAATGTGATAAGCTTCTTCTAAGGTTGCTTCATTATCTTAATAATTTTATAGTAGATGACACTATATATAAAATTGTACACGATAATATAAGATAATATTTAGAAAATCCAATTTCATCTTTTGATTACCCTTTATACCTTGCTAATATTTTATTGAAATTAATTATAATCAACAACCAAATGCAACCCAAAATTTGAAAAAAAAAATAAAAAAAATTGGTGCTTGCTACAATTATTATCATATTTTCAAACTCTCTAAGATATAAGACGATTTGTAATACCATTTTATCTCTAAGAATTTGTTTTTTACGTACCCATTCATTTAAGATAGTATAATAATTTTTTATATTTTATTGAATTAATATTAATCTTCATCTTCATTTTTGAAGAATTGGATATGATATGACTGGTGTGACAACAAGTGCTAGGTGATCTTGACAATCGAGGGCACTTGTGTTTTAAAATTTGAGTTACAACTTCGTTATTTTTAATTATTGGCCTCAATTGCTCAATATGGTATCATTGGTCAAAGCAATATAATCTCTTTTGGCTTGATAATATAGTTTGGTACGTATTTTATTGATCTTTTATTAGTTTTCCAAATTCAAGTGTTGGATATGTATTGCCGTATCTGCATGCTTATTTAAAGATATATAGGGATTATAGGTGAACTGTAACTATGTTTCATTTTAAAGTCAAAGAATATTGAATTGTTGAATTTTTATATTATTTTTTTTCCTTTTTATGAATATCATTAGTCTTAAAAAATATATTTAGTTTTATTGGAGACTTTAAGGTAAATATCATGATGATATATATTTTGGAAGTTGGCTCAAATGATTTGATCATGTCTTGTTAGTTTAATTTGCAAGGTCATTATATATTCAAGTTTGGAATTCTTGGATTATCTATGATGGATATACTTCAATTTAATTATTTCCAGCGGCGTAAGTTTGATTATTGTATTTTGTCATGGATTTTTATTAACAAACATTTACAAACTTTTGGTATACTTTTAAGTATAAGTGTAAATTGTAGAAAGTGGCGACAAATGGTGGACATCCCGAAAAGGAAATTTTGCCAACAGATTGTGGGCGGAGGGAGTAATTTTTTTAGCTTAATTAAAGATAATAATAATTTAGCAAAAAAAATGATATCAAAAAATAAATTATGAAAATTTGATTATAGATCATTAAATAATGTTATCCAAAAATTTTCAAATAAAAAAATATATTTAAATCGTCAAATACTGAGTAATCACCTCTGTCTTAATTCATGTACCACAAAAATGTTATCCTTATATAAACGGGACGAAATAAATATTAAATTAATGTAATAGTTATGTCAATTTTGTTGAGTTTAGAACTTTTTATCTGGAGTAATGGTATCAAACCTTAAAATAAAATTTTGGTATAGTTTTTTTAATTAATGTTTTCTTTTTAGTTCGAGTCATGAATAAAATCTATCAAATGCTAACAAGCTCCTATAAAACTAAATGTTGTATTAATTTTATTTTTGTATTTTTTAGCTATGCAATATTGATTTATAAAAAAAAAATAGTATTATACGTGCAACACACGTAACCCTTGCTAGTCTTTTAAAAAAAGATACCAACTTAATTTTTTTGCAATCTTTCTACAAAAATACTACATCTCTGTTATAATACTAAGGAAAAGTAGCAAAAGTACCCTAATCATTGCCATTACGGAGCAAAAATACTCCTAATGAAACGTTGGAACAAAAATGCACTCAACGTTCTCATAAATGGTGCGAAACACCCCTCCTCTTCACATACGTTCAAACACCGTTAAACTAAATTAAAGTTTCTGTTTCTGTTTTTTTTTTTTTTTTTTTTTTTTTTAAATTTCTTGTAAGCATCACCTATTGTGAAATTGCATAATTTCACCATTTTCGTTCCCCTCGCACCAATCCCACCAACACATGGCAGCAAAAATGGGGGAAAACGGAAACCCAATTCGATTCGGGATCATGGGGTGCGCCGAGATTGCCAGAAAAGTGTCTCAGGCAATTCTCCTATCCCCTCTGCCTCCCTCGTTGCCGTCGCCAGCCGCTCCATCAGCAGAGCCACACACTTCGCGGTCGAAACAAATTGCCGGAAAGTGTTAAGCTCTAGGGCAACTACGATGAATTACTGGACGACCCTTCTGTTGATGCAGTGTATATGCCGCTACCCATAAAGGCTCTCGAGAGGCCAACACAACAACCTAACAGATCTACAGTCTTCCACTTAAACACACAGGTTCAAGCTTCACAACTTTCGATCTAAACACGAATACAAAACACAAACTTCAAACTTACAACTCGATCTACGACATATACGACTCTAGGGGTTTGGGGGGTTTGGTTTTTGAAGTAACTAACTTAGAGAACTCTTTTACAATGAAGAACACGTAAAAGAATATGAGTTTTCCTCTAAGTCTTGACAAATACACCAGTGGCTAACTTAGGATGAGTGGAGCGGCTTTACTGAACCGAAAGCTATCACTCTTGAATATGAACTTCGCCTCGCTCGAACACTAGTTGGACTTTAAAGGCTTCGCTTCGCTTTTAGCATTTATCTCTTGTTGCCTTGAATCCTTGACATCGCTTGATGAACTTTTTCTAAACTTATACTTAGAAAAAAAATAAAAGCTCCATAATAACTGTTTTACTAAGACATTAAAGTATACATTGTAATTTGGATTTTATCAAAAATAATAAGGGAAACATACAAGGGTTTTGGATAACATAGGTTTTAATGAGGGATGATGGGATATTGTGTTCTTTATTCGAGATTTTAATGAGGGATGATGGGATATTTTGTTCTTTATTCGAGATTTTGCAGTAATTTTTTCATTCATCCGTAGAATAACTTTGTCATTTCCACCGATCTATGCTTCTTTTTGGCCATTTGATTTTGTCTCGCTAGTTTGTTCTACATTTATTTACTTGTCGGTCTGAATTGTTCGATTTTTGGGTGAAATTAATGTTGCATCCCTTGATAAATTTATGATTTATACATAGAATTTGCGTGAATTTGTCCCTGTAGATTGTGCATTTGTGCATAATCACGGTAAGCATAGTAATTAATATGAGATTATTATACTAGCTAATCATAAATCCTACAAACTAATTACTATCAAAATGTCTAATCAGCAAAAGATAGCAAAAGATAACATACACACACATACAAGAGAGTGATTATAGTACTCTAATAACCATCCTTATTATAGAAAATAATAATATATGATACATTAGGCCCATAAATTTATTAAGAGTATATAACTGGATATATGAATAATCAGGCTCGTAGTTTTTAATGTACTAACGGGTGACGTGGTCATGCCACAATTTGAGAAATCTTTTTTTAAACATCACCTCAAAAGTTGTTATGTGACAATGTTACATAAACATTGACACGTTAAGTGTGCTTACGATATAAATTAGAATATTTATATATATCAACATATGTGATCTATAAAATGGTTCTTCACGCATCGCGTGGGTTAATTACTTATTTGGTCATGATTATCTTTCATTAAAAATATATCAAAAGTTAAAATTACATTGTGCCTTATTTGCATTTATGTGAGTGGTGTGAAAATGATGTTAAACTATGTGTTCGAAAAAAATATTAATCTACATTTTTAAAAAATATTATGTTATACATATTACACAACAATGAATTAATTATTTTTAATTGTTAAAAAATTCAAAAATGTAATAAGATCTTAATCATTAAAATATACTAAAATAAAAAAAATCACAAAATACAGTTTACCCCGTGCATTGCATGGGTGTATTACTAATCTTAAAAAATATGCCTCCAAGGCATAAGATCAATACAGGCATCCCTACACTAGCAGCCGTTGCAACATACACCACCTTTTTAGAACTTTCTTCTTACTCCAATCTGTCATATGATCTACAACAAAGAGTGAAGAACCATATATTATTAGATACTAAAATTTTGTCTAAGGATCTACACGAAATTCTTCCCAAAATTAACAAGAATCAATTACCTTCCTCTGATTTAGGCACGCGAACATAGATACTCGGCCCTATGGTGACTGCTCCGGTCAACTCTTTGATATCAACCAAACGCCCAAACCACATCAAACACCCAATTTTCTCAGTGGAGAAGTATGGATCAGCATAAGCCGAGCAATTGCAATTTCTCAAGCATTCCTCTCGACAATCATTAGCATTCATACTATTCTCTATACGAAAACTCAAGGTGTCCGGGTACTTGATACTATCAAACTTCTTGAATCCATCTTCATTCCGGCAATCCAAGGGTAGAATTCTTCTACTGGAACCACTCCTCCACGAAAACACGTCCCATTCTTTCTGAGATTTAGGAACGAATCCATTCAAACACTTACACACCGGCGCTTGATACGATCTACACACAGTATTAGCCCCACACCACCCAGAGTTATCGCAGGTATCGCCGGGCACAGTATACGCAAGAATCCATCCATCCCTCTTTTCATTCAGAATGTAGCGTTCGAGCAATCCCGTATAATTCATTGCCAGTCTCAAGTAAAAGGAGTTGTTGTAACTGTTGGAGAGAGAAATCAACGTGTCATTGTTGAAAGCTACTTTTGCCTCAAAAGCTCGATCAGCCACAAATGGAAATCCAGTGAAATTTTTCCCATTCCACGGACCGCTTCTGTATATCTTCAAGTTCCCCTTGTAAATACTCGTATGAGGCAAACCGTGGTTGTCGATCCGGTAAACGAAATCTCCCATCGACGGATCATTTGGGCTTTTCCATGTCGTCAGATATCTGTACAATCCTGCGTCGGAATCATCCACCATATTCATCCCTGGAAACCTGCTGTCACCAGGGTAATCGAAGCTCATCCAGATGTAGTTGAAATTGTCGACGACGACTAGGTTTCCGGTGTTGAGGAGGTGGAGAACTGGGTTCGACGCGGCAGATATGGAGGAATTCGAAGACCAATTGATTCTTCTCTGCGACGAAGTGAGAATTAGTTCCATTTAAGGCTAAAGCCAGAACTCCACCTCCCTCCGCGGCCGGGATCGGATTATCTCTGTTTGCGACCCAAACGACGACGTCTGGGGTAGCTTTGTACCAAATCCCCAGGAATTTATCGGTGGAATTTCCGGGAGAGAAGAATCCTAGCTCGAAAATTTGGTCGGCGCAAACTAGAACTTGGCCGTCGGTGAGGGTTTGGCCGGGTGAAAGTGTATGAGTAGCAGCGGCAATGGAGAAATCGAAAATGGCGAGGAGAGGGAGAGCGGCGCAGAGGATTTGCATGAAATGCTCCATTTCTAGAGTGAGAAGAAAAAAAAAAGAAGGATTTGCAGTGTTTTTGAGAAATACTCAATAGTAAAAAGTTGAAGTCCATGTTTCTTCATCAACTGTATTCGTTTATCATCTCTTGCGGAATTGCATGTGTGTTCAACTTTGTATGAATTGACTAGCTCACAACTCAACTTATTATTCCTTAAAAAAATATATAAATAAATAAAATACTACTTATGCTATGATTAGTTAGAGATAATATTTAGAGAAAATACCCAAAAATAGTCATTTTGATAATGTAAAAAAATAAATTTTAGCCATCATAAAAGAACATGTAAATTTTAGTCAATTTTATTATATAATGAAATATTTACCCTTTGTATATATGAAATGAGTTTTGAAGATTCTTTTGAGTTGCTTTGTATGTTTGTTTAATCGTGAAATTGAATGGTTCTATGCTCTTATATGTATGCTTAGGTGCTTATAAGATCAATTTATTGGTTAATATTGCTCCACATTATGTTTGAGATTATAAAACCCGATTTTAGGTTTTTCTATTCTTAGATGCACGACCACGACGATTACACGACCACTGGTCGTGTATTTTCATGGCCCGTCAACAATAGGGTCAACATGTGATCGCTCTACTTTTGAGGTAGAGAAATGCAATGATATCGAATAGTATATTCGAGTCGAATCCACAGGGAATGCTATAGCGTGAGAATTTCAATTAGTAACCTAGCTATCTAATCACTATCCAAGCTTGCAATCAACATGTTTTTGGGTTTTCTACGAACTAACGATCAAATTAAATGACAATTAATCAAGAAACAAACAAGTAACAAACGATTGAAATCAATAAGAGAAAGTATGGTTCTAAATATAATCCAACATTCACTAAATGCATAGGTTTTGAGATTTGCAAGAATTAACCGATTTAATCTAGATCAAGGGGGAGTTCTCTATATGATATACATTAGTTCTTTTCTCAAAGCAACAATGTAAGTAGATTAACTTATGACATCTATCTCCGCTAGGTTTCAAGATGCATATATCAACTTCAAATGACACAATTTATATCTAGAATCTCCTATTAGCATGAATTTCTAATATGTTGTGGTTTGACACTAAGTGCTATGAATTAAAGCCTCCTAAACATTTAATCAAACACATGTATGCACTCAATGATGGCCAGTCAATTATGCAATATATTTCAAGATCCCAAACCACAAGACCCATGAAATAGAAGGCAAATCCAACTACAATACCCAAGAACCTATTAATCTAGCTCATGTCTTCATATATTTGAAACCAAAAGAAGTTTAGCTAGACATAATTAGAGAGAATAAACCATAAGAAATATAAGAAACCGTGCTTAAAAGAAAGAGAAATGAATAAGGAAAAGGAATATGCTCTTCAATCTTCAATCAACAATATACTCCCTCTGTCCTCCTTCAATTGTCCAGTTTGACTTATTGACTTTTTGGCACGCATTTCCACCAAGCCGGGAAACGAGTTATAAAATATAATTTTGAAGTATTGTTTCTTTTACGGGATACTATGACACTCATAGTATCCCGTAAAAGAAACAATACTTCAAAATTATATTTTATAACTCATTTCCCGGCTCAGGTAGAAATACGTGCCAAAAAGTCAATAAGTCAAACTGGACAATTGAAGGGGGACGGAGGGAGTAATCTTCAATAATCTTGGAAATACTCAAAGTAGTAAATGAAAATAGAATTTAGGGTTCTAAGAATGTCTAAGAGGTTAAGAATACCCAATTGGGAAAGATTTGAGGTTAAAATACATAAAAAATGATATTTGGGACGAGTTAGACCGAGTTAGTTGGCCTCTTAAGTGAGGAGGGGACGGCAACTTGGCGGCCTGGGCAGACCGCCGGCGTCCTGGCAGGCCGCCGGCCCAGGCCAGGCTGCCGGATTTCCTGAAGTTTTTCTCCTTTGCGCAGTTCCACGGTTTTGCCTCTTTCCGATTCTCAATCCGCTTTTTGCTATGGTTTCCTAACGAACTCCTCTTCGACATGGAATAATTTAATTGGCCAAATAAGTTCTTTATTTTTCCTGCAAAAGCATAATAAAACTCAGGAAAAATGAGGAAAACGCGAATGCAAGCAAAAGTAATGAAATCTTATAAAACCTAAGCACATTTGCACCCATTCAAGCATCAAATCTACTCCAAATGAACTCAAAATGCATCTAAAATACGTGTTTATCAACTCCCCCAAACTTAAGTCATTGTTCGTCCCAAACAATGGAACAAATAATCAAAACACTTAAACACGAATGGGTGTGCATTTCGAGATCAATGATGCCTCATACCATTTCAAAAACCATTTTACTTCCAAGAAATTTTCAAGTCAAGCCAAACATTTTAAAAATCACTCACTATCCTAACTTAGAACTCAATCACTTAGACATATTAAACCCTAAACCTCACAAGAAGTACGTGTATCACTCAATCGCTCAATGCAAGGTAAGATTTAACACTCGGCGAATTCATGCAAACACAACTTTTACCATAAGCTTGCCTATCGACTCAAGTCTCAAATACTACAATGTGTGCATAAATTAAGATTAAATAGGTATTTTCTTTAGCTTGTAATGTAGGAACATTGGTTAAGGTAGGGAATTTTAGGCTAAGTGACTTAAACTTTCATCTAAGTTCATTCACTCCCCTTCTTCTCTTTTCTAAGTATGAATTTCGTCATCTTCTACTTTATTCAACTCCTTCTTATCAATGAAAACCCAAGCTTCTACCAAACTTCCTCAAATTACAAGAAACACTCATTTATGCTCTTATTCTTAACTTCCTTCATTCTTTCTTTTCCTTGTAAGAACTTTGTTCTTATATTTTTTTTCTTTTTTTTTTTCTAAGAATTTTGTTCTTATCACTTTCTTTTCTAAACATGAGCTTATAGGAATATTCTTTCAATACAAATCATTCTCAAGACCTTTCACTACCACCCATCATTCTTAATGAATTTACAACTTTCCACATGATTCCCTTAACCATCCTTCACCCCATTCATCTGGTTTTAGAACAAAAGACTTTATAAGGCTCAAAATGGGACAACAAAGATAATGAGAGATAGGTTAGTGTTTAGGGATTATGGGCTATGAAATGATGGCCTAAAATCATCTCCTAATTCTATACACATATGTAATAATTTCTAACAAGAGTACCAAGACAAGTTCTAGAAAAGAGAGTGTAATGCATGACAAACTCACATGAAAGTAAATGAAACTATATGAAATGTATAGTTTTTAGGCTCAAAATCTTCCCAAGCTTTTTGCCTAGAGTCTAAGTGTCTAAGATCAATTCTTCTAGTTCATCAAGTGAAGTGACCTAATCATGCCCAACTTGAACTTGAAAAATTTCACAAAAAATGTTACCATTTTTCATTTAATCAGCGACATCTCCCTCAAAAGCACTTGAATCAACAAACACGTGCTTTCGCACTCAAGCATGCAAGCATTCAATTTCCACAAAATCAAGTGATTTTCTTAGAAACTTTACAAAAATTTCATTGAAGCGCAAAATCACATAAATCACCAATCTACTCTCAACCAACTCAATCAAACCACATAATCCAACAAATTCATCAAATGATGACCAATATCACCCAAAATCATCAAGCAAGCTTAAGCATATAATTAATGAAATCATAATGATACCACATCACATAGGAAATTGAAAAACCAAGAGTAAAGTAATTTAAATTCCTTATCCTATCCCCCTCCTCCAAACTTATTTTAGAAAATAAAGTCTAAAATGAGTTTGGAGGGAAGAATAATAAGAAATTTAAATTACACTCACAAAGGTCCATAGCTATGTTGAAGGTGGTTTTGAAAGCCATTCAATTCATTGCTTGCTTGATCGGTTTGATTCTCTTCCGTCACTCATTCCCATCACGATTCGACCTCGTGCATAGACAATGAAACACATGAAACTTGTGAATTAGAAATGAACTTAAAAATAGGAAGTATTAGCATAGAGATAGGGGAAAAATAGGAGAAATGAATAAATCAAAAACAAGAAACAAAAATCAAAATCAAACTAAAAACGAACTAAAATGAAAAAAAAGGATATTTATTGGGGTGCCTCCCAACTAGTGCTTAGTTTAACGTCGTTAGCTCGACGATATCTCTTTCCCATTCAAGGGACTTGAAATAAAGTCCAACCCTGATCATGCACTAACTTCTCATCTTCCACTCCATCCTTGCTTGACTCCTCCGGATCGTCCAAAGCACTCGACATGTGGAATGTTGCCTTCTCTCCATTCATTCGAAGGGTGATACTCCATTCGAAAACATCAATAAGAGCTCGACTCGTGGCCAAGAAGGACCTTCCAAGTATCATCAGGATGTCCCGGTCCTCCGGTATGTCGAGGACAACGAAATCCACCTGGAAAATGAGTTTTCCAACCCTTATAAGCACATTTTCCACAATACCTCTTGGATAGGAGATTGAACGATCTGCCATTTGGAGAATAAGTGAGGTGGGCTTAAGAGTTCCAATCTTCAAATGATTGAAAATGGAAAGGGGCATCAAATTCACAACCGAGCCCAAATCACACAAGACATTCCTAAAAACTTGACCTCCTATCTCACAAGGTAAAGTGAACTTTCCGGGGTCCTCTTCTTTGCTCGGAATCTTCTTTTGTAAACGAGCACTACATTCCTCCGACAACACAATGGTTTCACCCTTATCAAATTTTACCTTCCGATGAATTACATCCTCCAAGAATTTCTCATGATCCGGCATATCACTCAACAAACCAATCAACGAAGTATTTATATCCAATTTCTTGAATGCTTCCAACAAATCATCATTCCTTTCATTCATGTTCTCATCAATTAACTCAAATGGAGATGCTATCTTATCAATGCTATTTGGCTCAACATGCTCTTGAGGAACTTTAGAAGATGGAGTAGAAGGGGTACCTTTTGGCTTCTTGTAAGCACTCTCCTTCTCTATAGGCTCTAAAGCACCAACTTTACTCTTCACCTTTGAAGCTTCATAAGCACTCTTCTTTCTTTGTAAATTGTTTAGCTTATCAAGACGCTCATCAAAGGGAATTGCCTTGGAAATCTTCATTCTTGAATAGTAATCATGAATGTCTCAATTTGTCCAACCTTTTATAGATGAATAATTGGCCAAAGATCTATGATTCTTGGATCGGATTCATCAATTTTCACAAGATTGCTCTTAGCAAGATTCAGAGATTTCTCACAAGGCATATGTGAAGGTGTCGAAGAAACTTCATTCACCACATGAATGGCGTTGCATTGTTACTTCGAATTCACTTGAGCTTTGCTAGAAAATTCTCCGGCCTTTTGTAGAGAATTCACTTGGTTGGACTATTGCACTTTACTTGTCCTTCAAGCGTCATTACTTGCTTAGCAAGAGTGGTCACCGAAGTAGCAATTGTTGATACCGAATTCTCTAATACATTCATCTTTTGACCGATTTGAGCTATGAAATTTTGTTGTTGGGTAACCATTTGACCTTGATTGCTCACCAATTGTTGCATCAATTGCTCCATAAATGGAGATGTCTTCTTTGGCTCTTTAATAACCCCTTGAGAGACGGAGAATCCGGGAGTGGAACTTGAGCATTGCTAGAATTTCCATAAGAGAGGTTGGGATGATTCCTATTGTTGGGGTGGTAAGCCGGGTTACCACCTTGATTGCCATAAGAATATCCACCTTGGTGATTCCCTTGAAACCCCCTTGGTTGTTTCCTTGAAATCCTCATTGATTTCCTTGACATCCTTGCTTGTTGTAGTTGCTATAGGGCCCTTGATTGACATAGCTCACGTCTTCACTTCCATTGAACTCTGCACTCTCTTGAGTTTGCACAACTTGCAATTGAGCTTTCCTCTCATTTTCATACATCTTCTTCATATTATCAAGCTCCAATGCTAAAGCATCGTACCTCTCATCCTCAATAGAAGCTACTTTTCTTGAAGAAGCCCTCTCCATTGGCCATTGATAACTGTTGGCCGCCATCTCTTCAATAATCCTTAGAGCTTCCTTGGCATTTCGGTTCATAAGGCAACCACCGGAAGTAGCATCAACTATACTCCTTGTGTAAGGATTCAACCCACTATAGAAGTTGATTATTTGTTGAGCCTCACTAAAACCGTGTTGAGGGCATTTGCGTAGCAAATCCCTATACCTCTCCCATACTTCAAATAACATCTCATCACTATGTTGAGAAAAGTGAGAGATTTTCGAAATGAGCCTTTGAACCTTCGAGGGAGGAAAATATTTGGCTAGGAATACTTTGCAAAGTTTTTCCCAAGTGGTAATCTCGCTCTTGTCAAGGTTTTTGAACCACTCCTTTGCATGATCCCTCAATGAAAAGTTGAAGAGCTTCATCCTAATGGTATCCTCAGGGACACCATTGTACTTGACCGTATCACATATATCAAGAAATGTGCTCAAATGAGCATTTGGATCTTTATCGGGTCTTTCTCCAAATTGTTCGGATTGGACCGTTTGGATAAGGCCGGTCCTTATCTTAAAGTTAATGGCATTGACCCTACGTCCCCAACCTCCATCTTGAAATTGTTGGACTGGTGCCTTGAACATTTGATTCAATGGAGCAGGAGGCGCTTCATTTGCCCTTCGATCATGTTCATCAAGCCTAGCCCTCATATCTTCAAATTCTTTCATCAAAGCCTCCATATTCGGAATGTTGGCTCCCATTGCTTGTTCTTCACTAGAATTCCTTCTTCTATGCCTTCTTTCAAACTTTAAAACCAAAGGCTCAACGATTCTACCTTTGGATCTAGTGTGCATGCACCTACAAAACAAAAGTCAAAAGAGAAAAATGCTTGAATTAGCAACTTAATAACCAAATCAACTATTGAAATTCAAACTAAACATTCCCCGGCAACGGCGCCAAAAAAAGATCGCTCTACTTTTGAGGTAGAGAAATGCAATGATATCGAATTGTACATTCGAGTCGAATCCACATGGAATGCTATGGCGTGAGAATTTGAATTAGTAACCTAGCTATCTAATCACTATCCAAGCTTGCAGTTAACATATTTTTGGGTTCTCTATAAACTAACGATAACATTAAATGACAATTAATCAAGAAACAAACAAGTAACAAATGATTGAAATCAATAAGAGAAAGTATGGTTCCAAATATAATCCAACATTCACTAGAGGCATAGGTTTTGGGATTTGCAAGAATTAACCGATTTAATCTAGATCAGGGAGGAGTTCTCTATATGATATACATTAGTTCTTTTCTTAAATCAACAATGTAAGTAAATTAACCTATAACATTTATCTCCGCTAGGTCTCAAGATGCATAAATCAACTCCAAATGGCACAATTTATATCTAGAATCTCATATTAGCATGAATTTCTAATATGTTGTGGTTTGATGCTAAGTGCTATGAATTAAAGCCTCCTAAGCATTTAATCAAACACCTTGTATGCACTCGATGATGGCCAATCAATCATGCAATATATTTCAAGACCCCAAACCACAAGACCAATGAAATAGAAGGCGAATCTAACTACAATACCCAAGAACCTATTAATCTAGCTCATGCCTTCATATATTTGAAACCAAAAGAAGTTTAGTTAGACATAATTAGAGAGAATAAATCATAAGAAATATAAGAAACCATGCTTAAAAGAAAGAGAAATGAATAAGGAAAATGAATATGGCCTTCAATCTTCAACCAATAACATAAATCTTCAATAATCTTGGAAATACTCAAGTAGCAAATGAAAATAGAATTTAGGGTTCTAAGAATGTCTAAGAGGCTAAGAATACCCAATTGGGGAAGATTTGAGGTTAAAATACATAAAAAATGAGGTTTGAGACGAGTTAGACTGAGTTGGTTCGACCAACTCGGCCTCTTAAGTGAGGAGGGGCGGCAACTTGGCGGCCTGGCAGACCGCCGGATTTCCTGAAGTTTTTCTCCTTTGCGCAGTTCCATGATTTTGCCTCGTTCTCCCTCGTCCGAACTCCGATTCTTGATCCGCTTTTTGCTATGGCTTCCTAACTAACTCCTATTCGACATGGAATAATTTAATTGGACAAATAAGTTCTTTATTTTTCCTGCAAATGCATAACAAAACTCGGGAAAATGAGAAAAACGCGAATGCAAGCAAAAGTAATAGAATCTTATAAAACCGAAGCACATTTGTACCCATTCAAGCATCAACTCCACTCCAAATGAACTCGAAATGCATCTAAAATACGTGCTTATCAACATGCTATGTCGGATAATATACGACCAGGTTGACACGACCAAATCAGTCGTACAATAATGGTCGTGTATTCTGGAGGTCGGTCATGCAATAGTGGTTGTGTATTCTAACGGTCCCATGTTATGTCAATGAGAGGGCCAACATATTATGCGGAGTAATATACGACCACAATTACATGACCAATCGATAATGGTCATGTATTTCGGCGACCCCATGTTTATGCTGCATGCAGGGGCGGATTCATGCTTGGGCCAAGGGGAGCATCGGCTCCTCCCATTTTTATTATTATTTAGTATTTGAATTTTTTTAATTAATTAAAAATTTGTTGCGGCTCTGATAAACATGGTTTTTCTATGATTTATAACGTTGTTGGGCGTTCATTTAGAAAGAGAACAAGAGCAAGGGTTTGAAGAGAGAGCAACGAACTTCCGACGGTTTTATTGTTTTATAATTTCTTCTCTTGATTTTGAGGCCATGATTATGCATGGCTGGTTTTTGTTATTCTAGGGTAGAAAGTAGATGAACAATTTGTGAATTCAATCTTATTTATTTAATTGCATCTTTATTCCTCTTCTTCTTATGCTCTTGTGCTTATTGATAATAAATTGATTGATCACCTTTTTATTATTTTTTGATTTTAATTCGAGATCCGAGAGGGGAGAATTATAATTAGAATAAGGGACATATGACATGTTAGGAATCAACGTCCAAAAGGTTTGAACTTAACGTGGGAGTGTTGATCTTTGGTTCTATTACAAGTTGCATGTTTAATTATGACTTAGAGATAATTTCAATTGTATGTTAACTTAAGGTTTAATTGCACCCAAAAGGTTGATTAGGCTAATTAAGTGATTGCTTCATAAGAGAATAAAGTGTGATTAGATAAATAGGAGTTCAGCGTTAAATTATTCATTAAAATCGAACCCTGGAATATTTGTTCTTTATTGGAGTCTCAATTATGTTCTTGCGTTGGTTTAATTACGGTTTATTTTGTTTATTTTCTTTAGAATTAATCCACAAATCATTGATTTCATTAGTCTAAATAGAGTCGAGTTTATAGGTTAGATAATCACTAGGAAAACTTAGTCACCGTGGATTCGATCTTATTTCTATACTATTACACCTGTGCACATGCAGCGTGATAAAAAAATAGCGAACAAGTTTTTGGCGCCGTTGCCAGGGACTGAGTTGTATTTCTAGTGTTATTTGAACTATTTATTTGATACTAAGTTAGACACTTTTAATTTTTGTTATTTTATTTTATTGTCATCTCACATTAAAGTTGTGTTAACAGGTGCTGTATGACTAGGAGACAAATGCGTAGAGAACTTCTTCAGTTTGATCCTAAAATTGAAGCTACTTGTAGGTGCAACAATGTAAGGATGAGATTATGCTTAGCAGAGATGGATGAAATAATCAAGGAAACTGGCAATGTGAATGTTCAAGTTCTATAGCGGCTGCAAGCTCAGATGGATGAAATCAGGGCAGAGATGAATCGACAAGAGAAATCGATCAAGGATACCTTTCAGCCTGTGGCTACTGAAAGAGGAGTTTTAGGACCGGCATTTCAGGCCAACAATATTGAGTTAAAGCTATCACTGATTTCTATGGTACATCAGAATCAGTTTGAAGGGAGACCAGCTGAAGATCCTCATGCTCATCTGGCCCATTTTGAAGAGATTTGCAATACCATCAAGCTGAATGGGGTTTCAAATGATGCTATCAGACTCGGCTATTCCCGTTCTCCTTGAGAGACGATGCTCGATCGTGGCACCATTCTTTGATAGCTGAAGAAGTGGAGTCTTGGAAAGATCTAGTACAGCTGTTTCTTACCAAATACTTCCCTCCGAGCAAGATCATGAAATTGAGAGCAGCCATCACTCAATTTCAACAGTTTGATCAAGAATCCTTTTATGAAGCCTGGGAGAGATACAAGGAGATGCTGAGAAAATGTCCTAACCATGGAGTTGATCCCGATCAAAAAGTTTGGTGGTTCTATAATGGTTGCAATATAACCATTAAAAACCTCTTGGATGCAACAACTGGAGGAGACATCATGGATCATGATAACACCTCTGCGTTGGCTATAATCGAGAAGATGGCAGCCAACAATTATTAGTGGCCCAGTGAGAGATAATCTACGGAGAACTTGGCGCTGTTGACTAATGATGATCCAGTTTCCAAGTTAGCAGCTCAGATTTCTCAACTTACCAACAAGATAGATGCTCTGACTCTACCATAGCCACGTCCTACTTTGGAAGAGCATGTTGTTGAAGATGTTAATTACATTAACAACAATAGGAATTATGGAAATTACTATTGAAATCAAGGTGGATATCAAGGCAGAAATCCAAGGTATCAAGGGAACAAGAATTATGGAAATCTCTCGTATGGTAATCTAAACAACACACTGCAGCCTCCTTTGAATTTAGTGTGACGAATGGAGTTATCAATGAAGAAAAGGATATGGATTTTGAAGGCCGGATATCGAAGTATATAGTAGATAATACCAAGTACATGGCCGAGAGTCAGACTCGTATGGAAAAACTAGAGAGCTTGGTGTTGCAAGGTTTGACAAGCAGCAATAGTCGTCTTTATCAGCTAGAGCCTCAGATGAAGATGTTCGAGAAATAATTGGGGTAGATAGCTCAAACAATCAACAAGCACCATCAGCCAGGACACTTTCCTGGCAACACCACTGTTAATCCTAGAGAACACTGCAAGGCAATCAAGACAAAAAGTGGTTTGAGTTATGAAGGTTCGAAGATGCCTGAGGAGGAGCCACAAGTCGTTGATGTTGAAGTATAAGAGGAAGTGTCTCGAGAAGAGAGTGCGGCAAAGAAGGGAATGAAGAAAGCTTCAACTTCAGTTCAAGTTAAAGAATCTGCACTGATTCTTACTAAGTCGACCATGCCGTTTCCTCAGAGACATTAAAAGAAGAGAGACGAAGAACATAATTCAAGGATATTCGACATTCTTCGGAAGGTGCATATCAACATACCATTGGTAGAGGCTCTCCAACAAATGCCAAAGTATGCTAAATTCCTCAAGAATGTGGTGTCGAAGAAGAAAAGATTGGGGGAGTTTGAGACTATAGGTCTTAATGAAGAGTGCAGTGCAATATTACAGAGAAAACTTCCGGTGAAGCTCAAGGATCCGGGGAGTTTCATGATTCCTTGTATTATCGGAGGAAAGCAGTTTGAAAGAGTTCTATGTGATTTGGGTTCTAGCATCAATCTCATGCCCTTGTCCATCTTTAACAAGTTGAAGATTGGAAAAATACGGCCTACCACTATTTCTCTTCAGATGGTTGATCGATCTATCACATATCCTAGAGGTATTGTCGAGAATGTACTCATAAAGGTGAATGAGTTTGTATTTCTAGCGGACTTTGTGGTACTCGACATGGAGGAAGATAAGGATGTTCCACTTATCCTTAGGAGACCGTTTCTTGCAAAGGGAAGAGTTGTCATTGATGTAGCCAATGGAGAGCTAATGTTGAGGGTAAATGACGAGAGTCACACATTCTCTATTTACAAAGCTCTGAATTCTTTGAGGATAGTGAGTCCAATGCTATGGAAGAGTGCAAAGTGTTGGGAGTGGTTTATGCAAGCACAAAGAAAGATAGTTGGGATGAAGCAATTGATCCAATAGAGTATCGTATTTCTAACTCTAGCTTTTCCTCCTCATTTGATTGAATGTTAATACCACTGCTACTAATGAGAGTTTGTTTGAGTCTTGTGCCATTATAGAAGGTGTGCAGAAAATTTATAGAAGCAAGTCTCGAGGAGTGAAGTCTGAAAAAGACAATGAGAAGAATGTCAAGGATGGGGGATCACTCACATTGGAACTAAAGCCCTTACCTGAGCGTGATAAGTACACGAGTGAGTGGATAACTCGTGCCCCACCTCTCCGAAAATTCCAGGTGTGAACTACCCAATTTCACTCTCTTCTACTTTCAAACTTATCCTTCCTAGTGTCGAATAAGTTTGGGGGGGATGGAGAAGAGTGTTCATTGTGGTTTCTATCTTTAGTTTTCTTGTTATTTATTTTTTCGTATTTGTTAGTTTAATTGTTATACGTGGAAGTCGTTGTGCTCATTTTGTTTGATGTTTGTGCTTGACATGTAGAGAGTATGAAAAATGGATATGGTATAGGTGAACTCATGATGATGCCTATGATGATTTCTTGTGATATGATGAGGAGATGAGTGTTGAGTTATTTGAGATGTTGATCATGCTTTGATGCTTTTTTGAATTATAGCCTCTATGATTTGGGTCAAAAATAAGCTATTTGTGAGATTTGAGCCTTGACTGTCATATTAATACGGTCTTATTTGTTCTTGAGTGTGATTATTCTTGCATATTTTGTTGTTCTCTAGAACTTGCATTGGTTTCTGCTTCGAGGTTGTCTAGTGTGCTATAAGATGAAGAGATGATTTAAGGCCGTCCTTTCTTAGCCATTTCTATCCCATTTGTTTTGTCCTGAAAAATCTTTTATCCTTGCTAGCCCTTTTGAGCCTTATTAGCCAATTTCTTTGTTAGCCTTGGGTTGAGATGAAAGTATGATCTCAAGAGGATAAGGAGGGTTAGAAAAGAAGAAAAGAGAAAAAAAAGGCTTGCCACTAGAGTTTGTTAACAAAAGAAAAAAATTTAGTCTCATATAAGCTCTCTTTTAGAAAAGCTCGGGGGAAAAAAAAAGAAAAGAAAAAAAGAGAGGGCGGGTGGATATGAGGATGAGAACGAGAAGATGGGAAAGGTTTTGAAGAAATTTAGTCACTTGGCCTAAATGTTCCCTACCCTACCAAAGAGCCAACATTACAACCAAAAGAAAAGTCATTTTTGATCTTTGTCTAGAAGCACACACTTGTACGATGGAGAAGATAGACGATATGCAAGCCTATGGTAGGACACTGAATTGCTTGAATTGAGTGAAAATTGTCCTATCTATACACTTGAGAGTTGAGAGTCATTTAAATACTTCCCATTTTGTGAGGATTTAAATCGAAGATGCTATATTTGGAAGTTGTTGAAGGGTGTGATATGTTGATAGTGGCTTGATGCTTGTATGGTTTTTGAAAAATTTATGAGGCATAAATCGTCGTAAGCTTTGCTCAAAACCATGTTTATTTGATTCATTTCTCTATTTTGTTTGAGGACAAACAATCATTCAAGTTTGGGGAGTTGATAAACATGGTTTTTCTATGATTTATAACGTTGTTGGGCGTTCATTTAGAAAGAGAAAATCATATTTATGAAGGTTTTTATGCTTAAATTGTATTTTCTTGTAAAACGTGATACTTGCTCGTTGTTTGATTGAATTTGTAGAAATATGGTGATAATATTTGGCATATTGGTCAGTATAGGAATGAAGTTCGGTTTGATAGGAGTTCATAGCAACAAACGGATCAAAAATCAGAGTTGAAACGAGAGAGAACGAGCCAAAATAAAAACATCGCGTGCAGGATGCCAATGGGGCGCTACCTGGGTGCCACCATCACAGAAGAAGGTGAATTTCGGTGACCTGGGCGCCACCTAGGCGTGGTCGCGCCCCAACACGCGTTTTCTCTGATTTTTACGGGCTTTTTGATTCCTAAGCCCGTTCTAACACCAACACCTCTTCCCCTATATATATGGAAACACTTAGAACGAATTGGGGGACTTTTATCACTTTTTGAAGGAGAACAAGAGCAAGGGTTTGAAGAGAGCAACGAACTTCCGACGGTTTTATTGTTTTATAATTTCTTCTCTTGATTTTGAGGCCATGATTATGCGTGGCTAGTTTTTGTTATTATAGGGTAGAAAGTAGATGAACAATTTGTGAATTCGAATCTTATTTATTTAATTGCATATTTATTCCTCTTCTGCTTATGTTCTTGTGCTTATTTATAATAGATTAATTGATCACTTTTTATTATTCTATGATTTTAAATCGAGATCCGAGAGGGTAGAATTAGAATTAGAACAAGGAAACATAGGACATGTTAGGAATCAACGCCCAAAAGGTTTGAACTTAACGTGAGAGTGTTGATCTTTGGTTCTATTGCAAGTTCCATGTTTAATTGTTACTTAGAGATAATTTCAATTGCATGTTAACTTAAGGTTTAATTGCACCCAAAAGGTTGATTAGGCTAATTAAGTGATTATTTCATAAGAGATAAAGTGTGATTAGATAAATAGGAGTCGAGTGTGAAATTGTTCATCGAAATCGAACCCTGGAATATTTGTTCTTTATTGGAGTCTCAATTGTGTTCTTGCGTTGGTTTAATTACGTTTTTATTTTGTTTGTTTTCTTTAGAATTAATCAACAAATCATTGATTTCATTAGTCTAAATAGAGTCGAGTTTATAGGTTAGATAATCACTAGAAAAACTCAGTCTCCGTGGATTCGACCTTGTTTCTATACTATTACACTTGTGCACTTGCAACGTGATAAAAAAAATAGCGAACAGGCTCCCCCGTAGCGTAGAGGTTTGAAGATAAAAAGTGAGAAAATTGAATAGAAGTACACCGGAAAAGAGAAATATAAATTGAAAATGAAATAGAAAGGAGTAGATTATGAGGCGGACGAAGAATATCAACGAAAATAGGGAAATATATCAGTACATATATTATAAACAATACTATTTAAATATTTTATATTGTTATTTAATACAACCACTCGATATCACGAAAATTTAAAAAATAGTGGAGCTCCCCCGAAAAAAAAAAATTCTGGATCCGCCCCTGGCTGCACGGCCGAGAATTACACGACTAGGTGGTCGTGTATTTGGCAGTCGTGTATTCACTGTGCAATTAATATAATTGGGAGTAAAATTATACAAGTGACTAAAATTTACATATTTTTTTATTAATGACTAAAATTTACCACTTTATCAAAATAGTTATTTTTGAGTTTCCGTCTAATATTTATGCCTAAAAATGAAATTTTACCATAATTTTGACTTATTCAAAGCAGCCATTATTAACAAATAAAATTAAAATTAAATGCTAAGAGAAAAGCTAAATTCTAATTTGACTAAAAAACCTTAGTAAGTAATTTTACGGCTAATTTATGGTCAAAGAAAATGATGCATACCGTACTATGTATTCACTGGTTCAGGTCGGGCCGCCTACGATCGCTAAATGTTATTTCTAATATAGATATATATCATCATTTTTTTAATCTAGCCATATAAATAGAGCAATATATCTATAATTATTACTATGAACTAGCTAGTTTGTGTTTTTTTATATCGTTAACGCTATATTCAAATCCACAATAGTCATTTGATGAAATAACTTTTACCGCTACACAAATTGCATTATTTTACCTCTAGGCAACTTGCTCAAGGATATGTGGAGTATAACATAATATGCAAAATTTAGATTCAATATGAATTTATAGGAGTAGCGAAAGTAATAGTATATATTATTATTGCCACTTTGAATAAGACACAGCAAATTAATGAAGTATGGCATTCGTCATAAATAATTTATATTTATACTATTATAAAAAGTGTCTTGTTTACAAAATTTGTTTTTCCTATTATGCCCTTAATATTATCAATACAATTAATTATTAGAATATTAAAATTATCATTAGAATAAATAATTAGAATACAAATAAAATTGTATATACAAGCGGATATGCACACAATATAATATATATCCTATACCTAATGGACTACAACAAGAAAAAGTATAAAAAAAATAAATAATCCATAGCCGATTCTATACTATTATGGTAACAAGGAAAAAAATTAATTTGTAATAAATAAATAATTTATTAAGATTAAATTTATTCTTTGTAGTTTGTTATATACTACGATTATTTTCTTATCATATATAATAGGTTCATTATTTCTTATTCATTATTTCTTATTTAAAATTAGTAATAATATGGGTATATCCGTGTTATATATTATACTTTGTAGTATTTAATTTACGAAAAATAATGTAATATAATATATTTTAGTTGTTTCACATATAGAATTAGAATCCTAGCAAGATGGATTCAAATGCATTAACAGTGATATTATGATCCTTCCATATTTTCTACATGCAATTAACTCTTTATTTCTATTTTTAATAAATCTAGATTAGACCTGCTAGGAAATCATAAACTTTTCTCGATATATAGCACTCTCTCCATTTTTTCCATTTGGTCCATTCATTTTGCGCACACAAATTAAGAAATATAATAAAAATAATTCAATACATGGTGCCCACCTATCATAATGAGTGTAGATTAATTAGAGATAAGAGTGGTGTTAGGGATAAATGTGGTGTTTGTTGGGCAAAAAAATGTCAATTAGAATAAATACCCCAAAATAAAAATAAAATAAAAATAGGATAACTCACAAAAAACAAGAGGAAGTATACGATGGAATGCTTCATTTAACATGAACACATTAATGTATTTATTTATTTAAAACATAGCATATAATACATGAGTAATGATAGCATAAGGGAATTAATTAGAGATATTAAAAAAATATATGTTAAATTACACCCTCTATCGTATAAAAATGACTTCATATGGTAAGGGGCACAAATGTTTAAAAATGAAATATTTTATAATAAATTTAGAAAAAGAGAGTTACTTTTCAAATGGATTTTTGTCAAATTAGATGTATGAAAGAGAAATTGTAAATAGTGTTCTAAAAATTGCCCTAAACGTTAGACGGTACCCAACTAACCCAATTATAGCTTGATTGTTAGTGTCTAGCTGTTAATGTTAAACCCACCAGTTAGTTTCATTGAAAAAGTTGTGCACAAGTTGCATTAATCTAAAAGTTCAAACACTGAAACAATAAATAATTTTGTCAAGTACTATACCATTTTTATTTTTGGATTATTTTATATGAAAACATACTACAATATTGTTGAAATTAGAGATTAAAAAAATTGCACTATTTTGGAGATTTTTTTAGCATTTAAAATACATTATTTTTTTCTTAAAAATAATAAGATAAATAAAAGATTATACGTGCAACGCACGTAATCACTACTAGTTGAAGGAAAAGGACTGCAGTGAGAGACAAAAATTTGTGATCCTTCATTTTCGATTTCTCTCTCGTAAGAATTTGACTTTTTATAATTTATTTTTTAAACGGATATTATTTAACTTTATATTCTAGATATGGAGCTTTCTGTTAGCAGAATCCTTTTTCAACATTCAATAATAGAACAATAATTGAGTAAATAAATGCATGCTTTTTGCGTAATTTTTTATGACAAAAAAGGCATTCTAATTTTCGCTTCATCGAAGAGAAAATTCGTAACACACGTACTACTTGAAATTAAGTCCAAAATATAATTCTACTAATATTGCATCTCCTACGATCACAAACATTTTAATTTAACTTTTTATATAATATGCTATATCTAATCTTTAAAATTAGTACATATCATCAACAGAGACTTGAAACTAGCAATATAGTGCTAAATGTGAAGTCAAATGCGAAGATCTCAGACTTTGGCTTAGCCATCGCTACAAGAATCTTGTTCAAAGCTCGCGGATTCGCGACGGAAAAAAAAGAAGAAAAAATAGGAACGTTACTTGCATCTGCGGCTGATCCTGTACAGAATGGATTTCTGACGGATTTGTGGCGGATTCCCGACGGATCTGTGGCGGATTCCCGACGGATTCCGTCGGCATTCCGCAGCTAAAATTTGCCGGCGGAAAATCCGCCGGCGTTTGCATTTCCCGACGCCTGTTTCGCCGACGGAACGACCAACTTTCCATCGGCAAAACGGGCGTCGGGAAATGCAAATGCCGGCGGATAAATCCGCCGGCGAATTTTAGTTGCGGAATGCCGATAGAATCCGTCGGGAATCCGCCACAGATCCCTCGGGGATCCGCCACAGATGCGTCGGGAATCCACCATGTACAGGATTAGCCGGAGATGCTCTGTTTTTTTTTTTTTTTTTTTCCGTCGCGAATCCGCCGGCTTTGAACAAGATTATTGTAGTGCATAATGTTTGAAGATGACCAGAACGGTGGCAAAGATGTGATTTGTGTGTGAGTGATTTGAAAAAACAAAAGAAAAGGGTACACTAGAGCTCGAGTTTGACATTATTTGCTATTCCATTCGTTCTATTTCATTTGACATGTTTATTGAATATATGTGAGATAAAATTAATGAAATTAATGAATCAAATGAAATGGGATTGAAGGATCTTCTATTAAATGTTACTAACGCACCCTACCATAATACTAAAGAATATATGAGCACAACTACCTGTTCATGTACATCAACAACTACCTGCCAACTAATTTAGTTATATTAATGGAACAAGTACTATGTTTCTAACTACCTGATGAGCTGTTGTTTACGAAAAATCCTAATTTTTGGGGCTGGGGTAGAGTTGTATCATCACTGCTCAACCTTTGAATCACAGACGGCATCATCAGCCTCTCCTCTGCTTCGCTCTGAACGCATAACAACCCGATCTGAATGCACATCTTTACTTGAGAGTCCACAAACGAAGTGTTGTAGCATTCATCCATCAACTCCAATTCTCTCTTCTCCTTCCAAAGTAAATGTCTGGGATCAAAGCAACTTTCTAAACTAAGTACTACTATTTTTCATGAAGAAGCTTGGAAATAGTGGGGATATACAAATTTCACCTCTTCAAGAAGATTCTGATAGGAAGAAGGATGCTTGAAGCCTCTATTCTTTTTCCCACTCACTATCTCCAATATTACTATTCCTAGGCTATATACATCTGATTTCACTGAGAACTTTTCATAGAATGCGTATTCTGGAGCCATATAACCACTGCATGCAACAAGAATTGTTTAGCAAAAAGGAAGATTGCTATGTACTACTAGAATTGTAAAAGAAACAAAACCTAATTAACTAACTATGTGCCAACTACTCTTTTTGTTTTTGCCATAGTTTAGTGACCTTCAAACATTCTGGCTAAACCAAAATCGGAGATCTTCGTATTTAACTTATCGTCTAACAAGATATTGCTCGTTTTCAAGTTTCTGTGGATAATCTTGACCCTGGAATCATGATGGAGTTATAGAAGACCTCGTGCAATCCCCATAATTACATTAAACGTTGTTTGCCAACTTAACAGTTCCTTTCTCTTTTGAACTGCAAGAGATGAAGATTATTTAGTTTTAGTAAAAGGTGAAAAGTCATGTTTGATTTATTGCTTAGGAAATAAAATTGAAAAGAATGAGTAATGTTTGAACATACCAAAAATGAAATAGTTCAAGCTTTTGTTATGCATATACTCATATACTAACATCTTCTCCTCTCCTTCAATACAACATCCCAAAATCCTCACAAGGTTTCTGTGTTGGAGTTTGGCAATCAAAATAACTTCATTTTTAAACTCTTTAGAGCCTTGTTCAGAAGTTCTTGAAATTCTTTTTACTGCGATTTCCAGCTTACCTGATAAGTTTCCCTTCAACAACAATAGTCATTCATAAATTAAACAGCCCATATAATGTACACTTTTACTACTACAAAAACTTATAAACGCCGCCATTACCTTATAAACATGACCAAAACCACCTTTTCCAATAAAATTTTCATTTGAAAAATTATTAGTAGCTGCTGCAATGGTTGCCAAACTGAACAAAGGTAGTTCAAAATCATCCCTTCCTTCTTACAAGCTACTGAAAAAGTTATGCATATGCATGTTTCAGATTCTTCCATAAAGTCTACATTGAAAATGTAAAACATTGCCTCGTCTGCTTTTTCTCATCTTAAGAAATAAGCTTGCGAGACATAAGATCAATAGAAGCATCCCTACACTAGCAGCCGTGGCAACATATACGAGATTTTTAGAACCTTTCTTCTTACTCCTATCCACGATCTATGACATAGAGTGAAGAATCATTATTGATACACTAAACTTTTGTCTACATGAAATTCCAAAAATTAACCAGAATCAATTACCTTCCTTTGTTTTAAGTACACGAATATAGATACTCGAGTGACTTCTCCAACGAACTCTCTGATATCAACCAAATCACCATACCACAAGAAACACCCAATTTTCTCATTAGTGAAGTATGGATCTGCATAAGCCGAGCAATTGCAGTTTTTCAAACATTCTTCGCGACACTTATCAGCATTCAAACTCTTACCTACACAAAAACTCAAGGTGTCTGGGAACTTAGTACCATCAAACCTCTTGAATCCATCTCCATTTCGACAATCCAAGGGTGGAATCTACTACACCCACTCCTCCACGAATGTGCGTCCCATTCTTTCTGAGATTTAGGAACGAATCCATTCAAGCACTTACACACAGGCGTTTTATACGATTGACACACTGTATTAGCACAACCCATAGTGATCGCAGGTATCGTTGGGCCTGGGCATAGTATACGCAAGAACCCATCCGTCCCTCTTTTCATTCAGGATGTAGCGTTCGAGCAATCCCGTATAGTTCATAGTCAGTCTCAAGTAAAATGAGTTGTTGTAAGGGTTGGAGATAGAAACCAACCTCTCATTGTTGAAAGCTACTTGCGCCTTAAATGCTCGATCGGCCACATATGGAAATCCGGTGAAATTTTTCCCATTCCACGGACCGCTTCTGTATATCTTCAAATTCCCCTTGTAAATACTTGTATGAGGCAAACCGTGGTTATCGTGTTGTATATATATGTATGGGAAATGGATTTAAAGCTAGGTTAGGCACACCGAAAAATGATGCTATCTTTAAAGGTATAAATTCCTCCCACTTTGGTGTAAATGGTCTCAAGGAATTAATCTTCCAGGATATAGACCTATATCTCAGAAATTCGAAGGTTACACTCCGTCGAATTGCTCGAAACAAAAGAGTCGCAAGTTATAGAAAACAAGAAGAAAAGGATTTTTCTAGGTATATATAACTGGAGTCTAAGGTTTTTCTACTCTTGATGTTTCATTATGCTTGAGCATTTATAGATTCTCAACGGTTGCAACTTTCAAGATTTGAAACCGTTAATGGAAGAGATGCCTTATCCAAACAGTTTCTAGCTACCTCTGTTTCTATTTTCCTTTTATTAATTATTATTATCTTTATTAATCTATTATATATATATATATATATATATATTATATGGGTTGAGTTCTGGTGAAAAACACTATTAATGTAAAAAATGAGAAACAATCTAGTTCATTGATTCTTGCTAACTGAACGGCTAGATTTAAATCCATATTAATCAAGTAGATGATTTGGTCAAATCTTGCAATTGACTTTTAATATTAGTAAGGGTAAAACTGTAAAAAAAAAACACCGTATCTATAATGCGGCTGATTTCACGTGATTTGAGGAAACTATCAAAATCCAATTCATAAATTACAATATTTTCATTTTCATTTTCATTTTTCAGATTTTCTTTTGTTTGTTTGTTTGTTTTTTTTTTTTTTTTTTTTTTTTTATTTGTTTTATCATTATTTCGTTTTAATCTAATACATTATTTCACATTTCATGATGCATTAAATACATTATTACACATTTCATGATGCATTATAAAACTTCAATAAGTGCATTATTCAATTTTATGTATACGAAAAAAAGTAGAGTTATTTTGCTTCTTTTTTTTTTTCTCTTTCTTTCTTGAATTTGTAGATGCATTACGACTACTTGTAATGCATATGTATTCTTCCTTTTTATATTTGCAAGTTAGCATATATATTGTTTGGGCAACATATATTTTTGTGTCATTCAAAATGCATTATTATACTTATTACAATGATGCATTATATCAGATTTAAAAATAAAATAAAACAATAATGCATTATAAAATTTTAATTAGTGCATTGTTATCTTATACATCAAACACTAATATTTTATTACTTTTATTTTAATGCATTATGCATTATACAGTACAAACTAATGCATTATGCTACAACTGGTAATGCATAAATATTCCCCTTTTTTTTTTAATTGCATTAGGATACAACTGATAATGCATAAATATTTCATTAGTTTTTTTAATACATTATGATACAATTGGTAATGCATACAATGTAATGCATTATAGAAAAACTCGTCACACATTATCTAGAATTACGGAAAAAAAATTCTTCGCATTTTGGCCATAGTGGGATATTAATATTATACGATATAGAGAAATATATACAAAATTAAAGTTTTCAATAGATAATTATCTTCTTATGATTGCACATAAATATATTTTTTTCATTTAAAAAAATTGCATTATTGTATTTCTTGTAGTGCATCATCAGATTCTGGACAATGCATTATTCTAATTTTACGATATCAATCTTGGAAAAATAAAATCCTAACAAAAAAAATGTAATAGATCGAGGTTAACTCTTCAGTTGTTGATGGAGAAATATGCGTATATATTGCATCAGCACATAATCCGCAAGTTACTCTAATGAATATAACTGCCGTAATCAGATTAATGATGTAAATGTACAATAATAACCCTTAATTATCATATTATTAATTATTATATTCAGAAATAGTGAAATAATATGAGTCACCGATCTGAATATGTGAATGGATGGGATTATTTCCTATTTTGTACCCAAAACTCATTTTGTATTTGATCTTCACCCTATATTATATTATGTAAATATATACAACATGTCGATCCGGTAAATGAAAATCTCCCATGGACGGATCATTTGGGCTTTTCCATGACGTCAGATTTCTGTACAATCCTGCGTCGGAATCGCCCACCATATTCATCCTTGGAAACCTGCTGTCATCGGGGTAATTGAAGCTCATCCAGATGTTGTTGGAGTTATCTATGACGACTAGGTTTCCGGTGTTGAGGAGGTGGAGAACTGGCCTCGACGCGGCTACGGAGGAATAAGAAGACCAAATGATTCTTCTCTGCGATGAAGATAGAATTAGAGTTCCATTTTTGGCTAAAGCCAGAAGGCCACCTCCCTCCGCGGCCGGGATCGGATTTTCTCTGTTTGGGACCCAAACGACGACATCTGGTGTAGCTTTCTACCAAATCCGCAGGAATTTGGCGGTGGTATTTCCGGGCGAGAAGAATCCTAGCTCGTAAATTTGGTTGGCGCACGCTAGAACTTGGCCGTCGGTGAGGTTTTGGCCGGGTAAGAGTGTATCATTAGCAGCGGCGAAAGAGAAATCGAAAATGGCGAGGAGAGAGAGAGAGCGGCGCAGCGGATTTGCATGAAATGGGAATGCTCCATTTCTAGAGTAAGAAGAAAAAAATGATTTGTTTGAGCGATTAAAAAAAAAAGTAAACGAAGACAGTTAATGAAACATGCACTTTAATATTTTAAAGAAACATCATTATACATAACTGTCTTCGTTTACTTTTTATTTTTATTTTTTTTATTTTTAAGATATGATAGGATGTGGCCTAGCTGCTAGGCCCAAGCAGTAGGCCCAATATAATTGGGCCTAGGTCAACCTCGGCCCACAGCAGCTCGGCCCATTCCAAAGAAGCCCCACTTCGGCCCATCACACTTCAGCCTAGCAAGAAGTCCAATCAGTCAGAGAGCTCGGCCACGATCCAACTGCCCCACGATCGAGAGGCAGTTACCCACGATCTCAAGGCACGACCTCGGGTGTAACTGCTCTCAAGGTTCCTATAAATACCACTTGTTAAAGTGCAGAATGTACGTTGTAATAGCTCTCAATATTATACTACACATTTTTACTCTCCGTGGACGTAGATCTCGTTAACGATCGAACCACGTAAAACCTCTTGCGTATTTTACCTTTTTCCGGCTAACTTTTCCGTCCAAACTACCTCTAAAAATTCCACGATCGAACACTGGCGCCGTCTGTGGGAACAAGGAGAAAATCTATGATTCCGATCAAGTTTTTTAGAGAAAGTAAGATGGTGAAGTCCACACAAACTAGCGCCGCCAAGACAAAACGAAATCAAACCGATCCGCCCACCAGCCCACCTCAGGAGGACGTCGAAGCCAGTCAAGCTCGGCAGACTCAATCACACAGAATGGGCAAGGAACCCATCCATGAACGAACTCCTGAGGGCCACGTGCATGACACCTCGTCCGGCGATTCCACCAACAGGCGGATGGATCAGGGGGGCCACCGACGTAAAGAAAACGCGATCCGACCTGAACTTGGGGATGCGCTGAAAGCTTACCTCGACCTGCACGAGCAGGATTTTCTCAAGTTTGCGAGCCAGCGTCAGCAGCGCGGCCTTCGAGCAGAAGACGACATCGGCACCTCCAAGAGAAGGAGGTCTCCAAGCCTCCAGATCGTTGGAGCCCAGGATCCCGAGCACCCTCGAAGGCAATTACACCGTACACCTCGGCAAGGGTCAACGTCACCTCAGAGGTCGCCTCCCCGACGTAACGAGTCACCTCGGCGAAATGATGAGGATCCATACGAAGGAAGATTCTCCATCTATGGTCGAATCTCCACCCCCTTCACTAACAGAGTACTCCGTACTCCTCTTCCCCCACACTATAGGGTGCCGTCTATACCACCTTATAATGGAACGTGTGATCCTAGCAACTTTCTATCACGTTTCCAGTATAACATGATGAACCAAGGGCTTCATGGGGATATTTACATGTGTAAAGTCTTCCCCGAACTCTTGGTCGATAATGCCAGGAACTGGTTCGACAGCTTGCCGAACCACAGTATAGGGTCATATGCAAACCTACTTGACGCTTTCCAGCGTCAATTTTTCCAAAAAGCCGAGGCAAAAATCAGCCCGGCTCAGCTATTCTCCTTGAAACAGGAGCGGGGAGAAACAATAAGTGACTTCCTGACCCGTTTTTACAACGAGAGTCTGAGGGTAGATCGTCTCTCTGACGACGTCCTCATCTCAACATTTCAAAATGTTATTCAATCCGGAGCCCTCTTCAGAGAGCTCAGTAAAGACACGACCGGCGACTGCCAGGCAACTCTGGAAGATCGCCGACACTTTTGCCAAAGCGGACGAAGCCGACCGAAAGAAGTGGGCTGTAGATCGGCCCGAACGCAGCGATAAGAAGAAAAAAGAAGAGTGCACCGACCATAGGCCAGGTCGCCGAAGTGCCTTTGATCGATTGCAACGGGGCTCCATGGAATCCCATTTGGGACCTCGTCCGAACCAGGGACAGGGTCAGCCAGCATAACTGACGAAGCCAAGAGCTGAGATATACGAATTGCACTCGAACTTGTTCGAGAGGCCACCTCCCTTGTCCCAGGGAGGAGCAAAGCGACGAGCTCAAACGGAGAAGTTCTGCAAGTTTCATGATGAATAAGGCCATGAAACGGAGGACTGTCGAGCCCTCGCAGCAGACATCGAACTCCTGGTACGTGATGGTACTCTCAAGAAGTACCAGCTTCGTAACCAGCAGAATGCCCGAACTCAAGGAAAGGGCAAGCGCAAGAGAAAGGGGGGAAATAACTGCGTCCCCCAAGATAAGAAGCCGCAACACGAGGACGAAGATGAGAGGACCAGCCTCAGTACGACAGGGTCATCCAAGCCATAACTGGGCTGCCCCCAGGCGTAACGAAGTCCTCCTTGAAGGCCGAGGCCAGAAGCCCGCAGCAAACCGAACCTGTACAAAAGAGGTTCAAGAAAGACGAAGTCGTCATCTTCTCCGACAACGACCCCGTCCCCTACTCCGCACCGCATCAGGACGCCACCGTAATTCAAGCGGCAGTGGCGAACTGCCTCATTAACCGGGTACTCATTGACAGTGGAGCATCCGTAAGCGTGCTCTTTAAAGGCTGTTTCGACCAGCTCGGCATTGAAGAAGCACGCCTAAAGCCAACGTCTACTCCATTGAAAAACTTCACGCAGCAAGAAACCGTGATGGAGGGCGTCATTTCACTTCCCATGACTGTAGGGAAGAGCCCGCTATCGTCGACGAAGTTGATTAACTTCTTTGTCGTAAAGGCCAATTCCCCCTACAACATCATTCTAGGGAGGGACTGGCTGATAGCAACAAAGGTGATCTACTCCGCCTACCACCTAATGATCAAAATCCCATCCAAAAATGGGATAATCACAGTCCGCGGAGACCAAGGTCAAGCGAAGGAGTATTTTCAGCTCGCTCTCCGAAGTGAGGGTAAGCAACACCCCCAAGCATAGCAACTAAAGGGTCCTAGGGAGATGGAGCAGTCATCGCCTCCATCTCTCGAGCTGGTGGAAGATGTCACATTGTATGAGGATGATCTCACCAAGGTCGTCAAAGTAGGGTTTATTGGAAACGACAAACTCCGACGTCAACTCATCCAGCTCCTCCAAGAATTTAAGGACGTCTTCGCTTGGTCACCCCTGGACATGACCGGGGTGGCACCGAACATCATCACACATCACCTCAACATTGATCCCGAGGTGAAACCAGTCCGGCAAAAATAAAAATCTTTTGCGCCGAAAGAAATCAAGCGATATACGACGAGGTATGCCAACTCCAGAAAGCGGATATTTTATTCAAAGTAAAATATCCGACCTGGCTGGCAAATCCCGTGATGGTCAAGAAGCAAGGTGGAGGGTGGCGGATGTGTATTGACTACACCGACCTGAACAAGCACTGCCCCAAAGATTGCTACCCTCTCCCCAACATCGATAAAAAGGTCGAAGCCTTGGTCTGTCACAAAGTGTTCAGCTTCCTCGACCTGTATAAAGGTTACCACCAGGTCCTCATGAGTGCCGAAGACGCATCGAAAATAGCCTTTGTCACTAACTTCGGCATCTTTGCATACAAGAAGATGCCCTTCGGACTGAAAAATGCTGGGGCGACCTACCAGAGGATGGTGGACAAAATCTTCGAAGCACACATCGGTAGAATAGTTGAAGTATATGTAGACGACATTGTCGTCAAAAGTAAAGAAATTGCTACGTGTGTAACTGACCTCAAGGTCGTTTTCAGCCTACTTTGGAAGGTTAATCTTAAGTTAAACCCAGAGAAATGCACATTCATGGTCCGATCTGGAAAATTCTTAGGGTGTTGGGTTTCCCATGAAGGGCTGAAAGCCAACCCATCTAAAGTACGAACTATCCAAGAAATGCAGATACCGAAGTCGATCCACGACGTGCATAGGCTAACAGGCTGCCTGGCCGTCCTCAGTCGGTTCCTGTCTAAAGCTGCTGAAAAGCAGCTCGTGTTCTTCACAGTACTCAAAAAGGCGCCCAACTTCGAGTGGGGTGACGAGCATAAAAGGGCGTTTGACGAGCTAAAAAAATACCTCGCAAATCTCCCTACTTTGTCCGTACCTAAAGAAGGCGAAGTCCTTTCCCTCTACCTTGCAGCCTCAGACGAAGCGATCAGCGCGGTGCTAGTTCGGGACGAGAAACATCGTCAACTCCCGGTCTATTTCATCAGTCGAGCTTTAAAAGGGCCAGAGATGAGATATCAACCGCTAGAGAAAATCGCGCTGGCGCTGGTAAATGCAGCCCGGAGACTTCGGCCTTATTTCCAGGCACACCCTATACAAGTGCTAACCGATCTTCCACTTCGGCAAGTACTTACAAAACCCGAAGCTTTAGGACGAATCGCTAAGTGGGCAGTAGAGCTCGGCGAGCACGCAATCTCCTTTTTACCGCGGCAAGCTATAAAGGGGCAAGCTTTGGCTGACTTCCTAGTGGAAGCTAAGTTCGCAGAGGATCAGAAATCCACCAAACTAAACAACGGCATGACAAAAGAACAAACACCTCCACCACCACCGCGTGATTGCTGGAACATTTATGTTGACGGTGCGTCAGGTCGTAAAGAAAGCGGAGCTGGTATATTGCTGATCAGCCCGGAGGGGAAAGAATCTACCCACTCACTCCGTTTTAACTTTTCCACCACGAATAACGAGGTGGAATATGAAGCCTTGATCGCCGGACTTCGCCTAGCGCAAACCCTTCAAATTCAAGCAGTTCGCATCCATAGTGACTCCCAAATCATAGTAAGTCACATGTTGGGGAAGTATGAAGCCAAGGGAGGAATGAAGAAATATCTCCTCAAGGCGAAATCACTGCAACAGGGTTTCCATTACTTCGAACTGACTCGCATCCCGAGAGGAGAGAACAACCGAGCTGACGCTTTAAGCAAACTTGCATCGACAACAATGACCTCTCCAGTGGAGGAAGTGCAATCCCGAAGTATTGATGAAACCGAGGTCAACGTTGTAACAGAGGACGGACCGAACTGGCTGACTCCACTTCGGAATTTCTTAGAAAAAGGCGAACTCCCCGCTGACAAGGTCGAAGCAAGAAAAATCCAAGTTTGATCCGTCAACTATACCCTACAGCAAGGAGTGTTGTACAGGAAATCATACCTCCAGCCTTGGTTAAGGTGCATTGGACCCAACTAAGCGGATTATGCATTACGCGAGGTCCACGAGGGGTCGTGTGGAAGTCACATCGGTGCGCGCGCATTAACCAAAAAAATCATGAGGTGGGGGTACTACTGGCCTACAATGTTTAAGGACGCCGTCAACCTTGTAAAGCATTGTCCGAAGTGCCAAGTCCATGGAACAGTTTCGGGCTGCCGCAAACCGAACTGATCGGAATGCAGAGTCCTTGGCCGTTTATGCAGTGGGGGATAGACATCGTCAGCCCATTTGAGAAGGCACCCAGCCAGTTGAAATTTCTCATCGTGGCCATCGATTATTTCACGAAGTGGGTCGAGGCCGAACCCCTAGCAAGAATTATGGGGAAAAACGCGTTGAACTTCGTCTGGAAAAACATCGTATGCCGGTTCGGCATACCTCATGCACTAGTCTCAGACAACGGAACTCAGTTCGCAGATCGAGCGTTCAGAGACTGGTGTGACGAACTAAACATTCAGCAAAAGTTCACTTCGGTAGCCCATCCCCAAGCCAATGGTCAAACCGAAGTCACCAACAGAACCATAGTCAAAGGGCTAAAAACCCGTCTCGACAAGGCAAAAGGAGACTAGGCAGCTAACTTACCCCAGGTCCTATGGTCATACCGAACTACCCCGCGAACATCCCACGGCGAAACCCCATACAGTCTGGTGTATGGGACCGAAGCGATAATTCCAGTCGAGATCGGCGTACCAAGCCCACGAACACTCAACTTCGACGCTCAACATAACGAAGCAGAGCACCGAACTGACCTGGATTTGTTGGAAGAAAAGCGGGAGCAAGCCTACATACAAGAAGCTCAGTACAAACAGCAAATGGCTCGGTACTATAACAACAGGGTAAAAAACCAGCAATTCAAGTAGGCAACCTCGTACTACGAAACAACGAAATCAGTAAAGCAGAAAAGCTCGGCAAGTTGGAAGCCACGTGGGAGGGGCCGTACCAAGTTCAGGAAGTCCTCGGCAAAGGATCTTATAAGCTCGCCTCATCTCTGGTGAGCCTATACCCCGAACTTGGCACATTTCCCACCTGAAAAGATACTATGTATAAGCGGTGATCAGTGTATATACACATTCAAATTTAAATGTTATCTTTTTCAAAAAAGTGTTTTCCTTATTTTTTTTTTTTATTTTTTTTTAAACACCTTTCTTTTACATACATCTTAAACATGTTCCATCTTATCGTGTCTTTACCGCTTATACATTTTATCTTTAAATCTAACGTCCTGACGAGGACCAGATAAGCTAAAAAACTCCATTTTTCGGAGTAGCATATAAACGCGTAACAGGGGACCACCCCAATCGATAAATTCGACAAATAAGGAACCTAAGCTTCAACTTCGTCTCTGAGCGAACTGGTCGCTTAATCACCCATTTCGTCCCCGGACGAAGTGGCAGTCCAATAACCTACTTTGTCTCCAAAACAAAGTGGCTGCCCCATTACCCACCTCGTCTCTGAACGAGGTGGCGGCCTAGCCATCCACTTCATCTCTGAACGAGGTGGCGGCCTAGCCATCCACTTCATCTCTGGACAAGGTGGCTGTCTAGCTACCCACTTCGTCTCTGGACGAAGTGGCAGTCCAACAATCTAACCTCTTCAGCAAATTGATGCAAATAAAAAAAAAAATGCGAGTACAAATAGCGACAGGAAAAATCTCATTTTATTAATAATATTTCCAAGATTACAGGATGCTACTTCACGTGGGCCTATCCGGACTGGGAGCACCACTACATCGGAAATATTCCCTAACGACGCGGGATTCCGGTTCTGAACCTGAGCCGTATCTATATACACTATCTAGGAGTGCCATCCCACGACCCCCTCTCCTTGAAGTGGATGAGGAACGACCTCGGGTAGAAGTTTGTCCTCGACCAGCCGGAACGGACTGACTTCGACCTCCTGACGGTCTGCGGCTAACACCTCCGCCTCGCCCCATAATTGCAAAAGTTTGTTCTCTTGTCAGGGCGGCACTAGGAGGGTGCACTCCAGGCAGCCTTCCTTCTAAAAATGCCTCGGCGATAGGGTCAACCGAGGTCCGGTCCGAGGTAGCAGGCATCACAGCTTTCTTCTTAAGCAGCCACTCTTTGAATCTTGGTCTTCTCTTCAAAATAAGTTTGTACTTCGACCCGAGATCGAGGAGTTTGGCTTCAACTTTCCAGACTTCGTTGGAATCTTTGCCGAACTCCTGATTATATTTACACAGGAGGGTCCAGTTCTCTTTTACTTTATCACGCACCTCGCGAATTGTAAGCTCGCCACTTCGATGAACGATCTCGTCGTATTCCAGGTTTTCTTCGCCCATCTCCCTAAGGTCTTGGATATTTTCCTTAGCCAAGTCGTATTTGTCAGAAAGCTCAAGAAATTGTGCGTGCATCTCACCGAGCTGGGTTTTAGAAGCCTAAAGCTTGGCCTCGGCAGCTTGGAGTTTTACCTCAACACTTCGGTAAGCCTCTTCAACAGCAAAGACCCTGGCCTCGGCAAGTCTGCACTTATGTTCCATGTCTCTCTTGGTGTCATGGGCGATCTCTCTCCATCTTTTAGCATAAGCCTCGGCTTCGGCAACAGCCTTTCGAAGTGCGGCTAGTTCCTCACTCAAGTGGGAGAGAGTGTGCAAGTTAGGCGACTACAAGATGATAAAGTGCAGTGTACAAGTTAGACTACACGAAAGAAAAAGCACAAAGTTTATAAAGATATTTTCATTCATTAGCCGAGATCAGCAAAAGAGTACAAGCGCCGCCCTAGTGGCGACGATATACAAGGCTAGACAAAAATAAGAAAAAATAATAATAATAAGAGGTTCAGTCGACCTCATGGCGGGTCTCCTCCTGGCCGGCTTCGGCGTCCTTGGGCTCTCTGGCCGCTTGATCCCTCAGCAGATTAGCTATAACTGCCTCCAGCTTCAAGTCCCGGTCAACCAGGAAGTCACGAACTTCCGCCTCGGACAGCAGCGACCCATGCTGAGACAGCTGCTGCACCACAGGCAAGTTCAGAGCAAATTCCAGGAGCACTTCGGCGTACTCCTGCGGCATAATGCAGCGAAGCCGGGCCTCACCTATGTCCGCATGGATTGTTGGGTTATATGGACTTAACCCATATCGGGCCAGATCCACTTCGGTGTATACGCGCTCGATACACCCGAGGTCCGCTAAGCTCGTCTCGAGATCGCCCACTGGCTTTCCAATCGTTTGAGACTCGAACTTCTCACCGGACCACGGGTGTAGAGGCACACCCTCCTGACGGCAGAAGAAGAACTTCTTCTGCCAGTTCGACACCTTCGATGGCGTCTGGATTCTAAATTTATTTACAGGGGAGATATAAATCCACCCCGTCGGACCTATCTTCGGTCTAAAAAATTTGAAGAATAAGTCCAGCGAAGCAACCCCACCTCGTCGGCTCACTTCGGCAATTAATCCTACGATCTGCTTTACCGATGTGGGGGCTAGCTGACCTAAAGATACCTCCAGTTTGTCCAGGAGAGAAACAAAAAAGGGGTGCAAAGGAAAACGAAGCCCGAAGTCTAAATGGTCTTCGTATACTGTAAAAAAACCTAAGGGTGGCATACAACCTCGGTCGACTTCGCGAGGTAGAACCCACTCCGCCGACCTCGGAAAAAGAAAGGTCCGGGCCAAATTCTCCATATGTGGTACACTGATGGTACTCACATACCCTTTGGCCGCAGTCGACCCCCTTAATTCGGGATACTCGAGTAAAACAACAGCAGGGCAAGCAAAACTATACAAAGAAGTCGTAACCCTAGCCGGATACGATCCCGGCGGCGGAAAAAGATGCTTCACCTTCTCTGCCGCCGCCGGAGAATCCGTCGGCGCCGATTGATTTTCCGGACCCGGCGACATAATTTCTAACCCAGACGATACAGGCATTTCTACACTACAAGATGAGGAAGAAGCCATGAAAGATGTGAAGAACTTACTTTTTCTCCGGCGAGTTTTCGACTAAAATTTTCGTCAACGGCGAATGCTCAAAAACGGCAACGGCGACTAGGGCTCTCAAATTTTTGAAAAAAGGGGAAAGTAAATTCAGCGTACTCAAGACGCAACTATAACGGGATTTTCCGCCTTTTCAAATCCCGCCCCTTCAGCACCCCAACTACGGTGTGACACGTGTCCCACACAGCTGTCTCCCAACAAAGGCGACTCTTCATATCCCGCCCAATAAATTCAACTTCGGCCCCGTCCTCGTCGAACCTCAATTTCAAGGGGGGCAAAATCGGTTCGAAGTTCGACTTCGGTCCCGTCCTCGTCGAACCTCAATTTCAAGGGGGGCAAAATCGGTTCGAAGATCGACTTCGGCCCCGTCCTCGTCGAAACCTCAATTTCAAGGGAGGGTAAAAGCAGTTTGAAGTTCGACTTCGGCCCCGTCCTCGTCGAAACCTCAATTTCAAGGGAGTGTAAAAGCAGTTCGAAGTTCGACTTCGGCCCCGTCCTCGTCGAAACCTCAATTTCAAGGGCGGGTAAATTCACCTCGACTTCGCACTGCAGGCAGCATGATTTTCACTTACGCCTCACTCTCTGACTTCTTTGGGGGGGGATGTGATAGGATGTGGCCTAGCTGCTAGGCCCAAGCAGTAGGCCCAATATAATTGGGCCTAGGTCAACCTCGGCCCATTCCAAAGAAGTCCCACTTCGGCCCATCACACTTCAGCCCAGCAAGAAGTCCAATCAGTCAGAGAGCTCGGCCACGATCCAACTGCCCCACGATCGAGAGGCAGTTACCCACGATCTCAAGGCACGACCTCGGGTGTAACTGCTCTCAAGGTTCCTATAAATACCACTTGTTAAAGTGCAGAATGTACGTTGTAATAGCTCTCAATATTATACTACACATTTTTACTCTCCGTGGACGTAGATCTCGTTAACGATCGAACCACGTAAAACCTCTTGCGTATTTTACCTTTTTCCGGCTAACTTTTCCGTCCAAACTACCTCTAAAAATTCCACGATCGAACAAGAAACATCATCATATATAACATATCAACCCCTTATGGGGAAAGTGGTAAGAGTTTGTGAAGGGCAAATCCAAAGTGCTCACTCAAAAGACAATTCAATCAACCTATTATAAAAGAGACCACTCGATGGGTCATATATACAGACAAGCTAGCTTAATAAAGAAAATAGAGCTCTACAATATATATGCACCAATATCTAACTGTAGAACCTGAAGTTAGGATAACCAAGTTGAACCATCATAACCAGTGACAAAAAAGGCCTCGGGACTGAGCTAGCATCAAATGTGCTCATCGTCTGGATCTGATGACCAAGGCGTGCCATGTAGTCGGCCGGGTGATTGCCCTCCCGATTTATGTGTGAGATCCGAACCTGTAAATCCCTGATCAGGATACGGATCAGGGTGATGGTGATATGAGTGATCCCGGATCCATGGCAATCAGAATAGAGAAGGGCCACGACGGCAGCTGCGTTGAGCTCAATCCACACGTGCGAGGAAAGCTGGGAGGCAATGACAAGGCCGTGGTAGACAGGCTGCCTGAAGTGGCAGACTGAAGGCAGACAAGAGCGCAACCGGTGGTCACGAACCAAACCTCCACCGGCAACTCTCATCTGTCCTCTGTCGACTGTCTTCGTTTACTTCATTTGCGAGTCCTTATATATTCGATGATTTAGTTTAATATTATATTATTAATAATAATTTATTAATTTAATAAGGATATATAATTAAATTCTAATTGGATCGTCGAATTTTAATAAATTAGTGTAAAGTTATAGATCGAATTATAATATCTGAAAAATTGAAAAAAAAAAAAATTATGAAAAATCCAATGTAATACAAGATTAGTACGTTATAAAGGAGATAGATGATACCATGTGCTTATATATCATCTCTTCCGGTAACTGTATATGTGTTTTATTTTGGATGACTAGCTTACGACTCATCTTATTATTTTCAAAATATTAATTATAAAAAAATAAAGACCTTCAAAAAAAATATATATATATATATATAAAGAATACATTATGATATGATTAATCAATGATATTTGTCCTTTCAAAAAAAAAAAATCAGTGATAGTTGATTTATCGAAGCAGCCGTTATTAATAATCAAAATTAAAATTAAATGCTAAAGAACAATTATAAATTCTAATTTGGCTAAAAAAATTTAAATTAATCTAAATCATATATATTGAAATTGAAGAAATAATTAAAAAAAAATATATATTCCGAGACACACGGTTGAGATATAAAATCGGGACATGTGAAGAATTCAACTTCTAATAGAAGTTGTATTTTGTATGTGTTAATTACATACTTAATTCAGGGAACACTCGGAAAATATTTACTATTTACAGTGAACTTACGTTGATATGACCATAATTGTAAATTTGAAAGTATAGAAGAGCATATTCTAATGGAAATATATTTATGCAAGACTATTTTAACTAGATCGGAAACCAACCGTAAGATTATCGACTGATAAATTATTTTGTCAATAATTGTTCTTAGGCTGAAAAATCAAACAATGTCATATAGCACGCATCTGTGGAAATAGTCAAATAAAATTAGCAGAAAAGAAAAGAAAGGAAAGGTCTATATTTACGGCTTATTTATTGTCAAAGAAAATGATTTAACATTTTACTTCTCAAAAACACTTCAAATCCTTCTCTTTTCTTCCCTCTCTAGAAATGGAGCATTTCCATTTCATGCAAATCTTCTTTGCCGCTATCTCTCTCCTCGCCATCTTTGATTTCTCTCTTGCCACTGCTACTGATACACTTTCACCCGGCCAAACCCTCACCGACGGCCAAGTTCTAGTTTGCGCCGACCAAATTTTCGAGCTAGGATTCTTCTCTCCCGGCAATTCCACAGATAAATTCCTGGGGATTTGGTACAAAGCTACACCAGACGTCGTCGTTTGGGTCGCAAACAGAGAAAATCCGATCCCGGCCGCGGAGGGAGGTGGAATCCTGGCTTTAGCCATAAATGGAACTCTAATTCTCACTTCGTCGCAGAGAAGAATCATTTGGTCTTCGAATTCCTCCATATCCGCCTCGTCGAACCCAGTTCTCCACCTCCTCAACACCGGAAACCTAGTCATTGTCGACAATTCCGACAAAATCTGGATGAGCTTCGATTACCCCACCGACAGCAGGTTTCCAGGGATGAAGATGGTGGACGATTCCGATGCAGGATTAGACAAAATTCTAACGTCATGGAAAAGGCCAAACGATCCGTCGATGGGAGATTTCGTCTACCGGATCGACAACCACGGATTGCCTCATACGAGTATTTACAAGGGGAATTTAAAGATGTACAGAACCGGTCCGTGGAATGGGAAGAATTTCACCGGACTTCCATATATGGTACGAGTATTTATTGACAATCCAGCTTATGAGTTTGTTGTCAAAAAGGGCAGGTTGGTTACTCTCTCCAACCCTTACAATAACTCTTTTTATTTGAGACATACATTAAACTATACGGGATTGCTCGAACGCTACATTCTGAACGAAAAAAGGGATGGATGGATCATTGCGTATACTATGCCCAGCGATACCTGTGATAAGTATGGGTGGTGTGGTGCTAATAGTATGTGTAGATCGTATGAAACACCCGTATGTGAGTGTTTGAATGGATTCGTTCCTAAATCTCAGAAAGAATGGGACGGGTTTTCGTGGAGGAGTGGATGTAGTAGGAATCCACCCTTCAATTGTCGTAATGAAGATGGATTCAAGAAGTTTGATAGTATCAAGTACCCAGACACCTTGAGTTTTCGTGTGGAGAATAGTATGAATGCTGATGATTGTCGCGAGGAATGCTTGAGAAACTGTAATTGCTCGGCTTATGCTGATCCATACTTCTCCACTGAGAAAATTGGGTGTTTGATGTGGTTTGGAGATTTGGTTGATATCAGAGAATTCACTGGAGCAGTCAGCATAGGGCCGAGTATCTATATTCGTGTGCCTAAAGCAGAGCAAGGTACATGATTCTTGTTAATTTTTGGAAGAATTTCGAGTACATACTAACTCAAAATTTTAGTGGTTCTTCACTCTTTTCTGTAGATCGTATAACGGATAGGAGTAAGAAGAAAGGTTCTAAAACTCTGGTGTATGTTGCAACGGCTGCTAGTATAGGGATGCTTGTATTGATCTTATGCCTCAGAGGATTATTTCTTAAGATGAGAAAGAGGAGAGAAGGTATAATGTTTTACTTATTATTTCAGTTACATGTTAAGTGTAGAGACTTTGTTGAAGAATCTGAAACATGCATGTGTAACATTTTCAGTTGCTCGTAAGAAGGAGGAGGAGTATTTTGAACTACCTTTGTTTGGTTTGGCAACCATTGCAGCAGCTACTAATAACTTTTCAGATAAAAATTTTATTGGAGAAGGTGGTTTTGGTCCTGTTTATAAGGTAATGGCAGTGTTTGTAATTGTATTAGTAAAAAGTGTACAGTTATTGGGTTGTTTTATGAATAACTGTAACTATTGTAGGGAAACTTATCAGTTGAGCTAGAAATCGCAGTGAAAAGAATGTCGAGAAGTTCTGGACAAGGTTCTAAAGAGTTCAAGAATGAAGTTATTTTGATTGCCAAACTCCAACACAAAAACCTTGTGAGGATTTTGGGATGTTGCATTGAAGGAGAGGAGAAGATGTTAGTATATGAGTATATGCACAACAAAAGCTTGAACTATTTCATTTTTGGTTTGTTCAAACATTACTCATTCTTTCCAATTATATTCCTAAGCAGTCTAGCAAACACGACTTTCCACCTTTTACAAAAACTAAATAATCTTCACCTCTTGCAGATCATAAGAGAAAGGAATTGCTGAGTTGGCAGATAAGGTTCAATATAATCATGGGGATCGCAAGAGGTCTTCTGTACCTCCATCATGATTCCAGGCTCAAGATTATCCACAGAGACTTAAAAACGAGCAATATCTTGTTAGATAACAAGTTAAATGCAAAGATTTCCGATTTCGGTTTAGCCAGAATGTTTGAAGGTGATCAGACTATGGCAAAAACAAAGAGAGTTGTTGGGACATAGTAAGTTAATTAGGTTCTGTTTCTTCTATAGTAGTAGTAAATAGCAATCTCCATTTAGTGCTGAACAATTCTTGTTGCATGCAGTGGTTACATGGCTCCAGAATACGCATTCCATGGAAAGTTCTCAGTGAAGTCAGATGTATATAGTCTCGGAGTAGTAATACTGGAGATAGTGAGTGGCAAAAAGAACAGAGGCTTCAAGCATCCTTCTTCCTACCAGAATCTTCTTGAAGAGGTAAAAGTTGTATATCCCCATTTTTTCCTTGCTTCATGAAAAAGAGTAGTACTTAGTTTAGAAAGTTGTTTTGATCACAGGCATATCTACTTTGGAAGGAGAAGAGAGAGTTGGAGTTGATGGATGAATGCTACAACACTTCATTTGTGGATTCTCAAGTAAAGAGATGCATTCAGATAGGGTTATTATGCATTCAGAGCGAAGCAAAGGAGAGGCCGATGATGCCGTCTGTGATTCAAATGTTGAGTAGTGATGATACAGCTTTGCCCCTTCCCCAAAAACCAGGATTTTTCGTGAACAGCAGCTCATCAGGTAGTGAGGAACATAGTATTGGTTCCATTAGTATAACTAAATTAGTAGGCAGGTAGGTAGTTGTTGATGCATATGAAAATGTAGTTGTGTTTATCTATTCTTTAGTACTGTATTATAGAAGTGTATAAATTATATGCTCCAATCTTTATGCTTCACTTTATTTGGGTTGAGTTCTGGTGAAAATAACTCTTAAAGTAAGAAATAAGAAATACTATCAATCATTGATTGCTAGTGATCTAACGTTCCAAAATTTATGCAAATAACTATACTTATTTATTATTTGAATGAAGGGACGACTTCTTAAGGGCAAAAATGTGAACAAAAGAAATAATCATTTAGAAAGTGGCGGATATTATGGGATTTGGCCAACCAAACCCACCAAATTTAGATCTATCCTAAACTAATTTTAAATGTTTATTCGTATAGTGTTTATGTGCATTACAAAATATATTTCTTTATACGTCAATCTCATTTATAAAATATTTTCTAATATATTATAATGCATTATTAAATTTATACATGTGCATTATTATTATTGAAAAGATACAAGTGCATTATTACAACAATATAGATGCATTGTGCACAAAATATATTTACTGAATGCATTGTGCATTATGCACAATTATAGATGGGTTATGCATTATACAAATATATTTTGTGCATTATCTAATACATTGTGCATTGTGCACAATTATAGATGGATTATGCATTATACAAATATATTCTGTGCATTATCTAAACATTTATATATTTACTAAAATGATTTTTTCGTTAAAAAATAAAGTTGCACCAAATTGTTAATGCATTATTCGAATTACATGTATTATTTTCTTAAAAGTTATTTTTCAACAAATATCATCATATGCAAACTTTAGTTTTGTATATCCCGAAGTGCGTATTCTTAAACATTTGAATGCATTATAAACTAATAAGCATTGCATTGTTTTTTTTATTTATTAAATTTTTCTTGTGTAATATTTAATTTTCAGATTTTCGCTATTTCCTCCCAAGCAATATTATTCTACTGGTTTGGTTGTAAAACAAACACTTAATCCAAATAATAAAGCATAAAATAATATAATGTAATGCATTGATAATGATCTTATAATGCACAAACAACCAAAAACAATAATTACCCAAAAAATAATGAATAAAATTATTTATAATAATGCATCAATAATAATATTATAATGCACAAACAACCAAAAAAAATATCGGTCCAATATATATATTTTTTTAAAAAGAAAAATTACACCAATAAACAAATCTAAAACAACCGATGCCAAATAACGAAAACAAAAATCTGAAAACTATCAATACATAGAAGAAGAAGAAGAAGAAGAAGAAGAAGAGCATGCGTGTCGATTATTATTCCATCATTATCTTTTCATCCATCTCGATGGTGTTTGCTATCATATCCAAATTTCGTAGAGCCTACGTATAATTGAACATATGTCTTTGTTGATTTTTAATTCAACAAAGAAGAAGCAAAATAAGCGTAGAAAAAATTAGAAGAATAGTTAAGATGTTGAGGTGGGGGAGGACGATGCAGGTACGTGTGGAGCTGTCTGGCGAAATCCGGCGATGCTGTTGGCAGGGAGGACGATGCGGATTGCATCATTTTGGTGGCAGATTCCTGGCGACGGTTGGATCTGTCGTTGCCGGCCAAGTATTTTGGCAATTACACGAGACCGGAGACTCGATGATGACGAACTTTGGGCAGCGGTGATGAACAATTAAGCCGCTTCGGCGAATCAGAAAATGCAGAAAATTGAATAGAAAAGATATGAATCGGCGAATCGAATTGAAAAACGTAATAGATCGAGGTTAATTCTTCAGTTGTTGATGGAGAAATATGCGTATATATTGCATCAGCACAAAATCCGCAAGTTACTCTAATTAATATAACTACCGTAATCAAATTAATGATGTGAATGTACAATAATAACCCTTAATTATCATATTATTAATTATTATATTCAGAAATAGCGAAATAATATGAGCCACCGATTTGAATATGTGAATGGATGGGATTATTTCTTATTTTGTACCCAAAACTCATTTTGTATTTGATCTTCACCCCACTTTATTTATCCTAATTGTAGTTTTTAAAACAATTTATGCCTATTATATAGCGACCACAACCATTTTATAGTTATGCAATTATAAAATAGTGCTCATCCCAATTAGGATACATAACTGATTTAGTTTGCATGTTTTTAGTAAATGATGTTCATTAATATTGATTATACCATAGTACATAAATGTCCTATCGTGAGCATATTTATTGTGATAGTGCTACATTTACAATTTTTCCAATTATATAGGGTTTAATTATTGTTATTTATTTTTATTTTTTTTAGGGTATATATTTATATTAATTTTTTTCTTTTATGTATATCATTGTCATGTTAAATATGTTCATGGTGAGTGATGGAACGTTTCTGTGTTAAGTATTAGACGTCAATCAACATTAACTACATTATAGTAATTTTCATATTCAACATTAATCTCATTAGAATAATACGTAAAAATTAATGATATTGTAGATCTTACATTAAAATCAAGGTTTTATATATTTTTGTTAAAGATTTAGAATGACATCAATATTTTTTTATTTGAAATAAATGGGAATTTTTTTGGTATAACCAAATTGATTGAAATAATTGTATGATTATTTCGATGAACTGGTTCAACTTCAAAATAATTTTAGTTAGATACATTGATTCAAGTATAATTATAAAATTTTAGATTAATTTGATTTGGTTTGTTTACTCCTGAATAATCTAATTAACTATTCTTATATAGTGAAATCTCTATACATATATATTGTCGGGACTTGAAGAAATTATTATTCTAATTTTGTCTTAAACTGCTTGTCGTTTCTCTCTGCACATATATATGGGGGACGGAGGGAGTACTATAAAGAGATTATTCATATATAGAGTTTCACTTTGATTTTTTTTTTTAATTTAGAAAAAATATATTTAATAAAATTCATATTTTAGTATATCTATATGCATATAGATCCATTAGCAAATTCATATACAATTTCTTTGTAATTATTCCATGAATTCATATTTAGGGCAAATCGTGACTTACTTGGTAGTCGGAACTATAAATATGAATTACAAAGATACCATTTGCCCTACATCATTTGCTAGGCTCACATTGAAAAATGATGTAGTATTATTATAACAACGAAATGATGTCATTTTACACGTAAATTAAAAAAAAAAAAAAAAAAGTAGTGTTTTGAAGGAATGAGATTCTCCCAAAACATTTTTGTGTAAAGATTGCAAAGAAATTTAAGTTGGTATATTTAAAAAAAAAAAAAAAGAAAAAAAAAAAGGGAGAGATCAAAGACATGGAAACAATAAATAAATAAATAAATAATATATATATATATATAGGATATAGTGAAAATGAGTTGTGGATTTGAAGAATATTAGTAATTAGGTATGCTTTTACTTGCTATATATGCTGATATCATGATAGTGAAGAGTAACCTCAAATCTTCTTTATCTAATTCAATGTGATGAATTAGGCCTTCGAGCTATAATGCACGGATTCTTCTAAAAATACCACATTGCAGTATCGCACCCGCACGGATACGCGTACGGGTGCGATTCGCATGGGCTACGCCACATGGCAAATGCTAAAAATAAAAAATAAAAAATAAATAGGACACACGTATCGGGTGAGTCTGCCTCAAGAATCCGATGCATTTAGGGTGCGTTTGTTTTTTTTTTTTTTAATAATTTTATATTTTAGATTTTTTATATATATATATTGCCATAAAATTTAAATTCACTACAAAATCAATATAGTATTTAATTTGTGAGGTTTGATTGAAATTTTTATTTTAATTGACATTTATAATGCACTCCGCAGTATATTTAATTTATGAATTTTACTTTTATAAAATCGGTGATATGTTTAATAAAATATAAACATATAGACGTATCATTGACGAATCGTACTCTAAATTTTTAAAAATCCATATCCTAGTATCCAAATCGTATCGCCCCCGTACCCATGCAACATAGCCTTCGAGTTAGGAGGTATGCATGTTGGTAAAATTTTAATAGAAGATCCTTCAACAGTTCAACTCATTTCATTTAGTTATATTTCACATATATTTAATAAACATGTCAAATGAAATGAAATCAAGAAGTAGCAATGGATAACAAATTTGAAACGGAGAATCCTATCTAGAATTAGAATGCCTTTTTTTTTTTTTTTTTGAAATTATGGTAGGATTACTAAAATGTCTCCATTATGGCTATGTCCCTAAATCACCACCCTTGAGAAAAAAAAAAAAAAAAAAAGATCTCATTATTAATGAGACGGAGAAAGTATGCCATAATTTTGATTTATCAAAGCAGCCATTATTAAAGAATTAAATTGACTTCAATTAAACTAGAACCACCGAGGAACGTGCCCACGAGGGCACCACCAAAAAATCTTAAGTAATTAAAAATTTAGTCTAAACCATAATATTGGAATTGAAGAAATAATTAACGTTGAGATTTAAAGTTTGAGACATATATATAAAGTAATTGATATGTAATAATTATGTAAACACAAATTTATATATATTTAATTTAATAAATACAAAAATGTGTACAAATAAATATTTGAAAATTTGAGTCAATGTAGGTCGCGATCTCTACAATTCCTCTAATTCTCTCTCCTATTTGTTTCTTGATCGAACTTTGAGAAGTTTCCGAGATTTGCGAAGAATTTTGTACTCCTTGATCTCTTTGAATTTGATGCTTGGATTTGAGGCGTTAATCCGAAGGGCTTTGGCCTTGTTTCCGGATTAACTATATATTTGAGTAGACTTCTGTGAGAATCGCGGATTTGGGACGATTCTGGCAAAGAACGCGGATTTGAGACGATTCTGACAAAGAACGCGGATTTGGAACAATTCTAGCGAGAAACAAAGATTTGAGATGATTCCGGCGAGATACGCGTTGATTCGGAGGATGTCCGGATCAAATGCAGATTTAGGTGATAGAACGCCTTGAATGTTGTAGAGAATTCGCAGAGAATTTTGTATTCTTCTCTAGAGCTCTCTAATATTTTTTGATGTGTGTGTTTTATGAGCTCTCCATAGACCCCTATTTGTAAGTGTAGAGAAGCAGGCTTGGTGGGCTTTTGGGCCTCCAAGATGGCCTTTGATGTTAAGGTGTCACAATTTGATTGGCTCCTCAATATTTGTATTTATCTCCACAAAATATTTAATATATTGTGCAGATTTGACACGTGACAACTTCTGATTAGCCAAAAATTCCACATGTATAAATATTAATTATATATCTATTTAATCTTGAAATTATATGTAATTTAGTCCCAAAAATATAAATAGCAAATATAATTAAATATTTAATTCTTTATGTGGTGTGATTTGATAGGCTGAAAATTTAATTGCCAACAAATTGCCCCATCGAGACTTGTTCAATGACGAGTTGTCTTGGAAGTGGACGAGTCTCAAAATTTATTTGATAGTTTAAACTCATATCGAGGAGTTCTTGATTTTAAATTTGGATTTGTAAATAGTTTATACTCATATTTAGGAGATCTTGAACTTGACATTTGACTTGATTTATAAATAGTTTATACTCGTATTTAAGAGTGCTTGAACTTGACTTGGATATGTAAATAGTTTATACTCGTATTTAGGAATTCTTCCACTTGATTTGAATTTGTAGACATTTTATACTCGTATCAAGGAATTCTTCAATTTCGTTGGATTTGATTTGTAAATAGTTTATACTCATATTTAGTAGTTATTGATTTTAAATTTGAATTTGCAAATATTTATACTCAAAAAGTGAGCTATATAGCACAAATCATATTTCCTTAACTTCAAACATCAAGAATCGGCCTTTCCGTAAATTGATCCCAAGTAGCTCTTTGACCTATGCCATGCGGATGCGGTCAAACTTTGAAGGAAATATTTGTAGCGAAACAAAATTTAAGGAGATGGATGCTTGGGCTAATTAATTAAAACAAATTAATTTATCCAATTACTTCCACCAATTTTGTTTCATTCTTCGGCAATGTGGGATATGAAACAATACGAATAAGAAATTCTAATCCTTCTCCCACTCGAATACGGTCTCCATGACGTAATGTGGGAAAAGAGCAGACGAACTCCTTCCATAAAAGATCAGCAGACTTCAATTTAAATTCCTTCTCCTAGTAGAACTCGAACTCAAATATGGATTCCTTTCTCTACTCGAATTCTTTCATCGAGACTTATAATACTGCCCTCTTCCTCTGTTATTTTCTACAATTAACACAGCAATTCTTCAACTTTGCCGGGACAAGCATCGAACAAGATTTGATTCCAGGTACGTTATCTTAATCTCTTGCTCTACTTGCAATTACATACGATCATCTTGAATAATGATTGCACGTTTGCAAATTATAATGCCTTCATTCTCGAACAGTTGTATGAACAAGAATTCCTTTCCCTTTAATATCATCATGTATCCATGCCCACCATCCTTGGAAATCGCTCCATGCATATTTCTTATTTCTTTAATATAATACCTCACTTATGGATTAAACTTATACATATATATATATATATATATATATATATGAATGGGTGAATGGGGTATACAAATATGCTGATGATCTTCTTCAATATATATACATACGTGTATCCATGTCAATCTTTTTTTGATTCCCCTTCAATTTAGACATATCAGAACCTGACTCCTTTCTCTTATGGCCAGTTTGCTATATTTTCCTCTTTCTTTTAATCATGTGCATGCATAAACTAATACTAGTTTATATCTATCAATGTACATATGCATGAATGATGCATCTAGAACATATACATACATGTACATATTAAAAATATATATGTATACACAGGAGCGGAGCCAGGAATTATCATTGGGGTGGGCTGAAAAATATTTTTTTTAGTATATTAAATTTTAATATATATATATATATATATATAGAGAGAGAGAGAGAGATAGAGAGAAATGATATGCTACTCATCTCCCGGTGGGCACCTCGTGGCCCTCGTTTTATCACGTTTGCATTGCTTTTTTTTTTAATTTTATTTTTATTATATATTCTAGTATCTTAGAAATTAATTTAGAAATCATAAAATCTAAAAAATCAATGTTCAATTTGTTATTTTTTATTTTTAACTTCAAAAAATGAGTAATAAAATAAATCGAGCTTTGATTTTTATGTATTTTTTAGATTTTATGATTTCTAAATTAATTTCTAAGAACTAGAATATATAATAAAAATTAAAATTAAAAAAAAGCAATGCAAACGTGATAAAACAACGAGGTGCCCAAGAAGGTGCCCACCGGGAGGTGAGTAGCATATCATTTCTCTCTCTCTCTCTCTATATATATATATATATATATATATATATATATATATATATTCCGATGCTCACTTAAGCTTTGTTCTACGAGATTTTAATACATAAGATTCATTAATAACTGAGTTTATATCAGTATTGTTAGGATATTATTGTAAGGGGAACTTTGAATCAAGTTGATAATAAAAGTTGTGTTTTGATTCGATTCCAAAAACCCAAATTTACTTAGAATATTTCCCCTATTATCTTTGATGAATCCAGTTCTAAAGTTACAATGTATATTTTAATGTATTAGAAGAACTCGTCTGTTAAGGAGTTCTAAGTATTAAAATGTAACTTTAGAGTATCTAAGTGAGAGCGCTTAAAAAGAAGCCAAAGCGCCTGGCTAAAGGAAGAACAACAGAACGCCAAAGACGGAACATCCAGACGAGCCAGAGCGTGCTTCCAAGGACAGAGCACTTGTCAGGAAGCGTGCCGAAGCAGAAGCAAGGGCAGCAAAATACAAGGCAAGAAGCGAAGCGTCATTAGCTTACTGAAAGGAAAGCCGGAGCGCTTACTGAAAGAAAAGCCGGAGCGCACTTCCAGTACAAAGCGCTTCTAGATCAAAGCGTGCCCTGAGAACAAAGCGTCTGCAACAAAGCCGCATGAAAGCAGAGCGACTGAACAACTTGAAGAGCGTGCTTTCAGGTCAAAGCGAGAGCGTCTGACAAGCAGGTGAGATACGATAGCTGCCAGACCACGTGTCCGCCTCGTATTGCTCAAAAGAACGGTGTGCCGTCCAATCGCCGAATGCGCAGGACTAGGGCTGAAAAAGTCAACAACTACTCCCCTAGAACTATGCGCTAAATAGTAAAAGATCTGATTCGGATTAGACATGGTGAACGGTGCACGCAATCTATCTTTCCAACGGATAGATTTGCTTTCTCTCACTATAAATAGAAGGTTCAAGCTACATAATATATGATCGATTGATGGTAGAGAGAACAACAAAAAATAGAATCCACTCTATATCTCTCCCACAAGATCTTCGGATCTCAACCTTCTAGTTTATCAATAAGGCTTCAACTTCAAATATCCATAAGCCTTAGAGAGAAATCCTAGCCTTCTACATTATGCTTCATTGTAAAATGATTTCTCATTAGTTGTAAACTAAACAAACCCAAACCCAAACCCAAACCATAAAGTTTGAGAGTTTAGTTTGTAAAGGTTGTAAGGCTCGTGAGTGCCTATCGTATAAACTCATCGGCTCGTGAGTGCCGATCATATAAACTCACATAGGCTCTTGGGTGCCCGTTGAAAACCCCAAGCTTTGAGTGAAGTTCCATCACCAAGTGAAAGTGATGAGAGTGGATGTAGGAGCGGTTGCTCCGAACCACTATAAATCTTGTCTAAAGCATATTTTCGGGACCAACAAGTATCTTTAGCAAAATCCCTCTCAATTTGTTACGAAGTGTCGTTTTCACGTATTTCATTATATATAGAAAATGATTGTTCAATTTGTAATAGTGGATGTAACAATTATCAATAAACTCAATTAATTTCTAAATTAGTGTGCTACAAAAGCACAAATTAATTCATTGATGAAAACACACACATGAATTTTTACATTAGATATTGTTCTATTTGGTTTGATCGAGCAAATGGATAGCATAATAATGTATTAAAGTGTGAAAATCTTCACAATAACAATTCACAAATAAAGACATAACAATCCATATGTATGTATATTTACATGTACATTAGTAAGATATTGTTGTAATGATTTACTTACATAAATACTTAGTAAATTACAATATTAGAATAAATTATTGTTCATATGTACGTATATTTACATTAGTAAGATATTGTTGGCACAATTTTAATTTTACTAAACATGTAAACATAGAGTAACATAATATTTCTATTAGCCTACTTAAATTAGATCACTATTCTTTGGGCCTCTCATAATATAACTATTGGGTTTAACTGTTTTTATTTTTGTGGGCTATTTTGGACTGGGCTATTATCTAATATAATTACATAAACATAATATATATAGGTAATAGTTTTGGGCCTACACTGGGCTGAAGCCCAGTGCAGCCCTTGAGTAGATCCGCCCGTGTGTATACATATGCATGCCACTAATCAATATACTGCCCATGAACAATTATGCGTGTGCGGATTCCTTGAGAATTTTATAACTCTGCTTTATCCCAAATTCCTTCACGAATTTGACATCAGTGTTTCCCTTTCTTACATCCCAGTTGCAAGATGCTTCACTTCAAAGACGTCACCTTCGTAGGGAAGCCTCACCTGGCGATCTTAGATGACAATAAGCAACGCATGGAGAAAGCGACACGTTTGAGGACTCACGTATCTTTGGTTAGTGGAGATGCGGAGGACTGGCCTAAGTTCTTTAATCCAGTTCACAAAGGAGGATGGTCTCATGCGCTCGATTTGGCCAAATTGTGTACAGTCTGGAGTCTGCAATTTGCTCATCATCATTCAATGGGAGATGTCAGCACATTACCATCTTTGGGGAGACGCATCATCGATGAAAAGCTTGCTTGGAAAGATGACGTGGAGTTTGCCGGGGAGAAGCTCACTACATCAAAGGCTACTTGGAGTGGAGTGAAGATATCCTTAGTCGATATGAAGATGATCTTGACAAGATCGAAATCTACGACTCTGTATATGCTTCTCTCTTCACCTATGTTCGTAATACGGACATCATCAAAGCTTTCTGCAAAGCATGGTGTCCGTCTACGAACACTCTACTGACGTCGTCGGGCAAGCTATCCATTTCATTATGGGATCTACATGTCTTTTCTGGACTCCCTATGAATGGTACGCTATATGATGAGATGGTGCCACGTGCGGAGGAACTAATTGGCGAAAAAAAAGGCAAACGACTCAACCCGGCGAGCTGCAAGCATCTATTTCATGTTTATCACTTTCTTCAGACCAGAGGTAATACTTTAAATTCTTTTGTTTCAACCGAATATTGGATCAAGTTTTGGTCAAGGAAGGTCACACGCTATCAACCACCTCCTCCTCGCAAGGAAAAGAAGTCTGTAGCTCTCAAGTCGACTTCCAATCCTTCTGGTGAGCTACCAAAGTACATAGCATGGACTTCTACGGAAAGATTCCATTCTCCAAACTTGAAGTTAAAGTGAAGCATTGGGATGAGACACATTTGGCTGCCTACCTCACGTGCTGGTTATGTACATTCATTCTTCCCGAAGGTGATGCCAACTCTATTCGACCAAGTACTTTTAAGATAGCAAGTATGATGGCAAATAAGAGGCAAGTTGTCCTTACTGTCCCCGTCGTGGTAAGTATCTACCATGATCTAAAAATGATTTCTAAACTCTCAGACCTTTCTCAAGTTCAAGTTGTTTTCCCGATCCATTTCGTTTATGCTTGGTTGGCTCAGTACTTCAAGACACATTATCCACTTCATCGACCATGCCGTACTCCTAGAATGATCCAGTATTTAGGCGAAGGACGTGCACAATATTACAATCCCATGGACGCTCGTAAACGAATGCACAAGTGGGATCAAGTTTCATAGAATTGCACCATGCTCACCAAGGGAGTGATGGATGCTTCGAGACAGTCTTACTTCATGGCTATCCATTCCAACTATCTAGCTGGGAGATTTAATGATGGCTTTATAATCGAGCCATATAGCCCTCATCGCTTCAGTCGTCAATTTGGATACTAACAGGTTCCGCTAGGCATTCTTTCGTCAAACGTTTGTGAAGCTAATTTGGAGAAAGGGCTTCAATATTGGCGAGCTTGCTTGCTGCAGAAATCTCTTGCCAAGGTCATTCTTCCTAAGTCGACTTCAAACCTCAAGAAATTGGCATCTCCCGACTACATGAGATGGTGGAGAAAAGTTTATAGGAATTTTCTTGATACCAATATCAAGACTTTAGTTCAAAGGAGGACATCTAACGTAACTAAAGACCAAAGGCAAAGAAAAGATATTGGTCCTTCCAAAAGAAAATCTCCTTCGGTGCATTTGGATGATTCTGCTAGTAGTAGTGTGGAACGTCACTGGAAAAAGACGAAGCCAGCCAAATCTTTAGAGCTTGTTGATGATCGAGAACAAAGTAATCCCCTTCAAGAGAACACATTTGCTCAATAGGTATTTTTTTTTATTTTATTTTATTTTTTTATTTTTTTTATTTTTTTTACTTCTCACTTTTTTTTTATCTCTTTTTAGGTGATGAAGGATGTCTTTGGTGATGACGAAGAACATTCTAATAGTGACGAAGCAGACACTGAAGATGATAGTTCGGCAGTTGAACCTATTCAATCAAGCGACATCATTCCTCTTGCCAAAAGACCCTGCCTTGGAGTTGTTTCTGAGTTTAACAGTACAGTTATATTTGATAATCGCCTCAAGAAGTGTTTGAAAGATTGCTGTGATGATCTTATAGCCAAAATCATGAGGACTTCAGTGGATGACATGTCATCTATCGAGGAGGAGATAACTAAGGGTATTTCATACATCAAGGACTTGAAGCATGACTTTGACATCACTTGCCTTGAGAGTGATATCGCCACCCTTTTTAGTAGAGCTGCTGACTATGATCAGGCACGATCAAAATCTCACAAGATTGGCTAGGGTTCTGCCAACGAAGTTCAAGAGGCCAAAGTCCATCTTCACACACTTCGTTTGAAAGAGAAGGAAGACATTCTTAATATTCGCCGCAAGGATGAACTTATCGAGATAAAGAAGCGAGAGGATAAGCTAACCATGGATTTGATGGAACACCAATCATTGCTTGATGTCAATTGCATGGAGATCCGGGATTTGGAGGAAAAGATTGATAAATTTAAGAATGCTCCTCCGATCAGTGGTGAAGTTTTAGAAAGTTTGAAGAACTCGAAGCTTCTTTTGGAGTCTACGCGAGAGGCTCTTAAAGACCAAGATCCATTTGCTTAGACTTGTCTCCTCCTCCTCCTTCTTCTTCTTCTTCTTTTTTTTTTTTTTTTTTTGTTTCTTTTCTTTTCTTACTTTCCTTTAGCAATGCTTTTGTGGTAAACATGTATGGAATAAAATGTTTAGTATTTCCTTTTCTTCATCTTCAAATCTATGCATTGCTTTGATTCAAATATTTGCATTCTCTCCATCGTAATGATCCAACTTGAAGATAAAGCCAAGCATTGAACTTATGATCGCCCAACTCGAGAAGATAAACAGAAGTTATGACTGAACTTAGAATTTATCTAAGCTGCCTATGTATCCTTTTGAAAGGAATCAAGTCAAAACGTAGTTCAAGAGATCAATTTGATTTGGGGGGGGGGGAGGGGGGTTGCCATGCACAGTTTATACTCATACGGGCCAGGAGTGACTATTTATTTAACCACTATATAGACAAAGTGGAGTATAGAATAGTTTAACCACATATATATTCATTTGGTGGGATAAATAAATTTTAACCATATTAATTTTACTTTTGGTGGAAAAGTTTAGCAGTTTAACCACGTGCACCTTCATTGGTAGGTACTATACACAGTTTATACTCGTGCGAGTCAGGAGTAACATGCAATTTAAGCTCGTGCGTCATGGAACTTCTTTTTTTTTGGTGCTTTTTTTTTCTTGTTTTTTTCTTTCATTTTTTTTTTCAGGGGTAGTATCGCTTCAAGAACTTTCCATTGATTGGCCCGATTCTCACATTATCTTTGGAGATCAATTTGTATGCCCCATTGGTGTAGGCTTCCTTGACAACATATGGACCATCCCATCTTGACATGAATTTATTTCCGACACGATGAGTAGTGATGATCGGCCTTCTAACAGAAAGCACCAAATCTCCAACTTGGAAAGAACGCGGCCTCACCTTCTTGTTAAAAGCTTTTGAAAGATGAGCTTGGTATCATTCAAGTCTTTGTTGTGCTTCTAATCATTTTTCGTCTAAAGCTTACAATTCTTCAAGGCGCAAGCGAGCATTTTCTTCTTCGGTCAATCCTTCATGGATAGCAATTCTGAGCGATGGAATTTGTTACTCTAGAGGGAGAACAACTTCTACGCCATATACCAATGAATAGGGAGTTTCTTGCGTTGGAGTTCGATGAGTAGTTCTATAAGCCCATAGTGCTTATCCAATCCGCTCGTGCCAATCACGCTTTGTCTTTGCAACGACCTTCTTCAATAGATTACACAAAGTTTTGTTGAAGGCTTCCGCTAATCTATTGGCAGGCACATTGTACATTGACGACTTCCTTTGCTTAAATCCAAATTTTCACAAAGTTTATTTATCAAAGCATTGCTGAAAGGGGTTCCGTTATCGGTGATGATGTATCAAGAAATCCCATAGCGATAAATGATGAGGGTCTTGATGAAATCAGCAACTGTTTCTTTCTCTACTTCTCTTAAAGGTACTGCCTTGGCCAATTTTGAAAAGTAGTCAGTTGCAGCCAAGATGTACAAGTGTCCCCCTGATGATTTTGTCAACGGGCCTACGACGTCCATGCCCCAAGCATCAAAAGGCCAAGAGGCAACTGTAGGGTGTAGCGGTTCTGGTGGCTGATGAATAAGATTCGCATGAAATTGACAAGCTTGACACCTTTGAGCATATTCTATGCAATCTTTTACCATTGTTGGCCAATAGTAGCCCATCCTTTTGATTCGGAAATGCAACTTGGGGCCTGATTGGTGGGCACCACAAATGCCTGAGTGGCTTCTTCCATAGCTGTAACAACTTCTCCATTGCTTAAGCATCTCAAGAAGACTCCATCAAAAGATTGCATGTATAGCACTCCTTTGAAGTAAATGAAACGAGCGGCTCGGCGACGAATATCGATTCTTCTATGTGATTCACTTGGCAATTTATCGTACTTCAAATAATCAATGAAAACTTGACGCCAATCTTCCTCTTCAATCTCAAAAACTTCAATGGCATTGCTTTCGTTATCTTCACCATCTTCTACTTCAAGAACTGGAGGTACAACCCAATTTTGACACACCGGGATATGAACTTTTCCATTTGACATGGCTATTGTTGAGGCAAGTTTTACTAATGCATCGGCCTGCTTATTTTCATTTCTTGGGACATGTTCAATTTCAACATCCCCCAACTATGCCATGATCCTTTGGGCATACTTGACATATGGTAGCAACTCAGGTTTCTTCACCTCACACAATCCCATCAATTGGTTCACCACCAATTTGAAATCTCCATATACTCTCAAGTGCAACTGTTTTGCATCCATAGCCATTTCCAACCCTAGGATAAGTGCTTGGTACTCTGCCATATTATTTGAACAATTTTCGTTCAAAGTGAAAGCATATGGCAGTACTTCTTTTTCGGGTGTCACGAACACAACTCCGGCTCCTACTCCTTCTCTATGAGATGCTCCATCAAAATACATCACCCAAGGTGGGCGAACCTCAATCATTATTGTGTCCTCATCGGGAAGGTCATCACTTAGTTCCTACTCGGCAGGCATTGGATGATCAGCTAGAAAGTCGGCCAATAATTGACCTTTGACAGCCTTTTGAGGAACATAGATGATTTCAAACTGATGCAACTGTAGATACCGTCGTGCAAGTCTATCGGACAGGACAGGCCTTGACATGACAAACTTTAGTGGATTTTTTTTTGAAATGAGATGAACTGTGTGAGCTTGGAAATAATGCTTAAGCTTCTGAATAGAGGAAATTAAAGCCAAACATAGTTTCTCAATCAAAGAATACTTCAATTCATTCGGTGTCATCATTCTGCTTAAGTAGTACAATGCATTCTCCTTTCAATTCTCATTTTCTTGTGCGAGCAATGCACCCATAGAATGTTCTTGAGCATTAATATACAAGATCAAAGCACGACCTGCGACTGGTGCAGTTAAAACCGGAGGTTTGGTCAAGTAAGCTTTGACGTTCTTAAAAGCATTACTACATGATTCGTCCCACTCAAAAGGTATACCGTTTTTCATGATTCTACTGAATGGTTGACATCTTCTAGCTAGGTTTGAGATGAACCTTCGTAAGGATGCCAATTTGCCTTGTAGACTTTTCAACTTATGTATATTCCAAGGTTCGGGCATCTTGAGTATGGCATCAATTTTCGCTTGTTCAATCTCTATACCTTGATGACGAATGATGAATCCAAGGAATTTTCCTGATATCACCCTAAAAGCACACTTTAGTGGATTCATTTTCAACTGATGTCTTCTCAATCGCTCAAAAACCATTCTCAAGTCTTGCAGATGGTCACTACGCTTCTTCGACTTTACCATAACATCATCAACATAGCATTCAATATTCTTGTGAAGAATGTCATCAAAAATCTTCTACATGGCTCTTTGGTATAAGCGCCGGCATTTTTCAACCCAAATGGCATTACCGTGTAGCAGTATATCCTTTTTGGAGTGTGGAATGCTATCAATTCCTCATCTTGTGGTGACATGTGAATTTGGTTGTATCCTAAAGATCCATCCATGAAGGATAACACTCCGTGACCAGTTGTGGCATCAATCATTAGCTCGGCGATTGGAAGTGGAAAATTGTCCTTAGGGCATGCTTCATTCAAGTCTTTGAAATCTACACACACACGGATTTGCCCATTTTTTTTCCTTACGGAAATGATGTTTGATATCCACGTTGGATACTTGACTTCTTTGATGAAACCAACATCAATGAGCTTATTCACTTCGACTTCAATTAATGGGACCAGTTCTGGTCGGAATCGACGTTGAGTCTGCTTGATGGGTCGGGCTTCTTTCTTGACAACTAGATGATGCACAACTATCTTTGGACTCAATCCGGGCATTTCTTTGTATGACCATGCAAATACATCTTTGAATTCTTTAAGAAGTTAAACATATGAATCTTCCTCATCCTTGGTCAACAATGCCCTGATGTAAGTAAGTCGAAGATCTTCCATAGTGCCCAAGTTAACTTCTTTTAGCTCATCAATAATAGATTTCACACCATCTTCGAATTGTTGAGGAGCTATTTTAGCATCTTCTTCAATGACTTCTTCTTCACTTAGCTCAATGATGTGGTAAGATGAACCTACACTCTCTCTATCTTCATCGTCTTCAACAGTTTTTGTAAAAATGACTGTCGTCATTTTAACCTTTAATTATTTCCCCACAAGACAATGATAAGGTGGTATATCTCCTCATGCGAGATGGGATTACAATTCTCAATTTATGAGTTTGAAGTAACTCTCGATCATCCTTTGAGATTTTCTTCCTCACATTCTTGCCCTTTCCGAGCCTTTTGAAGACAGACACATGTCGAGATCCTAGTCTTTCGAAGGCAGACACCTATTGCACCTTCCTTTTGTCGGTAAAGCTTTCTGCAATTTCCCCTTCAAAGACAGAGTTGGTACTGACTGTTTTGATAGCAATACGAATAGGACTTTTTGGAGTGAATCCCAAACCAACTTTTGTGTTTTGAGTTACCATGTCGCTCCTTTTTGACACCTTTTAGGTAGATTCGATGTCACGATTTTGCACCACCTTCAAAGGAGATTCCTTTTCAGACTTTTCTTGTGAAACATATCCAACACAGAGAGAGAGGGATGGGTTTGTGTGGTGGGTTGTGAGAAGTTGGGCCACATTTCAGTTGGATCTTTTAATTAAAGTGGGCATGAGTATGTATCAAAAATATTGGGCCATTGATTAAAATGATGCGATTATGCCGGGAAGATTAACTGATTAATTATATTATTTGAAGCGGGCTACGACATTAACGATTATAGTCAAGAGATAGATTTCTTGAATCTTTGTTTCTAAAACGAATACTTCTCAGATTAACTTATTTGTTATATAACGAAGAACAATGTTAAGAATTAAACCATAGAATTTAATCAACGAGTGAGCCTTAAATTGTGTTACGAGCTAAAAATGAGTTAGAACCCTAAAATCTCTAAGAAAATTTAGGAGATAATTTACTTCGAACTAAAAATAATATTTCTCTTAGACTCGAATACTTCTAAGATGAGAGTTTTTCTAAAGGTCAATCGAGAGGTGAGGGCCAAGGAACGCGAAGAAAAAAGCAAGAACTGTTCAATCACTTTAGTAGCCAGGTGGATGTTCTTTCAAAGAAAATTATAATTTTGCTATAATGAAGTATGTTTTGAAAATAAAGCAAGTAGACTCAAACCCTTTCATGCATAAAATATTTTTGGTTTTATGTATGATGTCTATCTCTGGTTAGATTGCCAATGTTTCTATCGATCGAGCTTGAGCTAGCCGAGGTTCACTAGCCAGGTTATGTGTACACGAAGTCGTGAACTGTGGGCTCCCAAGAAGGGCCGGTTTACGCAAGTTTGCGTTCGGGAAGGTGGCCACCTTACCAGCGCGGTGATAGATATGGCTAATACAAGTATGGAAGAAAATAAGGAATGCGCATTCCAATTGTTTATAAAAATAAAGTTGATTTAGTTACACAAGTCTTTTGATAAAACCTTGTGATAACTGTGAAATGCATGATTGGTGATTATTTTCACTATATGTTTTGGGCATAACCTCACAGAGTACATCAAGTACTCAGCCCTACTTGTGTTTCCAAAAATTTGCAGGTTAAGCGATGTGGCAAAGGCGGCAGTGTTTAGAGGAGATTCGTTCATCTTTTGAATTCAATTCAGAAAGAGATACATATCTTCATATATGTATCTATTTTGTTAAAAACTTCCGCTATACGCTTCAATTATCTTATTCTCTAAGTAGGGATGTCAAAAAAGCCCGAACCCGATGGGCCGATCCGAATAGCCCGAAGAAAATAGTGGGTTAGGCCTAAAAATAATAGCCCGAAAGTAAAAAAGCCCGATAGGGCTGGACCGAAAAAAGCCCGAGCCCGATAAGGTTGGCCCGAAAAGCCCGTGGGTTGGCCCGGTGGGTTGGCCATGAATCAAAATTCATGTGATATTTCATTACTCTACTTATAAATTTGATAATTAGGTCGTGTTTTCAATTATTATTGAGTATTTTTAATATTTTTTTAATGAAAATATAATCATCATTTTAAATTTTATACATTTTTTCTTCAACACTTGGTGAAATTAAAATAAAGATTAATATTTCGAAAATATATTTGTTAAATTCATAATATTTAATAAATTATTTATTTTGTTTATACAAATATGTGTTGAAACAATATTTATTTTTATGTTTATACGATGTCAAATTTATTTTTTTACAAATTCTATGGCCCGGTGGGCTAGCCCGAAACCGAGAGGGTTAGGGTTTGGGCCAAAAAATATTAGCCCGAAAGAGAAAAAAAGCCCGATTAACCCGAACCGAATAGCCCGCAACCCGATAGGGCTGGCCCGAAACCCGGTGGGTTGGCCCGTTTGACATCCCTATCTGTAAGTATGTATAACTGGCTTCATGAACCAATAAATTGTGAACTATTCTACCTTTATTTCTTCATGCCTTCGAACTATGTTTGACTTTGCAAGGTTTCTTCTCTTGAATACTTATATAACATTTGAACCATGTGCTTTTTTTTCGTTAACTTTGTTCATCTCCCAAATCTCTATTGATCAAGTCTATTCAATGGTTCATTTTGCTAATTATAGAGCTATAAGTCTTTTCCTCTTTCTTTCCCGCTTCTTATATCCAACCCCCAGTCATAGTTTTCTGTCTTAGCTATCCTTAGTAAAGTGCGGTCGTGACACTTTGGGAAGATATGAAAATAAACGAATGGGATAAGTTGCAAACACTTGTGACACAAAATCCAATTAATTGTATCTTCAATGTCATTTTAAAAAGAAGAATCGGCGAGATGCAACAAAAATATACTTATTTTATGAAAATTATCTATAGATGCATTAATGACTAAATGTGTATATATATTAGGTTATTTCCAAATATAAAGTACAGTGAAATCCACATTGCAAAATTCACCAAAAAACTAAAAGATTGGTTTACTATAGAGAGGTATTAAGTAAATAATAAAAAAATCATTATTATTTAATTTTATATATTTATTTATTTGATCAACTTACTTGTGTATCCATATGTTATATACATAGTTTATGTGAAATGTATAATCCATTAAAAATTATTGGGTCAATAATGATCTAAGATACGGAATAATTAAAGAAAGTGACTTTGAAAGATATTAAAGAAAATCAACATTAAGGTACTATCTTTATCTTAAACCTATTCTCAAACAACGTGACCAAGAGAGATTCATTTTTGTTACGTTGTTCCCAAAATGATAAATAAAATAAATAACATGAAATCAAAAAATACTTAGAAGCAATTATAGAGTTAATAGCATAAAACACCCTTGTGTTTTACCTAAATTGCACGAGAAACCCATGTGTTTTTTAAATTGCAAAAAATACCCATATATTTTAATAAACTCTGCATACTTGCCCTTCCGTCCAAGAAATATTAATGCCGTTAAAACATAATACGAATTAATAGCATACAACACCCTTGTGTTTTACATAAATTGCACGAAAAACCCATGTATTTTTTAAAATTGCAAAAAACACTCATGTATTTTAATAAACCAATTGCATATAGTTAACTTTCACGGAATGAGTTTTCCGTGCAGAGTTTATTAAAATACATGGGTGTTTTCTGCAATTTAAAAAACACATGGGTTTTTCGTGCAATTTAGGTAAAACACAAGGGTGTTATATGCTATTAACTCAGCAATTATATCGAAAGATTTATATATTTAATGACATGGTTAAGCGAATTTATCTTCAAGCTAAACTAAGTTCATTTTAATTCCTCTTGCCTAAATTTGATTATTGTATAAAATAATTGTTAGGCCATATTCTTACAAGACTGTGACGTGGTGTTCTTGTTAGAAATCGTGAGTTGTTTTTTATTTTTATTTTACTCCACTAAAGACGGGCAATGATCAATATTTGATTATCGTTACTATAATAATAATATGATTGTTAAGCCCATATTCTTTCAACACTGCGAGTTGGAATATCTGAAATTTATTTTTTCAAATTTTCTCTCATAAATTTGTAGTGCTATTAGGTTCTCTATTTCTACTGTAGTTCACATTCATATTTCATAATAGTTGTATTAGTGAAGACTTAGAATATGACAAAGAAGAGAGCATTAAGTTCAATTCTATTAAAGAATTATGAATCAGGGGGCTTGCATGAAATAGAGAGAGAAGAAAAGAGAAGAATTTTTTGCAGTGTTTTTGAGAAATGAAATGTTAAGGTCCATGTTTCATTTACTTCATTCGTTTACTTCATTTGCGGCACCCTTATACTCCCTCCGTCCCGCAGCAATTGTCCGCAAGGGAAGTGGTACAAATGTCAAGATAATGAGAGATAAGGGATTTTAAAATGAGACAAACTCTCAAATAGCCATTATAATAAAAGAAAAATCTTTTTTAGCCAACAATAAGATAATGGTCTAATTATAGCCATTTTGTGCCTAATATACCAACCATACCCTTGTTATTCTTTAAAAATATTTTGAAACAAAAAATAAAATGGAAAACATAAAAAAAAGAAGTAATACGGGAATTGAAGTAAAAAGGCAAAAAAAAACCACACACAATTCCTCATCATCTTCTCCAGGAAGCTGTCGGTCAAAACCGCCGAAATATGGTCCGATCGTTGCTCTCTCGTCAGTGGTGGCTTCACATCTCACCTATTGTTGTGTTTCCCGGCGATGATTCACATTTTCCGATGGTCAGTGAGGTCGGTGAGCAACCTAAATCCGCCGTAAATTCACGACAAGTTTGAGATAATTGTAACGAGATCATATTATAGGAAGAGATTTAAGGATGCGAGCAGAAATCACGATGAATCGATTGGAGTTATAAGAAGTTTCGTGTGATGAATCATTCTCTGTAACGAACAGAGACTTCAATTTGAGGACTTCAAATGAGGAAGAGCTAGAAGTTGAAGGAGGCGACACAATACCAAATCTGAAGTTTCTAGTGCTTCGCAGTTTTCATTTCCCGAGAATGACGCGAAGTTGAAGGAAAACTGCAGATTACGAACGTGGAAAGCATAATTTGCTGGAGTTCGATTTTCTTCTTCTATTTTGTTTTGCAAGTGTACGCACACTGTTCGATGAAATTCTTCAATGGAGGCTTGATATAATTTCCAACATAATTCTGCTAAAAACGGTGATGTATAGGGATGGGAATGGGTCGGGTACCCACCCATTTAGTCTTTCCCAAATTCAAACCCGTTAAAATTTTCGATACCTATACCCATCCCAAACCCGATTAAAAATCAATTTTAGTACCCGTACCCGCCCTAAACCCACCGGGTAATACCCACTAATTACCCGATATACCCAAATTCAACAATATCAAAATAAATATTCCTATAAAATTTATATAACAAAAAATCATAACTAAAATATAAATACCAATCGAAAGTCAAAACTGTTATTTAAATATGTAAATCTCATAATAAATGTAAACTAAGAAAATATAAAACAAATCTCAAGATAAGTACTAACAAAATATAAAAGAAAATTTCAAATAAATACTAACTAAAAAAAATTATAGCATAAGTCAATCTACGTCTTCCTATATATCTATCTATCTATATATATATATATGGGTATGGGTAGTGGGTACCTGTACATATCTATCCATATCCAACCCAAACCCGTTTCGGGTATCAATTTTACTACCCAAACCCGTCCCAAACCCATTTAAAATTTACCCAAACCTGTCCTATCAGGATATGGGTGAGGCGGGTACCCGCAAAAACTCGACACATTCTCATCCCTAGTGATGTACCACTCGATTCCGCGGGCAAATCAACCGAAATAAGTGAAAATACAGTTGCATATGAAGAAGTCCGACTTCCAAACCTCGTCATGTTCGACTCCGATTTAGCTTGCTCGGAGCAGCTCTCCAACAGGCTGTCGTTACTAACAGTCAGTGTTCGAAAAGTCGGGCTAGGCGGCCGACTAGGCGCCGCCTAGGCGCTGATCGGCACATTGCCGACCCGATTATCACCTAGTCGTTCTTCCTAGGCGTGCGATTGTAAGTCGGCCGACTAGTCGGTTCAAGTCGGCGCTAGGTGGGCTAGTCGGTGGTAGTCGGTGCTAGGCGGAAGTCGGGCTGGGCGGTTTAAACGGGCTCTGAGTCGGGCCGAGTCGGGCTGGGTGTTTAAATTAGATTTTTTTTAGTTTTGAAATTAGTTTTAATTAGCATATTATGTGTTTTTAACATTTTATCATTAATTAGGAAATTAAATTTTGGATAGTATATGTTTATATAGTTTATACTTTAAGATATATTGTAAAAATAATAAAAATTAAGCATTAAAATATTAATCCGACTAGTCCCCGACTAGTCCCCGACTAGTCCCGACTAGCCGCCTAGGCGCTAGTCCCCCCCTCACCGCCCGACTACCGACTAACGACTTTTAGAACATTGCTAACAGTCCGGCGAGAGCACTCGAAGCTACTGGATTTGGCCATGTCTCTCTCTCTCTCTCTCTCTCGCTCTCTCTCTCTCTCTCTATCTCTCTCTCTCCTACAACACCCACACCGACTTCACGAACGTTTTTGCTCGTGTTCGTGTACCGATCACGAACAATACAAGTGTGTTCGTGTTCTTGCACACGAACACAGACAATACAAGCGTGTTCGTATTCTTGCACACGAACACGAACGAAATAATTGTGATCGTGCACACGAGCACGATTATGGCAACGAGGTTGTACGTTTAAAGTTTTGGTTTTATTTATTAATGAATTTTATTAAGGGTAAAAGTGTCATTTCATATCAAAAATGGCTAGAATTAGACCATTTATTTATTGGTGGCCAGAAAAATACTTTTATCTTATGAGAATGACTATTTATGGGTATTTACTCTTTTAAAATAGTACTAGCAAATAACGCGCACGTTGCACATGAATACATGAGTTTTATACTTTTTTTTTATAAAAATAGAATATATTCAATGAATTACTTCCTCCGTCTCATTTAAACTGACCAGTTTGATTATTTTATTCCACCCATTTGAATAAACAATATGTCAGTTTAAATGGGACGGAGAGAGTATTAATTTGCTAAATGTAAAAATAAAATAATAAGTAGATACCAAGCATGAAAGACATAAAAATGAAATCAAGTAAAAACTGTAACCATTTATGTTTTGTTGTTTTGTTAAAAAAAAATTATGTTATTGTTAATAAGTATAAATGTTTTGAAATATAAATACATATTCACAGTAGATATTTTCTTGTTTGATTTTTGATGGATGTCGATCATTTTTTCTATTTGCTTTTCGAGATATACTTGTCCAATGTCTCATCATCATCACCAAGAATATCATACAATCTTCAAACTTTTTTTTTCATTATTCTTCTTTCCCTTTTTCTTGCCCTTCATCATGTTGCAACTCTATATTAGATTTTTCTTTTCTTCTTATTTTTTTTGTATTTCAAATAATTTTAATACCTTATATTATCACCTTTTATTTTGGAAGTTATCGTGCACTTTTTCTTAAGACAATTTGAAAAGTGATCAATTTGTTTAGAATTTTAATTGTAGTGAAATTCGTATGTATTACGTTACTTTGTACTTCCTCCGGCTCAGAGATATTGACCCCTTTTATATTGATATGTGAGGTATAAAATAATGAAAGGGGTCAATATCTCTGAGACAGAGGAAGTAATAAATATAAATATAACGATAGTGATAATGATGATAATATAAAATCTGAAATTACATTAGTGTCTTTAAGTTAAATTGAATACCAACTATATAATAGGCAACTCAAATTTTGTAAGATAAAATATTTTTATAATATGTATAGATATATATACTCGTTCCATATTTGAAATATGATATATTTACTATATTCAAACGTAAAAGAAAAAATTCTTTAAAAAGTTATTTTAAAATTCATCATCAAGACGCTCGAAAACGCTTGAAAAAAATGCTGAAAAAAAAATGTATTAACTTGAAAAGACCGGAGGTAGTACAAGGCAAAGTTCATCCCATCTACACTCCAATGCCCACCGTGGGCACACTTAATGTTCCCACCGGTGATGTGGCAATGCCACGTCGGCAATCTTTCTCATTAGGATTTAGTTATTTTAGGTAGGATTTAGTTTTTTATAGTAAAATTTAATTAATTTTGGTATATCTTTTATTAATTTCTTTATTTATGTTAATGTCACCTCATCCGTGGGCACATTAAGCGTGCTCACGGTGGAGCATTGGAGTATCAAATTACACAATGAATACGTTACTTTTTATACTTTTGTTTTTATAAAAATAAAATAAAGATAGATATTCAATGAATTATTAATTTGCTAAGCGTCAAAATAAAATAATGAATACTCCGTAGATACCAAGCAAGAAAGGCATGCAATGAAGTAAAAACTATAACCATTTTTCTTTCGGGCTGATTTTTTTCCCATAACCCTATCCCTGTCGGTTTTGGGCTAGCCCACCGGGCCATAGAGTTCACAAAAATAATTTTGACCCCGTATAAATATAAAAATAAAGCATTGTTTCAACACATATTTGTATAAACTAAATAAATAATTTCGTAAAATATTGAGAATTCAATAAGCATATTTCCTAAATATTCACCTTTATTTTAATTTTTACCAAGTGTTGAAAGAAAAATGTATAGAATTTAAAATAATTATAGCAACTTGTGTACTCTAGCTAAGTTTATATGAATATACTAATGTATTTCTTTATCGATCCCTTGATTCGTATATCATTTCTTGTGCATATAATTCTAACAATTTTAGCTAGGCGACTTATTCTAAATTGGAACTAATGTTATTCCTGATAGGCAGAATTTTCTAAATGAGTTTATAAATTAATTTTCCTAATTTTTCAAATATGTGATTGTGAGATGCTTTAGATGTTGGATGTATTATTTGGAAGAAATATCTAAAGTGTTTAGAAAATATAGGAGTAATGTCTTTTTTCTTAATGTATTACTATGCATGCGCTAAAGTAAATCATAATTAATTTATGCAAACTAATTGTATCATGACCAAAATCATGCTATGTTTGGCGGTATTGGAAGATTAAAATGCTATGTGATGTATATAGTTAACTTTCATGTTAATATTTAAATCCTTTTAGAATCATAAAAGAAAAAAGTGTTTCTTATCTCTCATTTTTGTCCATGTTGAATACTTTAGAAATATTATGGTTCTTAATAAGTACAGTAAATTTTTATTACTTAAAAGTTTTACTTCAATATAATTTAATATCTGTATTTAATATGTATAAACTTAAATATGTGATAGCAACAAAAAATATATATATATGTGATAGCAACAACACTACTACTACTACTACTACTAATAATAATAATAATAATAACAATAATAATAATAATAATAATAAGCAATGTGATATGGTTGTGCGCTTTTTAATAAAGTATCATAATCGGTAAGATTTCTTTCACTTTAACTAATGAGTATTATTAATTTCAAGAAATCAAATATACTTTCCTAAATAGTATATTTTAAACGTATAAGCTATTTTCCTTTGAATGTTTTGTATAGTATAATTTGTGAATATAAATATTTTTTGCGGATAAATGTTAACCATAAAGTAGTTATAGAAAATAGACTCTTAAATATGGTAATCAATTATAGGTGTTTTAATTTGTAATGAATTCTTGTAGATATTATTACCTTTAATTTGAGATTTATCATGATATATTAGATTACATTAGTACCCTTAATTAAAAATTTAATATAAGGATATTTTAGGCGATGTACATTTTGCCACAAGACTCTTATTTATATAGGCATAGATTAGTTGTGAGATAAAAATTTTACCATTTTAGGTAAGTGGACAATTATATGGGACGCCTCAATAAAAAACATGGACAATTGCCGCGGGACGGACGGAGTATATCATATTTTCTCTAACTGCATGGGTATTTTATTCTGGATGACTGCCTTACAACTCATCTTATTATTAAAAAAATAAAAAATAAAAAAAATTGAGACATACTCTATTAAGTACTATCGATATGAGTGTTGGAAAAATGGTAGTACGTTTGCTTCGGAAATTACAACTCGAAAGATACAAATTATAGAATCAGAAACTGAGACTAACTGTGAAACAAACTCTACAGAAAGTAAGACAAATTGTAGAACTAGATGCAAAACTAGTTCTACAGAAATTGAAACAGAAACAGAAGCGAAAACTGAAATAAGTCGAGTCGAGGATAGCCCTCCTTCCGCAAGACGAATTATGCCCCGGCTAGTGCTCACGGATCTGACGCTTCATCCCCAAAGATAAAACGACTTTCGTCTTCCAAGTAGTAGCACCACAAACTTGGAAGCTCCGGCGAATCGAATCGAGGTGAAAACTGAGCTAGGAAGAAGAAGAACTATGCAACAAGATGCTAGTATGCTGGATTTTCGTGTGTTTCTAGCGTTTCTCTAGTGTTTCTCAAGTTCTGTGCATCACTTCCAAATGAGCAAGGCCTCTATTTATAGGCGAGCTTAAGAAGAGGGGCACCTGTCATGACCGCACTTTGCTAATCGATAGCTCAGTTTGGTATAAATCGTGACTATGGTTAATATGAAGTATGTAGGTCCCGATAAATAGATATTGGTGTATGGGGGGGGAATACACCAATTAGCCAACAGTTTTGACTTTTCAAAACAATTTGATCTTACTGAGTCTTCACTTCAGTTTATCGGAGCAGTTTAGTTTTTCCAGCTCAAACAGTGAACTGCTGAGCTTGCAAAACTAACCTGCGTGCGGAAGTTTGGTGGAAAGGTTGGCTAACAGTTTTTCAAAACAGTTTTCAAGAAGACTTCAGTTCAGCAACAGTTTATGCAAGACATGTTGCAGTGGTACAGGTTGTGAACATGTAAACTGTGTAAATAAAGGTAAAGATAAATAGCGAGAGTAACACGAGGAGTTTTTATCGTGGTTCGGAGTAAACAGCTCCTACGTCCACGCCAGATCCCGTCGAATCTGTAATCCCTTAACTTGAGATTTTTCGCTCCTTTTAACACTGATGGAGGTTCCATTCCAAATTCGAGTCTCTCTTTAGACTAAATCTAGCACGATTCTTGAGTCGTGTCTCTTCTATCTTTACATACAAACTTACATACAATCTTACTAATGCTAAACAACTAGCACTGATATCCAAACTAGAAAGCTGTGAAAAGCAATCACCGTTAGGAATACAACTCTATCAACTACACTGAATATCAACAGTGATGGTAGTGAGAGTGTGGGTTGTGTTCTAGTAAGACAGTTTCTAGAAAGATTAGAAATCTACAAAGATCAACACTTGGGAAAACTCTAATGATTTCGAGTGTTGATTGAATGAATATTTAGCTTGAGATTTCTGCAAGCGTTTCAGCTTGAGTATTGAGTTTCCCGTACATTCTTTCTGGAATGAGTTGAGGTATTTATAGTGAATTTGAAATAGATTTGTTGGAAGTGTGTCAGGATTTGCAGTACCGTATACTGACACAATTCTAGTCGTTGAGTGAGAACCAGGTTACTCAGCCACAGCTCAGGTCAGTCCTCACATGGTTGACCTTTCTATACCTCGAACTGTCTTCGGTCTCTGTAACCTTCGTGTGCGATCTTGAAGTATGGTTAGAGCAGGTTACATAGACAGATTACATAATGGAACAGTATGATAGGTCTGAGAAGATTAGGTACAAGGTTGCACTACCAGCCTTGACCTTTACATGAGCAACCTGTCCGATTAAAGCTTGACTGATCAAAACACGGAGACCAGCCTGTTCCAATTAAAACCTATTATCTAAGTGTGGTTTCTAATAGCATTATCAAAACTCAGTTTCAAAGGGTTCCCAACAATTTCCCCCTTTTTGATAATGCCGAAACCCATACTTTACATTTTGGTTTAGAGGAATTGAAAGGTTTGATGTCCAGCCAACTGCATAAGACTAAATGTTAGAAAATTCAAAGCATAACATGCAAAGGCCTGGACAAAGAGAGATTGTCATCAGGAGTCAAAATATGATCATTTTTCATTTATAGTATCAACTGAGTTGATATGCACAGATTACAGAGAGTTGATACATTAAATGAAAACAATCAGGTCACTTCCTCACAGTCTTGAACCTTTCTTCAGCTATCTTTTCCTTGCTTACAGTTCCCATGGCTGCGTATATGCTGTCTCGAATTGACCTGTACTCGTCACAGCTTGTGGTTTTGCAGCCATACTGAGCTGCGACACTCCTAATGAATGTATTGATTCGGTTGATGTCTGGAGTGACCGTGCCGCAGACAGTAGGAGGTTGAAAGGTCTCTATCTTAGGCGGATTTAGCGTGACCTTCTCCTTTGCAGCTTCCGCCCTGACTCTTTTGATGAAATCACGGTCTGGGAAAGCTTGCAGCCAGTTGTGGAAAGCTGTCTTGGTGTTGCCAGTGTAGCGAGGATCGATTTTCAACCAATAGTGGTGCAAGATGAACTGGTTGAGGAACTCGTCCCACAGAGGTTGATCTTTCACTGGTAACCAATCAGTTGGCTCTCTTTTGTCCGCTTGTTCCTTGCAGCTTTCAAGACCTCGGAAGCTTGCCACGCGAGCTTTGTCCATTGCTCTCTGTTTCCTCAGATCTTTGAGAAACAGCTTCTGCTTGCCTTCATTCTCGCATTCATCTGCGGTGTAGCCAGCTTCTGCCATCATTCGAATAAAGGCAGCTTCACCCTGTACCCTTTCTTGCTCAGACAGCTTCTGGGCAGCAGGTTGAGGGACAGCTGTCACAGGCGGAGCAGCTTCTGATTGAGTCATAGGAGGTCGGGTGACCTATTTCTCCTTGCCTTTCGCTTTAGCAGCAGTGCGATTGCCTTTCCCTTCCCCCTTTTCGGCATTATCAATCAAGTGCTGAACAGTGGTATTGAGGGAGGCTTGCTCGTTGGAGATTAAGGACAGGCCAGTGCTGATCTTCTCTTTGAACTATAGGAGGGAGTTGATGTTCCCTTGAATCTTTTCTTCCTTCTTCAGGGAGCTGGATGAGGCTTGAGCGAGCTTTGAAGAAAGGTTGTTGACAAGCTGGTTGAGCTGTTCAAACTCGTATCGCAGGTTGTCAACCGAAGATGCGTAGGCAACCTTTAGTTCGGACAGCTGATTGGGAAGCAGCTCGTCCGTTGCAGCTTTCAGTCGCGTGGAGATGAAGGTTTCGAACTGGCTTGCCACTTCTTCCTTGATAACTTGTGGCATTTCAGCCTTGATGTTTGCCAGCATGGCAGATGCTGCTTTGTCCATGGCTTCGATTTTGTCCGCAATCTTCTGGTGTTTAGCAACCTCGGTGGCCTTCACCTTGGAAACTTCCTCAATGATGAATTTCTTCAAATCTTCTTGCACAGCAGTGAGAGGAGTTCCTGCGGTTGCTACAGAATGGACCGGTACTCGATCATGATCGGACATTGTGTCTTCGTTCCGGGATGGAGAAGGAATTGGACTGAATTCTTCATCCTCCAGAAACCTGTAATTGTAAGAGTCGCGATCGTGAGAGTAGAAAGGTTTCAAGTCAAAATTGAGTGCCTTGGCCTCTCTCTTCATCCTAGAGAGGACGAACTTCTTGAAGCAGTCGCGAGCTTCAGGAATGGAAGCATAGCCAAAATACTTCCCAAGGTTGTGCTCTTCAATCTCTAGCTGTTCGATGGGGTGAATAAGGAGGATAGACTTCAAATCACAGTAAGATCTATCCTTCCCATCAAGCAGAGCACGTAGCCGAATTGCCATCTGCCTGGTCTCGGGAGTGAGATCAATCCCGGGAAAAGACTCCATGACAGTCTTCTCAGCGTTGATCTCGATGGAGTGGACCAGCATGGCAGCTGCAGACTTTATCGGATCTTCTTCTACATCATCATCATCGGATGAAAGGATAAGATGGAGGTCAAGCTCTGGAGGTGAGCTGTGATGATGAGAAGCTTCACCGGACTGCTGGTGGATGACGATGGAGGTCTCAAGATTTTCTTCCTCGATATCAGTGTCACCCTCCGGTTGAGATCCGCTGTGGCTTTGGCCAGCTAGCTCCGAAGCTGTAGACTTGAAGATATCACGAACAGAAGGTACAGGTATTGAAACCTGTGCTTTGAGAACTGTCTGTTCTGGGATGTCTTCAAAGGTTTGGTGAGCAGGTTGGTGCTAAACTTCTAAGGTAGCAAACTCCGTATGCAACCTGCGAGATAATGGAGTAGGAGATTTGATACGCACGGACTTGGCTGGTCTGTCAGGCTGCTTGCTAGGGGCAAGCTGCCTCTTTCTCCGAAAATCACGCTGCTCTGGAGGTACCTAAGCTGGGTTAGATCGACCCATGTCGTACAGGAACGGCTTCACCACATCATCATTCTTGGCAAAGACGGTCATGTCGACACCAATTATTAATTCAAGCTGTTTCTGGTCCTTAGGGATCTTCTCCTTGTTGAAAGGAGTCATTCCACTCCAGTTGCGGTTAGGGTGGAGACAATGAATGAGAGAGCAGATCTTGGTGCCTAGGCGCAGATTCTTGGCAATGCGGAATTCGGTTAACACTTCGCCTTCATAAGTGATCGAGAGCTGCTTGACTTCTTCATTTAGGAGCTCGAGGAGAAATCGGGCCCAGTTCACGTTTAGACGCTGCACGATTGCAGTCATCACTCTAAACTTTGCTAGAGTGACAGCGTCGTGGTTACTAGAGTAACCAAGAAAGACTTTGTGAACGAAGTCGAAGAGAGCTCTGTACGCAGGTCGCAGCAGAGGGCGCGAGAACCTCCTTCCATCATACTTGGCTGCGGGCTGCATTAGGGCTTTCTGGTAAACTGCTTCCAGATCTGCATCCGGAACGTCCAAAATTAGGCCCATTGGCTTGTGATACAGAATCTCCACAGATCCTGAATCAGCGATGCCGTAGGTTCGAGAGATGAGCGGGAGAATGGGAATGGGCTCGTCGAGCACATCAGGTACAAGAAGATGGAATTGGGCAGAGTCGACATCTTCCGGGCAAAAGTAGGAGAGATAAAACATCGCTACTTGTTGCGGAAGCCAGAATCTTGGCTCATGAGAGATAATCTTGAAAAATCCGTCTGCTTCCTGGATGGCGGAGTACATCTCGTTCAAGCCGGCATAATCATAGGTAGAGAGATTTGCGGAGGGCTCTGTGAGAATGTACTGCTATAAATACTGAATCTTTTGTTCCGTTGTTGTAGGAAGAGTTTGAGAGGTGGATTCTCCTGCCATTTCGAGAAAGTATTAGTGAGTGTTCAGAATTTTGAGTTTTGAAAGTGATAAGTTGTAAAAAAAAATGACAGAAGAATGCAGAAATTGAAATGAAGACGACGATGCACAGTTAAGCGTATATGTAAGCGAGAATGAGCGGTTGAGATGAAGGCATTTCAATCGTTCAGTAGATGGGATTAAAACCCTAGAGATCCGCGATGTAGTGGGCGCGTGGGGTTGTTGTGAAGCCCACTCGCACATCCCATACACTCAACCGTCGCCTCGCATTAAATGCGGATTTGACTCTGCATGCACTTTTTGACATACATGGAAAGTGAAGTGCGAATGTTGTGTACTGTGTCAGAATATCCTTAACAAAGATTTCAATAAATAACAAAACACATGCTTCAATAAATGAAAATAATTGATAAGGCATAAAATTGATCAAGTGAAGCAAAAAATATTTCATTGAAATTTGAACATTTGGAATAATTAAGGCATATCTTTGACATATATAAAACTATAATTCAAGAACATGGAGACTGATACAGGTCGTCCATGACACTTCCCTATGCAAACTGTGACTTATCCAGTTTCTGATAAAGCAGGTTCCACTGTTTATGAGTTCACAGCTTTTATCTAGCTGGACTATCCTCTGTCCTTTGTGAACTGCTCTTGTGCATCCTTTTCACCAATGTGAGCTTTGATGAATTCCCACAGCTTGGCGTTCTCAGTTTGCAAGGCTGTAACTTTTTCATCAATGTACAGCTTGCTCTCCAGTTCCAGCATGATAAGCCTTCGAGACGTCTTAAGAAACTCCGCTTTGTAAAAGGATAACATCTGGTCTACTGCTATTGAGCTGTTGAGAGAGGATGTAGGAGCTGCTGTGTCAGGAGCTTGGGCCTGAGCTTTGGACGGGAAACCTGGAGGGGTGCCTGGAGGGGACTGTTCGCCAGCAGGTTTCACTCCAACCTGTGGATAGGCAGGTTGCGTGTAGTAGCAGGTGGTGTGAGATCTGCCTCCACATAGATTGCTGCTGTAGATCGAGTGATGCGCTTCTGAGAGGGCGCAGATTGCAGATCCTTCAGCTTCCTCTTTCCTTTTCTGACTGACTCAACCTGGACGCTGTCTTCTTCATCATTCTCGCTGCTATCATCTTCTTCTTCAGCTACATCTACCTATGAGTCACGCATTTTTGTGAGCAGACGCTTGGCTGTACCTTTGGCCTTGTTGATCTTGTGTGGCAAGATGCCAAGAATCATGATCAACTGGTTGCAGGTGTGAGGAACCAGCTTGTCGTCAGGAAATCCAGTGCAGACATGTCATACGCAATTTGTAAGCGTTCTCTGCAGAATGATAGAGAGCTTAGTGCCATGACAAAGTTGCATGTTGGCCTTGATCCTAGCAGGTAGCTCTGCGGCTTCCTTGATGAACAGGTTGACTAGCAACCTGGCCCAGTTAACATTTAACTGCTTCACCACAGCAGTTAGCAGTTTAAACTTCGACAGAGTGACAGATTCGTTCGAGCCTAGGTATGAGAAGAACACATTGTGAACAAACTCGAACAGAAATCTGTACTCAGACTTCAGGTCGTGGCGGTTGAAAGTTCTCTGATCATAAATCTTCTTGGGCTCAAACAGAGCTTGTTGATATACATCGTTGACAGATTCCATGGGCACATCATCAACCTTTGTGATAGCCCCTGTATCCGATAAGCTGTAGGTTTGAAGAACAAGTGGAAGAAGATGATGCCGCTCTTCTTCGCTGTTGACGAGAAAAGTTGCCCTTGTGAGGTCTCCGTCCATTGATTCCAGAAAACACAGCAAATAAGCAACATTTTCCGGTAGCGTCATTTGTGGATGTTGAGTGATGATGTTGAAGAAACCATCACATTGGGTGATAGCCTCAATCATCTGATCCACACCTCTGTATCCATATGAGTCTAGCACAGCAACCTTCTCAAAGAAGATGAGAGGGGTTGCTTTCTTCACTTGAGCACTCAATGAATCTGCAGACATTTTTGCAGAGAGAGAGGGTAAGGATTATGAATTTCTGAGTTTATGAAGATGAAATGACGAAAGAAATTTCTCAGAGAGAGTGAAAAAAATTTTGAAATGTGATTTCAAAGGATTTCAAGAAACGCGTAATGAAATCAAGAATTTTCTCTCTATTTATAGACTCTCCAACGGTCAAGATTTGATAGACATAAATTCCTAGTTTTTCGTGAAAAACTTTTCAAATTCTTAACAGTAAGAAGATAAAAAAAATATAACAGAATATATGGGAAGAGGAAATAATAAGTTCTGCTAAGATTTAAATAGAGATTGATACGATATCTCCAGTTCCCCCTTAAAGGTTGATCGGTGATTGTTGACTTTCAATGCAGTTTGTGGCTTCAAGTTGCGTGTCACCTAACTGCTTCTCGTGAGCTGCAGTTTCCAAGTCAGTCTATTTTTGGCTGACCTGTGCTAGTGAACTGCTGCCATTCTCTGACTTAGGCTGTGTATCCATTCTGAGCATTCCAAGCTTTCCACACAGCATTTTGAATCTCTCTTCCATGAGAGGTTTTGTTAGAATATCGGCTCTTTGGATGTCAGTATGAATTTTCTCAACTGTTATATCTTGTTTTTCCACATGATCTCTTATGAAGTGATGCCTTATATCAATATGCTTGCATCTGGTGTGGTAGACAGGATTCACAGTGAGTGCTATAGCGCTTGTGTTGTCACAAAAGATGGGAACTTTTCGAACAGTGACATCATAATCTTTGAGTTGTTGTTTCAACCATAGATTCTGTGCGCAACAGCTTGATGTTGCCATGTACTCAGCTTCTGTTGTTGAAGTGGCAACTGAAGTTTGCTTCTTTGAAAACCAAGAGATTAACTTGCTTCCAAGAAACTGACAGGTCCCTGATGTGGACTTTCTATCCAGTTTGCATCCTCCATAATCTGCATCTGCATAGCCAGTTAGTTCAAAATTATCATCATAAGGGTACCATAAACCGAAGTTTGCAGTTCCCTTGACATATCTAAGAATTTTCTTGGCTGCTTCTAGATGAGATTCCTTTGGATTAGCTTGATACCGAGCACATATTCCAACTGCAAAAGAAATGTCAGGTCGACTTGCAGTAATATAAAGTAAAGAACCAATAATTCCTCTATACAAAGTTATGCTGGCAGGTTTTCCTTCAGAATCTGGATCCATCTTTCCATTTGCAATCATTGGAATCTTCAGAGGTCTGCTATCTTGGACACCAAATTTGGTTGTCAACTCGTTAGCATATTTGGATTGACAAATGAAGATACCATCCGCAGATTGCTTGACCTGTAGGCCGAGGAAGAAGTTCATCTCCCCCATCATGGACATTTTGTACTCACACTTCATGAGTTCTCCAAACCTGTCACATAGAAACTTTGACCTAGATCCAAAAATAATGTCATCAACATAAATTTGTACAAGAAGAATATCATCCTTGTACTTAAAAGTAAATAAAGTTCTGTCGACTGATCCTCTTTTAAAACCAGAATGCAGTAGGAATGTAGACAACGTTTCATACCAAGCTCTGGGAGCTTGTTTCAAACCATATACTGCTTTGTGCAGTTTGTAAACTTTCTCTGGACCTGCTTCCTCGAAACCTGGAGGTTGTTCAACGTAAACTTCTTCTCCAAGAATTCCGTTGAGGAAAGCACTCTTTACGTCCATTTGGTAGACTTTGAATCTTTGATGAGCTGCATATGCTAGAAACAATCTTATGGCTTCCAATCTTGCCACTGGTGCGTAGGTCTCATCATAGTCTATTCCCTCTTGTTGACAGTAACCTTTGGCAACTAATCTTGCCTTATTTCTGATTACTTCAGCATTCTCATCCTTTTTATTTCTGAATATCCATTTTACATCAATCACTCCTTGATGTGTGGGACGATCAACTAATGACCATACTTTATTTCTTTTAAACTCATTGAGTTCCTCTTGCATGGCTATAACCCAGTCGTGGTCGGCAAGAGCTTCTTCAACAGTTTTGGGTTCAGAGTAGGAGAGATAACAGCTTAGTAGACAGCTTTCACCTATCTGTCTTCTTATCTTCACACCTGCCCTTGGGTTCCCAACAATGAGATCTTCAGGATGGGCATCGACCCATCTCCTTCGACGAGAGATTTCTTCTTCTGTGAGAATTGGTTTAGGGTCTGGTATGGGATCTTCAAACTCAGGTAGAGGTTGAGGAGTGAGAGGATCAAGCAGTTCAAATTGCTCAGCAAGCTGATCTGCTGACAGTTTTGCATTTACTGCAGGTTCTGTTGAAGTTTCTGGATCAGTTGAAGATGAGCTTGTTGGAGGATTTTCGTTTCCCCCTTGATTTGTTCCCCCTTGCTGAATGGGTGGATTTTGTGGATTGGGCTCTTGTACAGGCTGAGCTTCTTCTTCTTCCAAGTCGGTTGGACTCCATATTAGTATTTCATTTCGAAACTGCGTGTTGGAGCCTGTTTGATTTTGACTTGCACATGTGCTTTCATCCGGTTGGGTCTCCCTGTACTCACAAATAGATTCATCAAAAACAACATGTGAGGTTACTTCCACAATATGAGTTTTCTTGTTAAAAACTCTGAAAGCTTTGTTGATCTCTGAATATCCTAAAAATATTCCTGGATCTGCTTTGCTATCAAAAGTTTTCAACTGTGATTTCCCATTGTTATGAATGTAACACACACAACTAAAAGATTTAAGATATTTAAATCGAGGTTTCTTATCTTTCCACAGCTCGTATGGAGTCTTTCCATGTCTTGTATGAATGACTGATCTGTTCTGAGTGTAGCAAGCTGTGTTGATTGCTTTCGCCCAGAACTTCTTAGGAAGATTGGTTTCATTCAGCATTGTGCGAGCTGCTTCCTTTAGTGATCTGTTGCGTCGTTCAACAACACCATTCTGTTGAGGTGTGCGAGCTGCTGAAGTTTGATGAGTAATTCCACTTTTGGTGCAGTATGATTCAATCATATGATTAAGAAACTCTAGTTCCACGATCGGATCTGATTGAAATCACACTTTTGTTCTTCATATTTGATAGTTTGGTGAGTAGCGCAGGTAGCTCCACTAGTGTCTCCTTCTTCTTATGTAAGAAAATAACCCAAGTATATCGTGAGTAATCATCAATAATAACAAGAGTATACTTTTTACCGTTAATGCTTCTAGGAGTTACTGGACCAAATAAATCCATGTGGAGTAATTCCAAGATTCTACTTGTGTTGTGAGCTGCAATGCTTGGGAATGATGATTTGATCTGCTTTCCAGCTTGACCGGCCTCACAAACATGATCTTTGTAGTAGACTTGATCTGGAAGGTCATCTGCGAGCTTCTTGCGAGCAAGTTTGTTGATGGCTTTGAAGTTTAAGTGACACAGTCTCTTGTGCCATAGCCAGCTAACTTCAGGTGCAGATTTGGTGATCAGACAGGTTTCTTTTTCATCTGACCATTGTACTATGTACAGGTTATCCTGCAAAATACCGGTAAGAAGAATTTTTTCTCCTTCCTTATTCTTTATAGCACACTTGTTAGCAGAAAACTCTACTCTTTTTCCGTTAGAGCAGAACTGGCTTACAGAAAAGAGATTATGGTTTAAACCTTCAACATAAGTGACATTAGATATTGTTGTTTTACCAACAATTAGATTACTGTAGCCTCTTGTTTTCCCTTTAGAGTCTCCTCCAAAAGCGACTAGAGGTCCGTCACATTCGATGAAGTTTGTAAGCAAGCTTCTGTCGCAGGTCATGTACGTTGTGCACCCACTGTCAATGATCCAGATCACGCCGCGAGCTGCTTGCTTTCTTCTTTGAGTTTTCCCATCCTGCAATTAGACAGTTTTAGCAACCCATATGAATTTGGGTGCTTTGTTAGCAGGTTGAGTTTTAGCAGCTTGGTTTCCAAGCTTCTTCTTTTGGAAACTCCTGTTGACTCGTGGCTTGGTCCGTTGCACATTTGAGTAGGTTCCATTTGAGTATGCAGTTTGCAGTTGGTAATGAGCAGGTTGATAATGATCATTTCGATAGCACTGCTCCATATATCCACATCTGCATCGATCATTTCCAAATCCACTTCCGTATGGAGATTGATAGTATCTACTTGACAGCTCAGGATATTGGTACCAATGATGGTTGTACTAGTAACCTTCATTGTCAAGTCTCTGTTGGTGTGGCCACTGCTCATAGTAGTTTCGTTGTGGTCGAGCAGTTTTCGGTTGAGAAACTGTTTTTCCTTTGTTAGCAGTTTGCACTTTTCTTTGAGTAGGTTGGCTTCCTTTTTGATAAGCTGTTTGACCATGCAGTTTCCTAGGTCGCACAACCTTTTGTTGTTCAACTGGCGGCCTTAGCTGCTGTTTCCTGATGGGCTTTCCATGCTCTTTTATCAGGATTGTTTGAGGTTGTCGGGCTGGATTCTTCAGTTTGATTTGCTTATCTGGTAGAGTGTGATGAGCTTTGCCATCGGCCAATCCTTTTTCTTTCACGAACAGGACCTTCTCCTTTTCTTTGACTCTGCTGGTTTGACCATGGAATCCAATACCAAACTTTATCTGAGCAGGTCTCTGGGCAGCTTGTAAGATTTCAAGCTTTTCACCATTTTTGTTCATTCTCATTAGGACTTGTTGAAGCTTGAGCTCTTTCTGCAATAGCTTCTCATGCTCATTTGAGAGATCTACAAGTTGGCCATTCAGTTTGTTGATCTCACTGTCCCTTTCAATGAGCATTTCTTTGAGGTTTTCTTCCCTTAAAGTTGATTTACCCATTTGGACTTTTAGGGTTTCAATCTCCTTAAAGCAGCTTTGAGTTTCAAGTTTTCACCCTCCAGCTTGGATCCTTCTATGACTACTTGTTTAAACATTTCTGAGAGCTTCTTGTAGTCATCAAGCTGTTGTTGAAACTCTTCATACGTTGGCATTTCCGGCATTTCATTACCTGCATGTTTGGAGTTAGTTGAATATGAAAATGAAGTTTCAGTATCAACCTTGTGTTGAACAAGATCGAGATCTTTTCCCATGTAGCATTCCTCATATTCAAATTCTTCATCAGCTAATCGACATTCCTCCTCATCCAATTCATCATCGTCATCTTCGTCGGAGGAGGTTGAGTCTGATAATGTGGAAACTGTTTTGGCCTCTTCCTCAGCTGCGATCATGGCGTTGCGCTGCTCCTTAAGCTTTTGATCTCTTTTTGCACGGAGCTCTTCGCGTTCAGCCTTTGATAGATCTGGGCAGTCTGACTTGTAGTGACCTGGTCTGCCACATTCAAAATAACCACCCTCTGGAGTGTTAGAAGAATTGAATTTTGAGGGTTTAGTTATACCTTCACCTTTCTTGTCGGAAGAAGAGGTGGTTTGATTTCTCTTGAAATCTTTGTGATATTTGCGGAATTTGTTGAAGCGTTTTTCAAGCTTTTCATTCCTTCTAGCCATAAGTGCATAGTCCTTCAACAATTTTTCCATTTTAGAGCATAGATCTTTTGGGATTGCTCTTTCTTCTGTAATTGATGCAGCTTTGAATGCAGTATCTTTTTCTTTCTTTTCGGGCCCGGTCTTCTTGCTTGAAGACGTTTGTTCTGACCCGTGAAGTCTAATCATTTCAAACTCATTCCCGATGAGCAGATCAAACAGTTGCTCAGTTGACAGGTTGCTGATATCCGACCTGCCGCGGTGCATGGCGCTGTACACATGCCAGCTTGCTGGAAGAGATTGGATTACTTTGAGATTGAGTTCGCGCTGTGTATATTTATCTTTCTTGAGAGCCGCGATCTCCAAAGTGATCATTGTGAATCTATTCTTGAGCTGATCAATGGTCTCCATTGGCTGCATTTTAAATTCTTCAAATTTACTGCATGCCACTGACAGCTTATTTTCCAGCATCTCTGTTGATCCAAGGCTTATTGCTTTTAAGGTGTCCCACATTTCCTTGGCAGTTCCAAGATTTCTTATCTTGGCCAGGTGGACGCCCTTAACTGTGCTCGAGATTAATCCTTTTGCGAAGCTGTCAAGTCCAGCTTCTTTTCTTTCTTCGCTTGTGTATTTTCTGGGATCTTTGATCTTTGGCACATATGTTGCTTCAGAAGCTTTGTCTCCAGATACATCAGTTTCGTAGGGTTCGTAGATTGGTGTTGGACCATTCTCGATGACATCCCACATCAGCACATGATGAGCTTGGAGGCACATCTTTATTCGAAAACTCCAGTCTTCATATCCCTGTATAGAAAAATCTTCACAGACACGGAGAAGTGAAGCTTCCATATTGACAGTTTATATATGCGCAGTTCGCAGACACAGAGATCTAGTTCAATTTGACACAAAAGCACAAAAGGCTTCTAGTATGCAGAAGCAGTGGTCAAAAGAACCACCGCTCTGATACCACTTGTAGGTCCCGATAAATAGATATTGGTGTATGGGGGGGGGAATACACCAATTAGCCAACAGTTTTGACTTTTCAAAATAATTTGATCTTACTGAGTCGTCACTTCAGTTTATCAGAGCAGTTTAGTTTTTCCAGCTCAAACAGTGAACTGCTGAGCTTGCAAAACTAACCTGCGTGCGGAAGTTTGGTGGAAAGGTTGGCTAATAGTTTTTCAAAACAGTTTTCAAGAAGACTTCAGTTCAGCAACAGTTTATGCAAGACAGGTTGCAGTGGTGCAGGTTGTGAATATGTAAACTGTGTAAATAAAGGTAAAGATAAATAGCGAGAGTAACACGAGGAGTTTTTATCATGGTTCGGAGTAAACAGCTCCTACGTCCACGCCAGATCCCGTCGAATCTGTAATACCTTAACTTGAGATTTTTCACTCCTTTTAACACTGGTGGAGGTTCCAGTCCAAATTCGAGTCTCTCTTTAGACTGAATCTAGCACGATTCTTGAGTCGTGTCTCTTCTATCTTTACATACAAACTTACATACAATCTTACTAATGCTAAACAACTAGCACTGATATCCAAACTAGAAAGCTGTGAAAAGCAATCACCGTTAGGAATACAACTCTATCAACTACACTGAATATCAACAGTGATGGTAGTGAGAGTGTGGGTTGTGTTCTAGTAAGACAGTGTCTAGAAAGATTAGAAATCTACAAAGATCAACACTTGGGAAAACTCTAATGATTTCGAGTGTTGATTGAATGAATATTTAGCTTGAGATTTTTGCAGCGTTTCAGCTTGAGTATTGAGTTTCCCTTACATTCTTTCTGGAATGAGTTGAGGTATTTATAGTGAATTTGAAATAGAGCCGTTGGAAGTGTGTCAGGATTGCAGTACTGTATACTGACACAATTCTAGTCGTTGAGTGAGATCCAGGTTACTCAGCCACAGCTCAGGTCAGTCCTCACAGGTTGACCTTTCTATACCTCGAACTGTCTTCGGTCTCTGTAACCTTCGTGTGCGATCTTCAAGTATGGTTAGAGCAGGTTACATAGACAGATTACATAATGGAACAGTATGATAGGTCTGAGAAGATTAGGTACAAGGTTGCACTACCAGCCTTGACCTTTACATGAGCAACCTGTCCGATTAAAGCTTGACTGATCAAAACACGGAGACCAGCCTGTTCCAATTAAAACCTATTATCTAAGTGTGGTTTCTAATAGCATTATCAAAACTCAGTTTCAAAGGGTTCCCAACAAAGTAAATTCGAGAATAAATAAGGGTTAATAACGAATCGACTCAATAACTTGGGACTTAGATTTCATATACTAGAGATGGCATTATCGATGGTTTTTCCCATGAGAATAGGTGTCATGATTCAGACTTAGTACAACCAAATCGAAGAGAAATTTAAGAGTGTACGCAGCGGAAATGTGTTCAAACATATGTATGAAGACATATGCTACCAAGAGTGATTACTTCTAACTATTCTTGACAAAATCCTCGCTGGTCACTTCGCTTCAATACTGCTCAATCTGCACATCAGAAATAATGTGCAGGGCGTGAGTACAGAGTACTCAGTGGACACATGCCCAAAATCATTGTTTATTGTCAAGCCATCATTTGGTGAATCATAGGGTTTTTCTTTGAAATGCCTATCTTCACAGAAACATTTACATTCTTAAAAGCGACTGATCAGTCTCTTCTTGTGTAATCTACCATATCTGAGCTTGTTGTGCCGAGGAGTTGGCCACCTCACTCGGTCACGCGATCGGTCACCACGTTGAGTGACACGACCAATGTGTACACTAGTCCAAGTATGACTTCTAATCACACAAGGACCTGAATTCGATTCTTAAATTGGCATTTCGCCATTCAACAGATAGGCATCATACAAAATTGAAAATATTTATGGCATGACAATTATAAAAGAGCTAATATCTAATAAAACATGCTTTTTATTTTATAGAAAGCCCACCTCGTTGCTCTTCTTGATTGCTATTAGACGCTCTTCGTCTCCGCTACTGACCCTCCTTCACGCAACCTTCGATTGAAAATTCGAGATAAGGTTCGTATTCTAACGAATAAAATCTTATCTAAGATCCTAGGTTCTTTTTTTTTTTTTTTTTTTTTTTTTGGTCTGATCGGAAGTTATTCAAATTTCAGTAACGTGGTTACTGTTATCTAAATCGAGTAATAAATTCCGTTATATGAACGGTTTATACGGGATGTTTCTTAATAAATCAATAATTGATTTATTGCTTATCTTAGAATCAATTAATTGAGAAGCTTCTCAATAAATACTTGCTTAATAAATTAATTGGAGGGCTAAGATAACTTCTAATTTAATTAACTTATTACTATAAGTTAATTAAGGAAATAACTCACTTAAGAATTATAAGCAACTAATTGTAATTGTGTAATTGATTATCTTAATCAATTAATCTTGAGTATTAGATCTTAGTTAATTAACTTATCTTAAGCTAATTATTCTTAATCGCGAAATAATCCCATGCGTATTATCGTAATTTAATCAATGGTAGAGCACGATTTAATTAGTCGCGTCTTGGTTCATAATTACTTAGGAAAGGGCTCGTAAATTAATTAGACGAATTATAGTCCAAGAGTAACAATTTCGGCCCACTTGGAAGGTGACTCGGCCCGCTCTTGTTTAGCCCAACACTTCAGCCCGTATCTTACTAGAACCCAGCCCGCTTAGATAAATAAATAAATAAATAGATAAGTAACTAGATAAATAAATAAATAAAATAAGATAAAAGATAGAAAGAAAAATAAATAAATAAAACAACCCAATTCCCCCTTTCTTCCTCATTGACCGACAATTAACCTCAATCTGCAACTCTCTCTCTCGACGTCTTCACTCTCTCGCTCTTCTTCTCCGGTCGTCGCCATCACCGAGCGTCACCGTGCTCAAGTTGACGGCGCCGTCGGCTGGTTCTCCTTTTTTGAAGTTAGCTACTTTGCCCCAATTCGAAAGGATTGGGGAACATTCAGTCCTTAATCTTTTTTTTTGTTTGAGTATCGGGCGGCGGCGAGGCTGTCTTCATCGACTATGGCTGCCGTCGTCGCCCTCTCTCATTATTTCCCTTGTCCCATTGTTCAACTATTAGCTAAGGGTTCAGATTTTATTTGCTGAAATTATTCAGATCTTAGTTATTGATTTCTTTCTTTTTGGTTGCAGATTCCGGCGTCGACGATGGAGCGCCGCTGCCGCTGCTTGCTGATTTCGGTGGGCGACGGGCATCGCCGCTGCTGTTGGTTACCGCCGCTGTCTCCTGCTGTTCAGCTGCTTCGCCGTCGAGGCGCTGGTTCGGTTTCTGACCTCTCGCTCTCTCTTCGCTAAGTTCTTCTCTGTATGATATTGTTACAGATTCTTGTTCTATGTTCAGCAGGCATGTGTTTTGCTAATTTAGGTTTTAGTCAAGATTTTGGTTTAGGCTTGCTGATGAGTGCACTTAGTTCTGAGTATGTATCGAAGCATTATATATGCTATATGCTTTGATTACTTGAATGCTTCTGTTCGTAAGCCTAACTTCTTGGTCTGTTACCTCTGGGTTTGGGAGTTGAAAACATGTTCTTTTTACTTAATGGCTATAGAGTTTGGGGATAGTACGAGCATGCTAGGAGATTTATTTATGGGTTATGGTTATCTAGTCTATGCTTAGTAGCTTATTACTTGAAGTAAAACATGGCATATTTATTCTCTTCAAGAGTTAGGTGTTGTGGAATGCTACCTAGAGAGGAAAGAGAGGTGAGTGGCTGCTGCAGTTAGGAATTTCCTTTCCCTTCTCTTGTCTGCTATTCCCTCTCTTTCTTCTTTAATGTGCTGCTGCCCCAACTTCTCACCTTCCACTCATTTTAGGTTTTCTACTCTCTCTTTCTATGTTTTCGTGTTTGAAGAAGCGTGGAGATAAAGGGAATGGCTGTAGGAGGGTGTATATATAGTAGTGGGCAGCCCTTCTAATTAGACTCTTTTGTTCCTACTATGGTTTATATTCAGGATATTGGTCTTCCCTTTCTTTCTCTTCTTTTGAGGCTGATTTCCTCTCTTTTCTTTGTAGATTTCTTGGCTGCAATGGTGGCTGCACAGCAGCTGATTTTCTGAAACTTGAGAGGATTGATTTGTCCTCTCCTTTTGATTTGATTAGAGAGAAAGAAAACGTGTAGCTTTGTTTTGTAAGATCAGCCATTTATCTCATGGTTATTAACTGTAATAGCTTCCAATGTTGAGTGATGTAATGTAATTATTTAATTAAATTGCTAGTGGATCTTGTATATAATGATTGTCGTCTTCTAGTAATAAAGAAATTAGTCTCCTAGTATTATAATCTAAGACCTTTCTTTATTGATTGGGCTGGCCCAATATCGTGTATATGTGGATCGGGCTTGGCCCAATAACTGAATAAATTAATAAACAAGTAAATATTTAATCGAGGTACTTGAATAGATTTATTCTTAGCTAAGAATAATCGATGCTATAATGATACTTAGTCAAATAATTCAATCGAGTAACCAATTGATTATTCACTAATTAACTAAGAGCGATTAGTAATCAAGTTGCTACTTGATTCTATTCGATAACTTTCTTTCTCGAAAATATATATATATAACTTAGCAATGGAAATTGACTTACTAAAAGTTATAATTTCTTTTAGCAAAATTAAGCTTCTTTAATAGCTAGGATCTACGGGATGTTACAGCAAGTTACTAATTTCTTTAGCAACGTAGTTACGTTCCTAATGATAGTTAGGAAAATACGGGACATTACATCCTCCCCCTCTTAAAAGAAATTTCGTCCTGAAATTTGCATACCTCAAATGAAAAGCTCCGGGTATTTTTCTTTCATCTTATCTTCGAGTTTCCATGTTGCTTCTTCCTGTCCGTGGTGTTTCCACAAAACTTTCACTGAGGTAATCAACTTGTTCCTGAGTTGTTGAACCTTTCAGTCTAGAATCGCTTCTGGCTTGTTCTCATAACTCAAGTCTGGATTGATGGTTATTTCATCTTGGTGGATAACATGTTTCAGATTGTGCACGTATTTTCTACGTTGCGAAACATGGAATACGTTGTGCACGTTCCTAAGACTTGGCGGTAACGCCAGTCGGTATGCGACTGGTCCTATCCTGTATAGTACTTCATATGGTCCAATGAAACGAGGTCTCAACTTTCCTTTGACTCCAAATCTCACTATCCCCTTAGAAGGAGATACCTTCAGAAATACCTTATCCCCTATTCCAAATTGAATCTTAGTTCGACGGTTGTCTGCATACGACTTCTGCCTGTCCTAAGCTTCCTTTATTCTATCTTTGACTTAACGCACAATTTCAATCACCTTACTGATCGCATCAGGACCTAACATTTTTCTCTCACCAACTTCATCACAGTAAGGTGGTAATCTACACTTCCTTCCATACAGTGCTTCATATAGTGCCATATCTATGGTTGCTTGGTAACTATTCGATAAGTGGTAACACTGGCTCCCAATGGCCCCCCTCGATCGAGCACTACCGTTCTCAACATGTCTTCCAGAGTCTGTATGGTTCTCTCTGACTGTCCATCAGTCTGAGGGTGAAACACAATACTAAAATTTAGTCTTCCATTCCTTTTGCAATTCATCCAGAATCTAGAGGTGAATTTCGACTTTCGGTGTGACATGATCGAGATTGGTACTCCTAAGGCGTATTATCTCACAAACATACAACTGAGCTAACTTCTCTGATCTGTGGGTTATTGGGATGGAATTAAAGTGCGCACTCTTTGTAAGTCGATCTATAATCACCTAAATGGTTGTATTTCCTCTTCTCGACTTGGGTAATTCTGTCACAAGTCCATGGCGATATGTTCCCATTTCCGCTGTGGAATTTCTAAGGACTGCAATTTGCCATAAGGTCATTGGTGTAGGGTTTTCACCTGCTGCCAGGCTAGGCATCTTCCAACGAATGAAGCTATGTTTCTCTTCATACCGTCCCATCAAAATTTCTTCTTCAGGCCTAAGTACATCTTTGTACTTCCAGGATAGCTGTGTAAGAGGTATCATGTGCTTTGCTCATAATTTTATTTCTGAGTTCCTTATAGGGTGGAATGCACAGTTTTCCTTCGACTGTAATTGCATTGTCTGCTTCTGCGTGATAACCTCCAAGCTCTCCCATCCCTATCTTTAATCGTATCTTTTCAAGCACTTCATCTTTCCTCTTGAGCATCTAGGATTCGACTCCGCAAATTAGGCGCTATAGTTAGGGTGGCGATGATGACTTAATTAGCAGCTGGACCTTAGGGAAAGATTGTTAACTCTCTTGGCCTAAGATTATTGGGCATTGAATTCTAAATTTATCTAAATGGTTTGGCCCAATAGATTAACTAATGGGACTGGCCCAATAACTTGTATAATCATTAATTAGAAACACCACTTGTTTCCTTAATTAGATAGTATATCGTGTATCTAATTATTTAGGCAACATTTATCTAAGAACAATAGAAATCAAATTGCTATTTGATTTTATCTAAGAAAACCTACTATTAAGTCATCTTCTTGATGAAATCTTACCTTGATTAAGCTTTTAATCAACACTGTCAAGGCTATTAAGCACTTGCTTGGTCATTCAACCTAATTAGAAACTAATCAAATCACTAATTACTCTCTAAGGTGCAATTTACTAATTGCTTCCACCTAGATAAAATATAATAATTATTAGGGAATCCTTTCTTCGAGATTCTATCCTCGTGGGAAGTAAGAACGTAACTAACATTCTTTCTGATGTAGTTCTTCATATCCAGACAACTTGATTAATAGAAAGGTGGTCTCAACATGCAACACAACTTCTATGTTCACCTTGATAAACTCCTGAATGAGCGTCTCTTCGTTCGTTAGAAGAGATGCAAATTTTGACCGAGTCTTGCGACTTAAAGCATCTGCTACTACATCGGTTTTTCCAGTCGTAGTATTTCACTAACTCGAGCCACCTTATTTGTCTCATTTAAAGGTCTCTTTGCTCGAGGGTGTATTCAAGGCTCTTGTGATCCGTGAAAATCTCACACCGAACTTCGTTGAGATGATGTCTCCAGATTTTCAGGCATGCACAACTGTTGCCAATTCTAAATATGGGTTGGGTAATTAAGCTCGTCTTGTCAAAGTTGTCACGAGGCATAAGCTATTACCTTTCCTTCTTGCATTAAAACACATCTTAATCCGTTCTTAGAAGCATTTGTGTAAATGACGTATTCTTTGTCCGGATCTGGAACTGCCAGAATTAGGGCGGTCATCAATTTCTCTTTCAATTGTTAAAAGCTTGATTCGCATTCCGGTGTCCATGTGTACTTGATCCGTTTTCTTAAGAGTTGCGTCATTAGTCTCGCTATCTTGGAAAATCCTTCGATGAATCTTCGATAGTGGCCTGCCAATCCTAAGAAACTTCGAGTCTCATTTGGCGTCGATAGTGAAATTCTTGTTCCGAACCACTTCTACTTTTGCAACATCCACTTTAATCCCTTTAGCTGACGCGACGTGTCCTAAAAATGCTACTTCATTAAGGCAAAACTCACACTTGCTAAACTTAGCATAGAGCTTCCTGCCTACTAATTGAGTTATACTTATGGAACCGGTTCTGTGTTCCTGACTACCTGAAGAGCTGCTGTCCACGAAAAATCCTGGTTTTTGGGGAAGGGGAAGAGTTGTATCATCACTGCTCAACATTTGAATAACAAAAGGCATCATCGGCCTCTCCTTTGCTTCGCTTTGAATGCATAATAACCCGATTTGAATGCACCTCTTTACTTGAGAATCCACAAAAGAAGTGTTGTAGCATTCATCCATCAACTCCATTTCTCTCTTCTCCTTCCAAAGTAGATATGCCTGTCATTAGACCTACCTGGGCTTCATGGCCCGCCGGGCTCAGCCCTGAACCGGCCCTCCGTCAACGGTTTTGGCCCGGGACCGCCGTTCAACGGGCCGGACCCGGAACCGGGGCCCCGAACGAAGGGCTGGGCTCGGTTCGAAGAAGTTCCGACCCGCGAACCGGCGGTTAACCGGCATGCTGGCCCGCCGGGCTACGAAACGAACCGCCGGGCTTTACTAGCCGTTGGGACCCGACGGGCCGAGCCGGACTGGCGGGCCGAGCCAGGACCGGCGGGCCCAACGGGATTGAGGCAGCAGAAACAGAGCTGCAGGCTGCAGCTGCAGCTAGCCGTTGGTGGTGGGATGGGCCTCCTAGCCGTTGGTGGTGGGATGCTCATCCCCCTCCTCCTCTCCACTCCTCATCTAATCATCCATCTCTCATCTCCTACTATAAATTTAAACCCTTTTCAAATACTAATTCACCACACAATCTCTCAACTCTCAAACTCTCATATTCACTCTAATTAGCTTTCATTCACAACTCACAAGTCTAATTCTTCTCAAGTTTCAAGCACTCAACTCAAGCTCTCACTCTTATTCTCTCAATCTTCATTATAACTTTCAAGTTTCAAGTTTCAAGTTTCAAGTTTCAACTCTCAACTATCAAGCTTTCACTCTCACTTTCATAACTACACACACATACACAATGTCTTCTTCCAAAGGAAACAAGGGTAAGGGCAAGGTGGTCGGTGAATCCCAAAGCGAAGGAGGCCGACAAACTCAAAGGTCAAGAAGGATGGAAATAGCGGAGGAAATCTCAAGGCAAGTAGCCGAACGACTACAAGCCGAAGAGTATGCGAGACTTCAAGCCCAAGAGAAAGAAGATGAAGCCTTTGAGGAGATGGTCAATACGATGGAAAGCCACGGATTCGAATTTCATGGCTCCACCAACGAAGGAGATGAAGAGCACGACGACGACGAAGACGATCAACCTCCTCCTCCTCCTCCATCAAAATCCAAGAAAGAACCGAAGTCCGACATCTTCAAGAAACACTTTCGACTTGTTGATGCTCCGGAGGTCGAAGGCCAACTTCCTCTAGCCGATGGTCGAAAGAGATACCTTGCGTATTGCAACTATTGCACAACACGTTACAAATGGATCGGAGGAGGAGGCTACGGCACTATGACTAGGCACATGGAGAGCACTCATCCAACAGAGTTCGGAATGTTGACTTCTCAAACTCAAATTCGAGTTAACACTTCATCTTCGGAGACGGGTACACACTCTTTATTTAAATTTGATAAAGGTAAATATGAAGATGCATGTGCTAGATATTGTGCTATGGAGAAACAACCTTTTAATTATGCCGATAGAATAACGTATGAAGCATCCTATAAAGAAGGTTTAGGTCCCAATGCTAGTAAAGTTGCTAGAACTCAATGCTTAAGAGGATTAGGCGTCAATGCATGGAAAAACAACAAGATTTGATGAAATATTTGAACCGTTTGGGTCATAAAGTTTCTATTTGTGCCGATGTTTGGACGGATGCATATAATATACATAGTTATATGGGAATTACATGTCATTGGGTTGATTACAAATGGACTTTGCAAAAACGTTTGATTGCATTTAGGGAGTTTGAAGAGCCTCACACGGCTCAAAATATTGCTTTGATTATTATCACCATTTTAAATGAATATGGTTTGATTAATAAGGTTTTTTCGGTTGGTTTTGATAATGCATCGGCGAACACGGCTAGTATTCCTCAACTCATTGAAGCATGTGCACCATCTTTTGATGGAAAATACTTTCATTCTAGATGCATTTGTCATATTTTGAATTTATGTGTCCAAGATGCTTATGAGATTTTTCAAACGTCCGTTCTTCCTATTAAAAATGCCGTTAAATATTTGCACAAATCAAAAATATTGGGGAAAAAATGGCAAAAATATTGTCGTTCAAAGAATATTGTTTATACGTGTTTCAAAGCCGATGTATCTCATCGTTGGAATTCTACTTATGAGATGCTTAATAGTACGATGGAGTATAAGGGTCATTTATGTGATTTTTTTAGGAAAGAATTTTCCACGGTTCAATTAGTTCTTAATGACAGTCATTGGGATGCATGTTATGATTTATATGGATTATTGAAGGTTTTTCATATGGCTACTAAACAATTATCGGGTGTTTATTATTGTACTTCCGTTAAAGTGTTGGAACATTGCATGTATATTGCCATGTCTTTTAAGGCTTGTTTTACTAGGCCAAACTTGCAAGGTGTGATTTATTTTATGGTTCAAAAATGGCTAAAGTATTTTAGGGAGATTCCGAAAATTTTCTTGATTGCTAAATGTTTGGATCCTAAATGGAGATATGAAGGTGTTTGTCAAATGCTACAAATTTATTATGATGCTTTTTTGCAAATGAACTTTAGTAATGTTGTAATTGATGGTGAACAAATATTTTTTGATCTTCCAAATGTGCAAGATATGAAGGATGATCTACATAGGACTTTGATAGAACTTTTTGATGAATATAGGAGAAAGTATGGTAGTAATGAAGATAATACCAATATTTCTTCTTCTTCTACTATGATGCATTCATTTGATTTTCCCTTTGCTATGGACTCAATGGATCCTTTAGTTAGACAAATGCAAGGAATGTACCAAAATAGAACCTATGATAATTCAAGGAGCCAAGGTAATAGTGAATTGGATATATTTTTGCAAACTCGTTTTGTTTTTGGTGTTGAAGATAGTGGTCCGTCGATCGACGTGTTGAAATGGTGGTCGAAGAGAGTGGAGTACCCAATACTCTCCATGATGGCGAATGAGTTATTTGCCGTCCCAGCATCCACCGTATCCGTTGAACAAGCCTTTAGCACCGGAGGTCTTATGCTAGATCAAAGAAGATCAACAATGAAGCCGGCAAACATTGAAACTACCATGTTGCTCGATGATTGGTGTAGGGCCGACCTTAGAGCTCAAGAACTGGAATGGGATGATCGGAATGAGAGCGAAGATGAAGCCTACACCGAGACGGATCGATCAGCATCGGCATCGGCATCGGGTGCGGAATAGGAACCGTTGTGTTGTAATAAGAACTACGTCGACTTTGATTCCTCTATTAATATGAGGATACGTAGGCAACTCGATTTTAGAAATGAAATTGAGTTCAAGTCCCTTATTATAATTTTTAGTATTTTTCTTGTCAAATGTAAAAGTTCTTATTCAATTGTCAAAGTGATTAAATTGAGCTTAATTTAATGTTGTAATTTTTTATCATTAATAATGCAAAATTGATCAATTGTTATGCATTTTCAACAATTTAATGAGTAATTTAAATATTTTTTTTAAAATAAAAATATACATAAAAACTTGACAAATTGACATTTCCTATTTATTAAATTAATTAATATAAAAGAATAAAATTTAAAATGTAAAAAAAAGTTAAAAGAAAAAAAAAAAAAAAAACACACATTTTCGGCAAAATGCCGAGAGCATTTGCTCAAAACAGAGCATTGCTCTGTTTTTCAATCCAGTCCAGTTTGCCACGGCCCGGCGGGCCGGCCCTAGGCCCGACGGTTTCAGCCCGGCCCGGAACCGGCAGGCCTAGGGCTGAGCCCGTAACCTACACTTGCTACAAGGGCCGGGCTAGGTTCAAGCCCTGTCAGGCCCGCGGCCCGCCGGGCTTGGCCCGAAACCAGCGGGCTCGGCCCGTGGGCAGGACTACCTGTCATCGAAGCAACTTTCTAAACTAAGCACTACTATTATTTTTCATGAAGAAGCATGAAAATGATGGGGATTATAAGAATTTTACCTCTTCTAGAAGATTCTGTTAGCTAGAAGGATGCTTGAAGCCTCTATTCTTTTTCCCACTCACTATCTCCAGTATTACTACTCCTAGGCTATATACATCTGACTTCAGTGAGAAATTTCCATGGAAGACGTACTCTGGAGCCATGTAACCACTGCAACAAGAATTGTTGAGATTGCTGCATTTGTAAGACTCCATTCATCGACGACTTTTTCAATAGGTCGTAGGATAAGACAAAAAAATTGTTTATTAAAAAGAATGAAAAATGTAATTTCTTCCACAACCGGTTGTGATTCAAGTTGGCCGAACAACCCAAGGTCGTTCCATTTTAAATGATGGAATCAGATTTCTATAATTAATTTTAACATGGATTGTTATTAAAAATAATACTGAAAAGTAAAAAATACATTAAAATTCATAGTTTTCAATTATAGATAAATACGTTCCAACTTTGATATATTTTGAAGTACCAATTAAAAATATAAATAGAAAAATATCATATTTTATTTTAATTTTTTTGAATAATTTATAAATATATATTTTATAAACTTCAAATTATAATCAAATTCAATTTTTTATACTAATATATAACGATATAATTATATTTTAGAATGAATTGTGTTGGGTCATTGATGGAGTATATAAGTTGTGAAATTGGATTGAGTTGTAGATTGTGTAAGTGGATAAGTGAGAAATTAATATTTTATTTGTAGGTTGGGTTGTGGTATGTTGTTAATGAAGATAGTCTAAAAGAAACATAACCTAGTTAACTTACTATGTCCCAACGACTCTTTTTGTTTTTGCCATAGTCTGATCACCTTCGAACATTCTTGCTAAACCAAAATCGGAGATCTTCGCATTTAACTTCTCATCTAACAAGATGTTGCTCGTTTTCAAGTCTCTGTGGATAATCTTGAGCCTGGAATCATGATGGAGGTACAGAAGACCTCGTGCAATCCCCATAATTATATCAAACCGTGTCGGCCAACTCAGTTCTTCCTTCCTCTTTTGATCTGCAACAGGTGAAGTTTCTTTAGTAAAATGTGAAATGACATGCTTGGGAAGTATAATTGAAAAGAATGAGTAATGTTTCAACAAATTACCAAAAATGAAATAGTTCAAGCTTTTGTTGGGCATATACTCATATACTAACATCTTCTCCCCTCCTTCAATGCAACAACCCAAAATCCTCACAAGGTTTCTGTGTTGGAGTTTAGCAATCAAAATAACTTCATTTTTGAACTCTTCAGATCCTTGTCCAGAAGTTCTCGACATTCTTTTCACTGCGATTTCAAGTTCAGTTGATAAGTTTCCCTACAATAGAACAACCACAGTCAATCAACCCAAGAAATGTACGCTTTTCACTAATACAAACACTTATAAACACTGTCTGCCATTACCTTATAAACAGGACCAAAACCACCTTTCCCAATAAAATTTTCATCTGAAAAATTATTAGTAGCTGCTACAATGGTTGCCAAACTAAACAAAGGTAGTTCAAAATCCTCCCCTTCCTTCTTACGAGCAACTGAAAATGTTCCACATTCATGTCTCAGATCCTTCTATAAAGTCTCTAAACTTAACAAAAATGTCAAGTAAAAATTTACCTCGTCTCCTCCTCATGTTAAGAAATAAGCCTCCAAGACATAAGATGAATCCAAGCACCCCAACACTAGCAGCCGTTGCAAGGTACACGAGCCTTTTAGAACCTTTCTTCTTACTCCAATCCGTCATAGGATCTACAAAAAAGAGTGAAGAAGCATATATAACTGATACACTAAAATCTTGCCAAAATTAAGCAGAATTAGTTACCTTGCTCTGTTTTAGGCACGCGAATATAGATACTCGGGCTAATGCTTACTTCTCCAATGAACTCTCTGATATCAACCAAATCCCCAAACCACATCAAACACCCAATTTTCTCATTGGAGAAATAAGGATCAGCATAAGCCGAGCACTTGCAGTTTCTCAAGCATTCCTCGCGACAATCATCAGCATTCATACTATTCTGTGCACGAAAACTCAAGGGGTATGTGTCTGGGTACTTGACACTATCAAACTTCTTGAATCCATCTTCACTCCGACAATCCAAGGGTGGAATTCTACTACACCCACTCCTCCACGAAAACACGTCCCATTCTTTCTGAGATTTAGGAATGAATCCATTCAAACACTCACACACAGGCGTTTCATACGATCTACACACACTATTAGCACCACACCACCCGTAGTTATCACAGGTATCGTTGGGCATAGTGTACGCTCGAATCCAATCATCCCTCTTTTCGTTCAGGATGTAGTGATCGAGCCATCCCGTATAGTTCATTGTCAGTCTCAAGTAAAAAGAGTTGTTGTAAGGGTTGGTAAGAGAAACCACCCTGCCATTTTTGAAGACTCCTCGTTCGTCAATAAATGGAAGTCCGGTGAAATTCTTCCCGTTCCACGGGCCGCCTCTGTATAACTTCAAATCCCCTTGTAAATACTCGGATGAGGCAATCCGTGGTTTTCAATCCGGTAAACGAAATCTCCCATCGATGGATCATTGGGGCTTTTCCATGACGTCAGGTGTTTGTCCAATCCTGCGTCGGGATCGTCCACCATCTTCATCCCCGGAAACCTACTGTCACCGGGGTAATCGAAGCTCATCCATACGTCCGTGGAGTTGTCGACGGCGACTAGGTTTCCGGTGTTGAGGAGGTGGAGAGCTGGGCTCGACGCGGGTATGGAGGAATTGGAAGACCAAATGGTTCTTCTCTGCTTTGAAGAGAGAATTAGGTTTCCGTTGCTGGCCAAAGCCAGGACTCCGCCTCCCTCCGCGGCCGAGATCGGATTTTCTCTGTTTGCGACCCAAACGACGACGTTTGGTGTAGCTTTGTACCAAATCCCCAGGAATTTATCGGTGGAATTGCCGGGAGAGAAGAATCCTAGCTCGAAAATTTGGTCGGCGCAAACTAGAACTTGGCCGTCGGTGAGGGTTTGGCCGGGTGAAAGTGTATCAGTAGCAGCGGCGAGGGAGAAATCGACAATGGCGAGGAGAGAGAGAGCGGCACAGAAGATTTGCATGCAATCCATTCCTAGAGAGGGAAGAAAATACAAGGATTTGCACTGTTTTTGAAAGTCCATGTTTCATCTACTGTCTTGGTTTACTTCCATAAGAACTGCATTTGTGTGCCTACCGCAACTGACGTTGCAGCATAAATTATTTTTTTTAATTTTTTTTTTTATAATACTCACTGATGAAATTAATTTCTTTTACCGCAACGCAAATAACATTATTCTGCCTGTAGCTACGCATGATATGCAGAATTTAGATCATTAATTAGGAATTTATAGGACTGGCGGAAGTACTACTAAATTTTATCATTGCTACTGCAATACTGTATTTAATTCCATGAGTTAATTACCTTGGCATGCTCAATAGTGAGTTTAATTTCCTTTTATCGTTCAATAGTTATTTGATACTTTTCCTCGGCTGCTGCTTTTATTGTAGCCTCTGCCTGGCCAATTGTTTTCCGATAATATTTCTCAATTATTGTTCCTCGGCTGCTGCTTTTAATATTTGACTTTTAGAAAAATTCAATAATAGAACAATAATTGAGAAATAAAGGCACACTTTATGATGCGTAGATAAATTTTCCGTCATAAAAAGAATGATCAAGGAAATAGAACTGGTGCTATCAAATAGCAGTTAATAAATGTTGTATAGTTTGAGTCATGAGGTTGCTATATGATTTCTAGATAGTGATGTGAATATCATGTAAGATTATATATTTATGTTTCTTCAATTCAGTAAAATTTGAGAAAATTTCTTGGGAATCTAGTTTTCATTGAAATTAGAATAAATTCACCAAAAATATCAAACCAGGACATGAACAAGAGGTGCAATGTTGTGAATGGTATTTTTCCATTTCCTTTTTTTTATATTTTATATATATATATATATAATTATCTATAAAAGAAGAGCTTTGCAAATTACAAAAGATAATCATAATGAAAAAGGCATTTCCATTATGATATCATTAGGTGGCGGTGGCACATCCCTTGATTCTCCGATTGTAGCACTAAGATCCCGTTCATCCTGATTATAAGAAAAATAAATGTATCGATTACGTATTAATGTTTTAGTGTTTTACTTGTCTTGTATTTTATTTTAGCAATTTTAATGTAATTTCTTGTTAATGTAATTTTAAATTTAGTCATTTCTTACTAGTGCAGTGGCCGGTCGAAATTCGACGGGGTCCAATTTTTCAATAAAAATTAAAAAATATATTTAATCATTTGTTTCAAAATGATAGTACTTTAAAAATTCAATTAAAAAAAATATTTTCAATTCTATATGTATTAAAAGGTTGATAAGGGAGAATCTTTCTCGTTTAATTTTCTATTTTTCTAGTGTAGCGCCCGTCGAAATTCGACAGAATCACTTACAATTTTTAATAAAATTTATAAGAATATACATATTTATTTTTACACAATAGTATTGCGATAATTTATAAGGGGAAAATTGTGAGCATTTATTTAAAAAATTGGATCATGTAAAAAGAAATAGGTTAAAAGGAGAGATATATTTTCTCATGTAGCTATATTCTTTTTTTAATATCAAGTCGTTCATTGTTCTATGTAATTTAAAAATCGGATAAAGAGGTGTCATATTCCTCGAATTATTAGAAAAATTGGTCAATTAGGTGTAACATTTCTTAGATAGCTGCTCATTTTGAATGTCAAATTATTTTTTTTTAACTCTTTTTTACATGGATGGATTCCTATCGATTCTCTAAAAAAAACCAATATGATTAACTTGCATAAAATACTTATAAATCAAATGAGAAAGTAATAAGTCCAAACAATTGGAATACAAAAATAGAAAAATACAAGAATAGCTCAAGATAGATAATATTTCTGAAGTCAATCGTTGTTTACATTAACAAAAAAATTAGGTAAAAAAAATATGTCATTTCTCGAGTAGTTTAATTTAATTGAAAAGAAGTACTGTAGAACTTATTATTTTTTTTATAACTTGTAATGAATTTAAATGTCAAGACGCCCGTTGATTGTCGAAATACAAAAATAGGTAAATAGAGATAATATTTCTGAAGTCACTCGTTGTTTACATTAATAAAAAAATTAGATCTAGAAAAATATGTCATTTTTCAAGTAGTTTAATTTAATTGCAAAGAAGTAGAACTTTTTTTTTTAAGTTATACTCGATTTAAATATCATGTCTCCCGTTGATTATCGACATACAAAAATAGGCCAAGAGATATAATATTTATGAGTCACTTGTTGTTTGCATAAACAAAAAAATATGTCAGGAAATATGTCATTTCTCGAGTAGTTTAATTCAATTAAAATGTTAAGCCGCCCGTTGTTCGATGTAATTGAAAATGGGTCAAGGATATTTAATTTTTTGGGTAATTATATCCATTTTGAAATCGATATCTTGATTAAGAAAATATATAGGTGTGTATTCCAATTAAAACTATAAGAATGATATTTGTAAATTATTTCTCATAAAATAAAATAATATAGCAAATCAAATAAAAATTATTAAAACTATTATGGGTTACAATTAATGAATATGTTTATATTTTTGAAAAAATTCTTAGTCGTTATTATTACACCTTAGGCTAATTTTTCATAAACATTAAAAAAAAGTTGAAAATAGAATAAAGATTTTGAATATTTTTAATTTTAATTGGAGACAAATGTAATTTTAAAAGTGTGGTGTATCTTTTATATTGGTTAATTTTGGTGGAGTTTCATAATAATCAATGTGACATAGTTGAAATCGTGTATAAAAAGAAGATATCATAGATTCAAAATTATCATCATCTCTACGTTTATATTTAAAGAATGAAAATCAAATGATTTTTTATTAGGTTTTTTTTTTTTTTGGTGATAAATTTTAAACAATCTTATTCTTTACTATTGGAATGTCAGTTTTTTATGTATTATTGTTATTTTTAATTTTTTATTTGTTCATTTTTTATTAATATAAATATCAAATAGCTAAATTATCATATTAACATGTGAAATTGTATTCTCAAGGTACATCAAGTTCCCCGTTGTTCATGTTGTTAGAAATAATTGAGAATTCTTTTCTAGTGAGTCCCTTTGTGCCTACCCTATATCAAAATTAGATAGTATACCGACAAATGTTTTCTCTGTTAGATTTTTATAGACAATTATTCCTCTATTAGGATGCATTATATATTTCATCTTGATCTACTTCTTATTTCGGGTTGTCTCATTTATAATGGCTAATTCCTAAAATAGCAAAAGTTAAGTTTTATATTATAGAAATCTTTTCGAAATTCAATGTGGGATAACCAAAATAAAAATAAAATAGCTAATTAATAAGCCAGAATTATGAGGTTTTATTTAATTAAAGAGTGGAAATCATATAGTAAATCTTATAGCTCTAGAATAAATCCTACGGTATTTTCTTTGTTTGCAAATTAGATAATATAAACATATAAAAAAGACATCATACTTTCAAAATTATTTATCTCCAATTAAATTCAAGGAAAGACTTGAATTTGATTTTCTACTTTTTAATTTAAAAATATTTTTTTATATGTATTATAATCTATATAAAGCGAGAAGATTAATGAAGGAAACATATCAACATTAAACTAATGTAAAACATTAAATAATTTATTCTTCTAGGAGTATAATTAAACTAACTACTTCTAAAAGAATTATCTCTATTTTTCCTTTCGTTTTTTAAAAGCTAAATTTTAATTCTTAATGTTCTTCTGAATTATAGTGGCGTGCGTTTCCTTAATAATTAATCATTACTTCAACTCTAGATATATCTCCATAATTTTGAGGATATAGTGAATTGAAACCTTATGAATTAATTAAAGATATATATTACTATGAAATAATTAAAGATATATATCAAATTAAAAATACATATTAATTAGATTAAAGTATTGATTAATTAAGCAAAATTATGAGAATTTAGCAAAATAATCAAGAAAATTCAAGATTGATTGACCTTTATTTTGCTATTATATATATACTAGTGTAGTGCCCGTCGAAATTCGACGGGATTTAATATTTAAGTAAAAGTTAAAAATATATTTTTAATTATTTGTTTCAAAATAATTTAAAAATTCATTTCAATTTTTTTTTTCAATTATATGTATGCTTTTAAAAGGTTAATAAGAGAGTATCTTTCTCGTTTAATTTTCTATTTTTCTAGTGTAGCGCCCGTAAAATCGACGGAATCACTTACAATTTTTAAGTAATATATATAAAAATATAAATATTTATTTTTACATAATTAATAATATTGCGACAATTTATAAGGAAAAAATTGTGTGCATTTATTAAAAAGGTAGGTTGATGAGAAACAATATTTCTCCTTTATTTTATTTTTTTACATAGTTTAAATGGCAAAACGATCGTTGTTCGTTATAATTCAAATTTTAAAGTAAAGTCGCATGTTGTTGACAATATTTGAAAAATATGTTAATGAGACATCATTTTCTTTGATAGTCGTATTCATTTAAATTTTGTTTATCAAGTCATCCGTTGTTCATAGTAATTGAAAAACGGTTTAAAGAAGGTAACATTTTCTCAGGTAGGCCCGTTGTTTGCGGTAATTGAAAAATTAGTTAATAAAGGTAACATTTAAAATTTTGAATGTCGAGCCATTCGTTCTTCGCTATTGTGAGAGTTAGGCTCAAAATATTCATGATTTCAATTTGATTTACCATTTCACAATCCCTAACTGACATAAATTAGTAGATCGAGTCAATATTTAAAAAAAAAAATTTAATATCATCTATTTGAGAATGGAAAATATGGTAATGATGGCACTATTTTATCGGGGTAGTCGTATTCATTCAAATTTCGATTGTTAAGTTGCTCATTGTTAATATTATTGAAAAATAGGATAATGATGTCATCATTTTCTTGGGTAGTCGTATTCATTTGAATTTTAGATGTCAAGCCACCTGTTGTTTGCGGTAATTAAGGCAATATTTTTTTTCGGGTAGTTATTTTCATTAAAATTATAAGTAGTCAATAACTTTAATTTCAACCCACTCATTGTTTATTGAAATAAAAAAGAATAGGTCAATCAGAAACATGAGGTTTGATTTTCAAGTTGCCCATTGCTCATTGAAATAAAAGAAAAAGAATAGGTCAATAAGAGAAAATAAGTTTATGCAGTGTAGTATTTATCGAGTGGTTGTACTCTTTAATTTTAACAAAAATCTTAAACACTAAACAATCATACCTTAATTCTCGTGTGGAAAATAAGTATAGCAACTTGAAAAGATCGGAGGGAGCATAATTAAAAGCATATAATTTCTTATATATATAAGAATGGAAAATATGTTAATGATGGTACCATTTTCTTCAATAGTCGAATTCATTTAAATTTTTATTGTCAAGCCGCCCGTTGCTCATAATTGAAAAATAAGTTATTAAGGTTAGCATAATTTTGGGCAGTATTCATTTGAATTAAGGTTTGAGCATAATATGCAGCATATAATTTCTTATATATATAAGAATGGAAAATATGTTAATGATGGTACCATTTTTTTCAATAGTCGAATTCATTCAAATTTTTATTTTCAAGCTGCCCGTTGCTCATAATTGAAAAAAAAAAAGTTATTAAGGTTAGCATATTTTTGGGCAGTATTCATTTAAATTAAGGTTTGAGCATAATATGCAGTAGCTTATCTCTTTTGCTTTTATTTGACGTATATTCCCTTTTCTTTTTCCTTTTATTATTGTTGTTTATTTATTATTTTTAATTGAAATTGGAGATGAGTAATTTTTATATAGTGTTTTTAAAAGGTCTAACCTTTTCAAATATATGTCTAATAGAATTTAATTTCGCCTACTATACATTCGTTAACACATACCCCGTATAATATATAATAATATTTGTAAACTAACATTAATGTTTTTTTTAGAGTTACACGATAATGTGTGGCTCCACAAATCAAATTATAAATTTTGTGGGGAAGATATTGAGCTATTTATATCGGTAATCCTTCATTGAATTCTTATAAAAAATCGATGTGGGATTGAAATCCTTATTTTATGGTTCCACAATAATGTGTAGCTCCACAAATCAAATTATAAATTTTGTGTGGAAGATATTGAGCTATTTATATCGGTACTCCTTCATTGATTTTTTATAAAAAAATCGATGTGGGATTGAAATCCTTATTTATGAATTAATTAGCCAAATTTAATAAAATAAAATTTATCAAAACCTCGTCCAAAATCAACATGCTAAAAAAATTTAAAATATATTTGCTTCAAAATTTTATAGTAGAACATGTGTATATTATTATTAGTAGATTCTTAGAATATGTATTAGTAGAATATAGTATAATATATTTCACGTATATGTATTATTAATTTAGAATAGATTCTTAGAATATGTGTTCATGGCAAAAGATATGCATGGAAATAATATATTGATGAATCGTGTGTTTATGTGAATTTATTATATTAAATAATGATTTAATATGTAAAAATATATAAAATATAGATAAATAGGGAACGGAGGATGTAGAGGGATGCCACGTAGGCGCATGGATTGTTGTGGTATCAGGAATCCGCTGCGAAATTATATATAAGATATATATATAAATATAGATATAGATATAGATTAGTATTAAAATTATGTTTGTAATTTATAAACTGTAAATTGAATGAGCTGATTTTAAAAGAAACGAATAAAATAAATTATAGCAATAAAAACAAATAAATGCAGATTGCGCCAACTTAAAAAAATATGAGTTGTTTGCCTGATAAAAAAGAAAAAAAAAGAAAAGAAAAAAATAAAAACAAATTGCAACAACTAAAACACAAATAAATGCAACAACAATTAAAAGAAAAGGAAAAAAAACAAATTCAATAAAGATAGCGCAGCAATGTATATATACAACAATACTGTAAGAAAACTTAAAAATAGAGCAAGGATTGCGCCAACTGATAATTTACGGAAGAATAGCGCTCAGCGCTTTAATTGCCTTTTCCGTTGGAGACCCTACTTTCAAAAGAGGGCCGCTATTTGCTATATAATTTACGCTATTAGCTAGATTTCAGATCTCTCCATCAGTAGCGATGGCAAGAAATTCCAAGGATTAGCGTTCACGCAAGGTAAATTTCAAATTATAAATTAAATAGTGCAATTTAAAGGATTTATCATGCAATTTATTACATTGTATTCTTCTTCTTTTTTTCTTTAATCGTGAATTGTTTTGGGTTGTTAAGCTATGTAATTACCTCCAGTTGTTTATCAAGGATTGAAATTTTATTTCCTGTTGTTCGTTTGTATTTTATTATCCTAATTTAGGTTAGTCGATTGATTGATCTAATAGTCTTAGTTTATGTGCTCCGCGCCGTAGATATTTATATTTCATTTTTCTGTAGGAGTATTTGATATCGTGTTAAATCTTCCATTTTGTAAAGGTAAAGCTTCCATATTTAAGATATGATATGTGTATGTGTAAAAATGATAATGATTTCTTTTGGTTCATACGAGAGCTTACTTCCAAAACCTCTTACAAATCTCTTTTGTTGGTTGTAGGGATCAAGGAGTCACCAAAATTGTTGTGGAAGTTTATTGGCCGAGAAACTGTATGAGTCTAATGAAGATGTGTGTCCCCTCAATGCACTTGAATTGTAGCAGCTTGATGAACGGGTACCGATCTGCCCTTCAGCCGCCGTGCCCATGTGTGGGTGCTCCGCGTCATCATGTGGGCTGTCATCACGTGCCTTGCAATCATGGACGAGATATCGATCGGAGCGTTTACACCGACCTACTTCCGTGGGCCAAATTAGGTGATTAAGTTGGTGCCTAATCATGAGCCTCGTTGGCCCTTCTCGTTCGCGTGATTGGTAGGCTAGTGAGTAGGATGAGGGGGTGAGGGTGTATGTTCTTATTGTTTCCGGAGAAGATAGGTGATACAAGTTGTTTTACTATTTTGTGTAGGAATGATGAAGTTATTGTGGAAGAGTAGTAGCAGTAGTGTAGGTTTGTCTTTGTTAAGCCGTGCTCCTATTACACACGCTTAGTACGTTTATTTCAGGAGTGACTAGCGAGTACAAAAGTTATTGTAGCTAAAATCCACTTGGGCTTCAGAATGCTTAGGATTAGCGAGTACAAAAGTTATTGTAGCTAAAATCCACTTGGGCTACAGAATGCTTAGGAGTGACTAGCGAGTACAAAAGTTCTTGTAGCTAAAATCTTGTGGAAATGTGATATTCTCTCTTGTATGAAAAGTTTTTGTAGCTAAAATCTTGTGGGGAATGTGAAATTCTCTTATATATATATATATATAGGATCAATCAATGGATATTGTTTGCGAAAATAAATTGTAATAGCTTATATTGAATCAATCAATGATTTTGTTTGGGAGAAGAAGTATTTGATTAGGTTGTAATATGGTTTTCAATAGTATATCACTTGTGAATTAGATAAGATGATTGTGAAATCAAGAACACAAGATTTACTGTAAGCCATCATCATTTAGTAATCATATTTATGAGTATCATATAACATAAGGTGACTTGTTTCTTTCTGAAATTGAAATTGACACAGGAAACAAAGATTCATCTTTTAATATCTTTCTATTGAATTTCCCATTCAAGAACAAAATAAGCAGATTTTAGAGATTTCAAATTAAAGTGTCCTCAATGTTGCAACAACAAATAAAGGAAAACTACTCAAAAAAATAACAATATATCTGAAGTATAAGAAATCTCAGTATAAATGGTAAAAACAAATATATCAAACTAGGTTTGGATGGTTCTATTTCAACAATCTCAAAATAAGAATCTCAAATATGTTATTGGAGTTTTCTCCTGCAGTTTGAGTCTAGCTCTCTTAGAATCAGCAGCAGCTCCATAGTGTTAAGGACAAAACCCTAACAACGATCGACGACGAGTCGATCGAAGAGCAAGAACGATCCGGCGCCTTGTCGCACAAGGTCGGCGGAGAAAATAAAAGCCCGGCGCCTTCGACGTGAAGGTCGTCGGTGGAAGAAAAGCTGAGCGCGAAGAACTCCTTCGTCGGCAGCAGAAAATAGGGTTCGCGAGTCGCGAACAAGACGAGCAAACTAGGGCAAATATGTTTATCTTATTTCTTCTTCAATCATAATAATGAGATTACAAACCCATATTTATAGGGCTAGAATATCTACTAAACAAGGAAAAGATAAACTCAAGATAAATATAAATCTAAACAATTAAATAGAAAAGATACTATCCTAAAATAATTGATACTATCGTATCAACTCTCCCCCGGTTGAAATCCACCTTGTCCTCAAGGTGGGTACCATGTTGCCACGAACCACGAACTCCGGGACGAAGGGAAACATAACGGAAACGGTGGTGAGATATCCCCGCCTGGATCAAACACACACCGAATGTTTTCCCACATTTGGTAAGACAGGGCACTCGGGATAGCGGAATTGGTATATTGAAGGAGTGCGTGGGGCCGCGACTCAAGCGCCATGACCGCATGTGCTATCTTCAAAATGGAGACATTGAAAAGGGCATCACCAAGGTCGAAAACAGCAATCATACCAGCACACTTGATAGCTTGTCGTGGAGCATCACTAAAATAATCTGTAAGCGGAATCACCGCTGGAGTCTCAAGCTTCCCAAGAAAATCGTCTGCAGTGGGTTTCAACTTTGTAAGAGGCGAAGCTCCAATTTGTATTGGGAAGTGCTGCTGCCTATTATCTACAACACACGCATTGCACATCCTGTTGGAGGGTTGCGACGACGGGAATTCCGCATGGGTTGTGTCCAGTGAATCGGAGTCGGAGGCTGAGTCGGAGAGAACTATAACTTCTTGGCTGGGGATGACATCGAAGACGACGGCGTTTTCTACTTCGGTTTTCACCGTCGTCTCATTCTCACCCGAGCATTGACCGCACCCTTTTTCATTTGAAACACTAAGGTCGGCATTTTGTCGAACACCTTCAGGCATAGTCCTTATCACTTCAATGCTATCACTACGAAGACCGCTTGAAACATTCGTTGTGACATTATCCCGAGCACTACTATGATCATTGCTGTGGGATGTCGACTGCTGCCGTAGGAATCGATAATCCTGCCCGACGTCGGTGGAGTGACGAGCAGCTGGGCGATCCCAAGACGATGGCTGCTGTGGCCGGGCCTGCGGAAACCTGGTGCCTATGGTTGGTTGGCGATGAGAATTACTATGGTCGGATTGAAAGCGAGCCGTAGGCCGCTCCCAACACGTAGCAGGTTGTAATCGCTTTCTATGAGTAGGAGGGTCCCAACATGTAGGTTGCTTCCTAAATTCGTGTTCGCACTCGGGTGGAAAACGGCCTGGAGGACGATCCAAATACGACGCCCGCTGGTGGACGCGACTCTCCCTCCGTAGCGGTGCGTCCCAAGAAGTACGTTGCTGCCATTTGTCCGTATCCTCCAGGACGGATGGGTGACGAAAATTTGGTCGATCCCAAGAAGAAGCTGGTGGGGGTCGGTGCGGCTTGATCTGCTCGTGTTGTGGTGGATGCGCCAGAGTACGGGCACGCCGATCGGTGTCAGCGAGGCGGGCCTCGAGCCGATCCAAACGCGCCAGGAGGCGATCCAACCCCTGCGCATAGGCAGCTGCTGGTGGTGTCGGCTGGTGGGTGGATGAGTGCGCGTCGGCGAACTGATAATCTGCACCAAGATCGTCGACCTCGTGAAAATCAAATCGAGGCTGCTTGGACGCTTGCGCGATGAAATCTGGTGTCTGGTGGCAGGCAGTGTTGGGATGGAGGGTTCCGCGGCGTCGAAGAGGGTGCAGCGTCGGAATTGCTGAGTTGAAGAGGGTGCAGCGTCGGCCGTCGCTCACGTTCATCTTTTTTTTTTTTTTTTTTTTTTTTTTTTTCGACTTTGGCTATGGAAGTGCAGCAGCAACGGCTGTGGTGATACTGCGGATGGTCATACGATGGGTTGAGTTCGGCTATGAGAGTTCTCCGGGAGAGAACTCTCAGTGAAAGCACCAATTGTTAAGGACAAAACCCTAACAACGATCGACGACGAGTCGATCGAAGAGCAAGAACGATCCGGCGCCTTGTCGCACAAGGTCGGCGGAGAAAATAAAAGCCCGGCGCCTTCGACGTGAAGGTCGTCGGTGGAAGAAAGGCTGAGCGCGAAGAACTCCTTCGTCGGCAGCTGAAGATAGGGTTCGCGAGTCGCGAACAAGACGAGCAAACTAGGGCAAATATGTTTATCTTATTTCTTCTTCAATCATAATAATGAGATTACAAACCCATATTTATAGGGCTAGAATATCTACTAAACAAGGAAAAGATAAACTCAAGATAAATATAAATCTAAACAATTAAATAGAAAAGATACTATCCTAAAATAATTGATACTATCGTATCACATAGCCACAACGCTTTTCCGCCGATCCTGCCTAGTCCGAGTATGCCGATGGATTTGCCACTGAACTGAAAATGGACATAAGAAAGTGATGAATATTGCAAATAAGGTAAGGAAGAAAACCAAGAATATTATGTGAAAGTAATTATGTGAAGGTACTTTGAGTTGATCTACCATTTTCTACTTCAAAAATTAAGAAAAGATAGAACAAAGTAGTTGCATGAAACCACACAATCAATTTATTCCAAAGAAATTCAGCAGACAATCTTATTTAGTTAACAGAAGACACAAATCATACTCAACTTGTAACCTCAAATTTATTCATATCCAACAAATTTAATCCATATAACAAGATAAAAGTTGAAGATAGAGAGTATAAAAAATAATATCTCAATCCTCAAAATGAGATACTCCTATTCTAATTAAGAAATTCACATAATGAATTCTGCTTTGCAAATTACAAAAGATAATCATTAAATGCTATAAGTATACAAATATAGTACAATGAAAAAGGAATCTATGCTATTGTCTAAAAATGACAAATTACGTCATGGACGACCAAAATAATGCACAGTACCTACCAATTTGTACAGACAAAGATTCATGCTATTTAATGCATGTATAACATACCTCTTTTTTTTTTTTTTTTTTTTTTTTTCTGGATAGAAAGTCGCGAGTTTTAATGGGTTTTGTGAGATCTACTTTCGTTTGTGAAGGCTGGTTAAAATGGGTGGTCATCATTCAGCATACTCGTCATCGGAAATGGATAGTGAGAGAGATGAGCGCAATGAAGGTAAATTTATTTTTGTAAATGTTGAATTCTAGTTGAAAACTCGAATGTTATGTTATGTCATATTCTGACTGCTGTCAGGATTTTCATAAGTTTCAACCTCGTACCTTTAAAATCTTACTAATATTGTTGTTAGATTTGAATTTGTTGTGTGTTTCTTCAACATAGCGTGTACGAAATTGCTTAGCTTAATTTGATGTTGAATTTCCAGTATAGTCCTTGTTAAAGATCAACACTAAAAGTGGAATTCAATTTGAAAAGTAATGATCCACGGTTTTTATTTTCATTGTGGTACTTACAGCTCCATACTCTTATTCATGCCATTACTTTTAGAATCTAGATAAGGCAGGCAAAAATAATCAGTTAGAAAATACTAATAATAAAAAAGTTTGCATTTGCATGTATATCATTTTCATGTCCCTTTCTACTCTTTTTCCTGCAAACACACGTCAAATAGAAAGCAAGTGTATGTATATCTTTATCAAGCCCCGGTCTTCATGTTTATATATATCAATTAGTCAAGTCTATGCTCAGAGTTGGACTATATATATCAGTTAATATAGAATATATATCATCTCTCTCTCTCTCTCTCTATAGTAGAAATGGGTAAACAAGCTGCACTACTATTGCTATTGGGAGCATTATATTTATACCTGAGAATCTGCAACATTTCTGCTCTCAAGTCTCAACACCTCCTCCATAGATGAGTCCTCTCTTCTAGCAATAAAAAAACACACAAATTCCGATACTTTAGCTAAGAACTGGTCACAAGAAACCTCTTTCCGCACTTGGATTGGTGTAAAATGTAGCCAGAGGGCACCCTAGAGTGATCAGCTTAGATCTTTCCAATATGGATTTACGAGGGACCGTTGCCACAGAAATCGGCAACCTCTCATTCTTGACATCCCTGCTGAAATCGGCAAGTTGAGACGCTTTTCTTTACTTGATTTCACTACAAGAAAATATGGCTTTCTCTACACTTCATAGACTACAGTGTTTTTAAAAACCCGTAGTCTATATGTTTTTACTACAGTTTTTAGCAAAACCCGTAGTCTATGAGTAGCATAGACTACAGTTATTTTAGAAACCGTAGTGTATAATAACCAATAGACTACGGTTGTTCCCAGAACCGTAGTGTATGAGCGCGTTTTACATAGACTACAGTTTTTTAGCACCGTAGTCTATGTGCGTACTGTATTATAGACTACGGGTTTTATAGAAACCGTAGTGTATCGTGCATTGTACTTAGACTACGTTTTTTTTTTTAATTGTTGTGTATGTGCGTTTCTTGTTATAGACTACAGTCGACTTTAAAACTGTGGTGTTTAATTGATTTAAAAAAATTGGAAAAAAGTGAAACAATTAAAAATCATTCATATGTATGTTTTAAATTTAATTAAGAAAAAAGTAAAAGAAAACAAATTGGAACAAAAACACGCACGCAAAGAAAAAAAAAACTTCCTGATTCTCTATCGACTTTCTGTCCTCCTCCATCTCCCTTCTTCTTCCGACTGGTCGCCGGCAGACGTCGACTGGCGCTAGAATGCTAACGTTGTTGCTACCTGATGCTCCTCTCTCCCCCCTCTGGTTTCTCCTAAATCGAAAACCCTATATTTTGAAATATGCCCAAAATTTCCTCCCCCTTTGATTCTTCCGGCGGCTCATTGACGTAATACCACTGGCGCCTCTGCCGAAAGCACGAGGAAAGGCGTGCTATCCGTGCTATTCGGATTATTCGTAGCCGTTGCTATCGGGATTATTGGGAGCAAACTAGGGCTTCGCTGCTCGATCGAGGGGTATTTTTTGCTTTCTTCCTTAATTTTGCCCTCAGATTACTTACCATGGCTGCAAATTTAGGGCTTGTGAATATTTTCTTAAACCCCACCTAAATAAAAGCTCACTCTTTCTACAATATTTTTTTTCCTTGCCGATATCAGATCTCTCGAACCTGAAGTCGCCGCTGCGACATTTGATCAATTGTAGCGGCTGCCGGAACCGAGCTTTCACAAATCGTGGGTTTGAAAATTGAAGAGTTCACCTTACTTGGAGGAGAACGAGGAGAGAGAGGGCTATTGTGCTTTTCAATCCAAGTAATACAACCTATGACGCATTCTCCTTCGAATTTCTCTGTTTTGGTTAATCCTCGATTCATCTCGGGGTTGAAAAGTAAGTCTAATTATTCTGAATAATGATGTCTGTAGTCATGTAGTTCCACAAGCTGCTGCCGATAGAATTGTATGCTTTCATCCACCCTTACAAATTAAAGTCGTAATGTAGTTTGTCCATTATAGTTGATAGCAACATGCTTGCTTCCATTTAATCTCCATTTAATCTCGCAGTTGGCAATGAAAGTTAGTTTCTTCTCCAAGAGCACAATTGAATAATTACTGTGCTAACTGAAATTTCCAATAGGCAAATGCTTTTGGAGGAAAAGGATTTGTTGATTTTATTTCCAACTACTGATTCGGTGATAGAAAGTAAATAAATTATATCTCGCTACAAATTGTTGGAAAGAGTAATATAGAAAGATGATGGCGCAAAGCATTAAGTAAATCATATCTATATTACAAAAGTTTGAAGTTTTGTCAGGAATTTTAAATCTTATTTAGATGCATTTAAGTTTTTAATGTTGATTTGAGCTTCATAATATTTATATTTGAATTGTATATAATTAATGGCAGGAAGACTTCAAGATGCATTAATAGTTGAAGATTTAGTTTGACCTTAATTAAACCATAGTTTGAAAGTTTACTTTCCAGAGTACGTGTTGTTTCGGCATTTCCTCCACATGTTTTTGGTTGTGGTATTCTTATTTTTTAACCCTTATATGTACATCATTCACTCTATCATAGAAGGACTAGCCTTTGCTAATTATTAGAGTTGCAGAGCCAACTATTATTATGTATACTTATCTCTAAAAAATTGCAAAAGGAAGAGAATATTTAGGAAAAAACATCCACTTGGCTTGGACAGGATGGTGGATACATGATCAGTTTTAATAATTTCTTGTGATTTTCTTGAAACATTCTTACAATTAAAAGTACTTACGATACTGTTATTGAATAGGGTTTGTGTTTAGACAACCCTTATAGTGTGTTTTCTTGCAATCTTCAACGTGTGCTCGATCTTACATAAGTTCACTCGAATTGCAGGGGAAACATTCCTCATGTTAATAACAGTTCTCTTCATTCAAGAAGCAATCAAGGTAATATTCCCAAGCATTAAGTTTTAGATGCTCTTAAGGTTGTGCTTGAAGATATGGCTCTGCATCTCTCTCTGGTCTAATGCTACATTGTTTTGATAGATGTTGTGTTAATATATATTTTACGTTTTATTTAAAGATAAATTTTTGGATATAGGAATTGAATATGTCTGCTTGTTTATCATTGGAGAAACCTGCTCTTGAAACGCTGTTCTTTAAGAACTTGCCCCGACAACAATTCAAAATGGGATTTGACAAATATTTTGAGAAAATAGAGATTGATGACAATAAACAGATCCTTCAAAAAGTATTCGAGGCCTGGTTCAATCTTCATTGCTACTTATTTTACTTTCCTTCCCATATTTTCTAGCTTTTTCGTTTTTTCGTTTTTATGTTATCTTCTTGAATTCAATTTGGATAATTAAATTCAACTGCTCATGGAATTTACCTTTTATTTTTGTTCTCATTTCAGGTAATAAAACACTCTAGTAGAAATTCAAGAACGACATAGTGTAGTTAGAGATTTGGAGAAACAAATGGTGGGTTTGCGTCAGGCATAATAAACCAATCATCTCTCTACTCATTGACTACAATATAAAATCGTAGTACCTTGGCTAGCTAAGATCAAAGTAATTACATTTTGAGTGATGTTCATTTGTTGATTTTCTAGTTATCTCAATGTTTCTCCCACTGTAGGTGTGAGGATCTGACTACTTATTGAAGAGGTACACTTATCCTTAATGCATTTTTGTAGGAAGAAATTATGTATGAATGCATGCGTCTACTACTAGATTTAATTTTTAAGAGCATATGTTTATTGATCTATAATAATCACCCCGGTATCTTGGGCACAAAATGTGGTGTTACTGTGTGTATTTTCTTATCTTATTCTCTTGAAAAAGAAGGGGAAATGACATGATGGTTCAGTTTTACATCTAAGAGTTTGATCTTAATTCTCTAGATTAAATCTTTATTCTCTCTGTCTGTCTTCTTAGATTAAGTTGAGGCATAAGCGCGTACGATAAAAGAGAAAATAGAAGTGGATAGAGAAAAGAGCAGGGGGCATGTGTAGCTCTACTTGAGGGAGCAAGGGTTTTGCTCAGCAAGTGAAATGGAAGTTATCATTGTAGATCTTTTTTAGTTATTTATTTTGTAAGAGCAATGAATTATTTGTAACTATATATATTTGTATCATACATTGTAGACTGTTTTTGGGTTCAATGTGAAATTATGGATTTTTAGATTGCAAGCTTTATATTTAGCATTTTAATTATTAATTACAATTACAAGTGAATAAAAATTGTAGTCTATACCTATTAAATAAAAAATATAGTAATAAGCATTCTCTACACTTTTGTATAATATAGACTACGGTTAATGAATGTAGTGAATGATAATTATAGTCTACGGTTTATAATCGTAGTCTATACCCATGAGATTTCTCTACACCATTTTTCTCTACGGGTAGTATGGCCATATACTACGGTTAAAAACCGTAGAGTATAGAATTCAAAGACTACGGTTTAAATCCGTAGTGTATGCTAGGTATATTTCTCTACACCATCCTAGACTACGGTTTTTTTATAGCATACACTACGGCTTTAAACCGTAGTGTATAGTCTGTATAGACTATGGTTCATAACCGTAGTGTATACTAGGCACCTTTCACTACACCTTCCTACACTACGGTACTTTAGTAGCATACACTACGGCTTATAGCCGTAGTGTATGAGCGAATTTCTAGTAGTGTTTGTCTTATAACAATCTCACTGGGAGTATTCCGATCCACTTTCTTTTGGAAACCTCTCTCAGCTTCAGCAACTCAGGCTGACTCATAATCAGTTGACAGATATGTTTCATGATTCATGGTTCTCTCTCTATTCTCTAATTAGGCCACTCCAAATAAGTTAAATTTTTGTTTCAGGTGAATTATCGTCTACAATTTTCAACACTGGTGCATCTTGATGTGGGCGAGAATAGATTGTCCGGAAGCATTCCAAATCATATATGCAGCAAAGCTCGAAGACTTATTACTATACTCAAATCAATTCTGAGGAGAGATACCTTCTGCTCTAATGCATTGTCTTGTCATTCTCTAGAAAGGCTTTCTTCCCAGCTGATTTCTGGAACTTGTCGAAATTCGACATGTTGATTTGGTCAATAACAAGCTTTGGGGGAGGATTCCTCCATTAACTGGCAATCTGTCTATATATTCAAGATTGGTTACAACAGTTTTGAGCGGGGAATTCCTCATGAAATGGGGCAACTTAACTATCCCGTTTAATACGGTTAGGTCTCGCAACAAATAAGCTAAGTGGTGAAGTGCCACAATCTGTCTTCAATCTCTCCAAGTTGGAAGATTTTTGGCTTGGATTCAACAATCTGTCGGGCGAGATTCCGTCTTCTATAGACAACATGAAACATTTTGATCTCGCAGAAAATAATGTCCATGGAGGGATTCCTAGCTCAGTAACAAATCTTTCCAGCCTCATTTCACTTCAGATTGGTGGTAACTCATTTATTGGCGATATACCGACAAAACTTGGGAATTTGGATCAACTTCGATGGCTATACTTGAATGATAATCACTTCACCAATAATGCATCCAAGCCTGAGCAAGACTTACTCTCTTCCTTGGCAAACTGTTTAGTCATGTTTGGATGGGGCTTTTTTAAGCCCAGTAAAGGGAATCACTAAGAGTTTCCATTACATTATGTTTGGTTTAGACATTGGGCTATCTAGTACCGTTTCCTAATGATAACCCAATCCCTTACTTTATTTCCACTATTCTATCACCGGAAACAAAATTCATTTCCCCTATTCTATCACTTTTATCGCGGTTCTGCTCATCCACTCCGCGTTCTGCTCCGCTCCGTCTCCACATCCACTCCGCGTTTTGCCGGAAGTCGGTGATTAGGCGGCAGAAGTCAGCCTCGAGAGAGACGGCGGCGTGGAAGAGATTGATGACGAGGTTGAGGGGCAAGGCCTCGGTGTTCAGTGTTTGGGGGGAGGCCGTGGTTGGAGCTATTGAACGGGAGCTCATAGAAATCAATCTGAGCAGTCGGCGGCGGCGATGAGTTGTTGGAGAGGGTGGTTCTGAGGTAGCGGACGTTGAGTGGGATGGAGGCGATGGTGAGTTTAAAGGGAAATCTTTGGGCTATTTGATTGGCTAGAGCTAAGAATGGGATGAGATGACCTTGCGCCATGAATGGTAGCATCACTATGTGTTATCGCCGCTGCTCTTCCCCCATTTTTCACCTTGAGTGTGTGTTTGTGTTTCTTGGATGAGAAATGAAATGGAGACGATGGAAAGAGAGCTATGTACTGTGAGTGCGTTCGTGTTTTGTGCGGTGCAAGAATGATTACTCTATATAGCAACATATTATATATATTAGAAAGCACAATTGTATATTAAGCATAATTCTATGCAGACTTAAGCATGAATTTGTTACGTTTAAGCATTATTCTCATTTATGGCGTGAGAAAATGAGAATAATGCTTAAAGGAAACAAATTCATGCTTAAGTCTGCATATAATTATGCTTAATATACAATTGTGCTTTCTAATATACAAATTGATGCTTAAATAGAATTATGCTTATTGTACCTTATAACCATGCTTAAATCAATAGATAACTTATTTACATATGATCCATCCTCTATATATATATATATTATGATGGGATATAATAAATAGATTTCAGTTATTGTTGTGTTTGTATGAAAATATTTGTGAAAAAGTTTGATTTCTTATCCATGTATATTAGCTAGACTAGAAGGTTGGATTTCTTGTATATCAAATAAATTTGTGTACCAAACAAGGAGAAAGGGAATGACTTATAAGTGATTCATTTCCATACTTGAACCAAACATTCAATAAAAGTAAGGGTTATTGTTTCCATTTCCTTACTTAACTTGATTCCATTCTCTTTCCGTTACTCAATTTGAACCAAACGAGCACTTAACCATTTTGGATGTATCAGAAAATTCCATTACAGAAATCCTCCTAAAATCCTTAGGCTCCGGCAATTAGTCTGCATCGCTTAAATCTTTCTACGCTGGATCTTGCAGAATAATGAGCCCACTCCCTAGTGAGCCGGGGAACTTAAGCAACCTGTTGGTGCTAAGCCTTGAAGACAACGGCTTGACTGGACTCGTCCCTTCGGCATTAGGAAATCTAAACAGTATGCAGTCTTTGGCAATCTAAGGTAATAAGCTTGAGGGTTCTATCTCAAATGTTGTGTGCAATCTGAGGAAGTTATATACAGTAGATGTTTTGAAAAACTATTTTTCTGGACGAATACCAGGGTGTTTAGGGGACCTTCCTCTGCTGAGAAAAGTTAATTTGGCTAAAAATGCATTTGATTCCTCCATTCCATCATCTTTATGGTATAGTGGGAACCTTGAGAAGATGAATCTGTTGAACAATTTGCTCGATGGTTCTTTATCATTGGAGGTTGGGAATATGAAGAGCATGATAGAGTTGGATCTGTCTGGGAATCAGATCTTTGGAGAGATTCCAAGCACAATTTCAAAGTTTCAAAATCTAGTGATTCTATCATTGTCACATAACAAACTAGATGGCCCATTAGTTAATTCCTTTTCTGAGTTGATGGGGTTGGAGTACTTAGACTTGTCCTTCAACAGTCTATCTGGTCATATCCCCAAATCCCTAGAGGCACTTACATATCTGAGTTACTTCAATGTGTCACAGCCCGATTTAAATTAAAGGCTATTTAAACCGAGTAATGTGACTAAATAAATAAAATAGAAAAATGAATAAAAACTAAACGTCTTTTAGATTAGAAAATGAAGGAATGGGCAGTTACTACAAGATTCGAACGATAACTTATATCTTGTCCCAAATCATCACTATTGATCAAGAAAGGAGAAACAAATTATGACCTAAGGCCATGTTTGGTAGCTAAGTTAACATAAGATAAGCATTGTTATCTGGGGTAATTCATGTGTTTGGTATCACATATTGACTATCATGGAAGCCCGTTTTAAACCTCGGGCCCGAGCTAACTTTACTGTAGCACTTTAGTAAAGCTATCAGGTCCTCCCCCCTGCGATTACAATTCGCTCTTGGAACACGAGCCATGATTACATGTGTAATTACCTATTTTACCCTATCAAAAAATCTCCAAATTTGAAACCCTACCACCTCTCTTACCGCAAATTCGATTGAAGCAGCGATTCATAAGAACACGAAGAACAGTTGAAGACGACAACTGCATTAGGGCTAGAAACATAAAATACTTCAGGTTTGTCTCCTCGAATCTTTTGTTCTTTATGGCATAAGGAAACCTCTTCGTACTTGGAGCCCAATTCAATGTCGCTATTTTTTCATATATGCAGAAAAATTTCAGGTTTTAAATCACTCAATTTCAAACAAAAGCGAAGGTGAAAAATGAGTAAGTCTTCTGTACCAAACAAAAGTGAAGGTCATATCTTTCAATTTTATCAGATCAAAGCTTCTTGCTTCAATTTTTTAACATAAATTGTTTAATACAAAAATATATATGTGCCAGCATCAGGCACGAAGAGAATGCCTTGCTACTACGGATCCCATATTTAAATTATTATGGTTGTTGAGAATGATTTTTTTTTTTTATAATAAATTTATCTGATAATCTGATGTAATCTGCTTGAGAACGCCTTGCTGCTATGGATGACCTTTTTTCATATCTAATGAGAATGCTTTTTGCTGTAATAATCTTTTTCATGTTCGCACATACTTCAACATCATCTTGAGATCAATTCGGGTACATTCTATGGCCATAGATTATTATTTGTTTTTATGAGAATGTGTCTTCATTCCAGATGTACCGGAGGATATTGAAGAATCTGTTGCAATATACCTAATCATAGAGGAGATTATTCAATCATATCTTCGTCAAATTTCTATCATTGTTCAACTTATACTAAGCATTGATAACAGGAAGAGAAAACGTAGTAATTCTTCTAAAACATATTCTATGATAGATAGGATCCCTTCTCAAGTACAACATTTAAATAGGATTGTAGGAGTTAATGACATTGATTGTATAGCTAATCTTCGAATGGACCGTAATACATTCGGGAGACTGTGTTTGCTTTTGAAAGAACTAGGAGGGCTAGAAGATGGAAAATATGTTTCGGTTGAAGAACAAGTAGCAACATTCTTAGGCATTTTATCTCATCATAAGAAAAATAGAATAATTGGGTTTGACTACTGGAGAAGTGGCCAAACAGTCTCATGCTATCTCCACAAAGTACTAAAATCTGTGTTGAAGCTTCATGGCATACTTCTTGTGAAGCCACAACCCGTGCCAGAAAATTGTACTGATCCAAGATGGAAATGGTTCCAGGTATACATCCTAATTAAAGAATCCTCATTAATCTTTGTGAAATGTTTAATTAACAAAATGATTTCAGTTTGATGATAAACCACCTCTCTTTTCATCTCCACATAGGGTTGCTTAGGAGCTTTAGATGGAACATATATCAATGTGAAGGTGCAGAATTCTGATAAGCCTAGATACAGGACAAGGAAGGGCCAAATTTCCACAAATACATTGGCAGTGTGTGACAAAAAGCTGAGATTTGTGTATATATTACCTGGATGGGAAGGTTCGGCGGGCGACTCTAGGGTCTTAAGAGATGCTATTAACAAAACCCATGGACTGAAAGTGCCTCGTGGTATGATTTTTAGCTACAGAATCTGATGCTCATTTATAATAATACGCAAACTAACCAAATCTCTTTTCCATTTATTTTATGTACGCAGGCAATTATTATTTGTGTGACAACGGTTATGCAAATAGTGAAGGATTCTTGACCCTATACAGAAGTGTGAGATATCATTTGAAAGAGTGGGGTCATGCTAATTCATTACCTCAAAATAAGGAAGAAATGTTTAATATGAGGCATTCTAAAGCTCGTAATGTCATCGAGCGTGCTTTCGGTATCATGAAAATGCGCTGGGGAATTTTGCGAAGTGCTTCTTATTATCCGATTAAGATCCAAATTAGTATGATTTCAGCCTGTTTTTTATTGCACAACTTTATCCGAAGTGTTGTGGAAGTTGATCCAGTTGAGCAAATGATGGAGGAAGATGGAGATGCAGAAACCGATGATCATGAAGAAGAAGAAGATGTGTCCTTCATTGATAACGTTGAATCAACTATGCTTTCGAATCAAAAGAGAGATGCAATCGCACTTAGTATGTGGCAAGAAGGCCTATAATTGTGTTAAGACTTTCTCTGAGAATTATGGGACTTATGTGTATTTTATTTTGGTTTTTTGAACAACTTGTGCCTGTTACCTTTTCTGAACTTCATTAGGATTATATTGGAACACTTATTCAGTATTTATAAAGTGTTACTTCTTGTTGTTTCATAGACTTATGCTATAATTTTTTTAATTTATATTATGAAGCATTATGATTGCAATCGCATTTGTTGCAGCTGTAATAAAATCCATCAATGTACCTCCCACATGCCTCACATTCATTCGATTTTTCTGCAAGAGACGAGGTTGAAAGATCGAGACAATGGTTTGGATCACAAGGGTGCATCACCTTTTTAGGCATGCTGCAACATACCTTATGAAATGAGAATCTGCAAATTTTGCAGTGATAAAATTGATTTCTTGGCATTATAGCAAGTTTGCAGGCTGGACAAACGCGTTTTTCATCAGAACGCGACTCAACATATTCTAGCGGATGCTCGTGGCTGAAATGTTTCAAGATTGATGGCTCTTCCATACTAAGTTTGAGTATGAAACTCAATCTTGCATGAACTAAAAGGAGAAAGCTTGAATATGAAAACAGAAGCAGGCTATCAAGTTTCAAGTTTTATTTATGTTTTCGTCTAAATTTGAAGAATAAAGGAAAGTCCATAGAACATCCATTTGGCAAGCCTACAACGATAGAACCTCTGCCTAAAATATGATGATGCAAAAGGACATTAACTAAAATCATTGAATGAAAAATGCTTGAATATTGAATCTGCATAATTTACAGTATATATAAAGTATACATATTCCTGCATTAGCACAGCATAATGGCTAAACCACTGGTGAAAACCTTGAGCATGTTGAAGCCTTACTAGGGAAACAACAAGCTTTTCATGAAATTATCTATCTATTTTTCAGAAAACAACAAGCTTAAAGGAGATAAAACCATGTCATGAATTTTTCACAATAAAGTAGTTAAAACCAGAAAATGAAACAAGGACAAAGTGCTGGATAATTACATCAGTCCATCTGATGGAAGTCTACTAGATAATTACATCAACTTAAGTAAGCATTGCTAGACAAAAGGAAAGTGTTTTAACACTCCAAACTACTGAAGTTCATAGAGACAAAAGGAGAGGCCATATAATTGTTTTTAGAGAAAGGCATAAATGATAGCAGAAGATATCATAACGCAATTGTACTATTGCTTCACAAAAGCGTCCTCGGAAACTTCGTCAGCAATCTATTTCTTATTCTTAAGCAAGCGATACACGTACGCGGGCTTGGCCGACTCCGGTAACCCCATAAACATCTCAAGGAAACTTGGCTTGTCAACTAGAATCTCAGCAACCTCGAACTGATTATCTTCTGATAAATTAGGAATTTCCTGCAGCATGGGGAATACATCCTTCCGAGCTTTGCATAAGTCAACTTGATAGCCAATTCGATCAACCAAAGATTGCAATCGCGCATTTGTATCGTTGCGCAATTCTGCGAGTTCATAAGTGAGATTCTGAATGTTGTCTTGGCCTTTCCTCTTCTTGTTGCTCTGCTTAGTGTTGGCACCACGGAGTGAAGATTGGCAGACACTGTCATCTGCTGTCTCTCCTTGCTTGTTCTCCTCAAGATCAATTGGATTCTCACGGTTATTCGGATCTACATCTTCAGTGCCATGCTGAGCAATCATGTCATTAAGCTGATCAATAATGTCCGCTGCCCCTTCCCCACTGGCTCGATCCTTCCCAAATACCTCTTTCCAGCCATCAAACATCGGCCACGACTTACCTAAAAACTTGATGTCAACATTACTATCAATCTGCATATTGAATAAAGTCAGAATTAGTATTCATGTTTCATATGTATATTAGTTTGATTGTAGTTCTATGATACCTTCAAGAGTTCCTCCACTTGGTCAGGATCAAAGTCTATCTTAAAGTCTCCATTCAAATTAAAGCCAACCCCGCTGCGGTTCAAGATAGTCACTAACGAGCCATAGTTCTTTTTCCAACTTGTGAGCTTGGAGGTGATATGAGGCGTAGCCTTGATGTTAGTTGTGGGAAACGCTTTCTTCATAGCTTCCTCTAATTTCAGTACATAACGTGCCTTGAAGCCATTATCAGACTTCCACCCAGTGGCAACCAAATGCTTCAAGGCCTTAAGAAGCATATCGTCTTCATCTGCCGTCCATACACGTCGCGAGGGATCTTTTTTCACAAACTTTCCCATGTCATTACTACCTACTGGCCCTTCCAAGAAAAACAATGAAATAGTACAGATTATAAGTCATTTTTCAAGAGAATTCATGCAGGGAAAACTATGCTAAAAAATGTCTCAAAATATTTCAATGTTTCAGAATTAACCATAAATAAAATATGCTTGTGAAGAATACACGAATTGTAAGGCACTTTTGAAGAGAATTCATGCAGTGAAAACAATGTTTTCAGTATACATCAAGAATGTCTGAAAATAGATATTTTAACATTTCAGAATTTAACCATAAATGAAATCTGCTCGTGAAGACGAATTAATTGACGGCAAACAATAAGAATGAAATATATAAAATTCCTCATTCCAACTGAAGTAATGCTAATGAACTTGTCGTCAAATTGATGGTACAAAAATTAATCTGACCTTGACGATTTGCAGCCATGTCGGGTGTTATTAAAGCAGGTGACTCTTGATCGTCGGCGTGATACCTCTTCTTCCCCACCTGGTAAAGTGCAGGACCGCGCTTGGATTTTCTTTGCCCAGAACTAGGGCTTGAATGAGAAGTGCGGGAAAAATAGAATGTGGGAGAATGATAAATGCGGGAAAAACTTGGTAGGAAAGTAAATTAGAAATTTGGCTGGGGCAAATGTGTAAATTCAGTTCTTATCATGTTTTAATTTTGTATACCAAACAAGTCTAACATAGATATCTATAATGTGAATCATAGCTACCAAACACCCAATTTCAGATACCTAATCTCACTAATCAAGATACCATATCTATGATTTCTCTTATCTATGATTATCCCAACATAGCTACCAAACATGGCCTAAATATTCAAGATATTTTAGCTACTTCATCAAATGAACCAAAAGGATGGATATTGATTGCAATAACAATTCCGAAATGATCGGGTCAATATGTATCTCAAGGGAACCTAAAATCATCTCAAATAACACATGCCCGTTCACAACAAGTTATATAGGATTATTCAAGGGCTCAGAAATCCGAATCAAGGATAATCAAAATTTATAGACAACTTTTCAACAATAATTTAAAAGTTGTCTAGAAATAACAAACATTTATACCTTTACAATATTAGATAACTTTCAATGAAATAAGTAAAGTTATCTAGGAGTTCAGGTGAAGATAAGAATTTAAGTATCAACTTCGAGCTCGTCAAAACATCAACAATAACATCAGAGTATTGCAGCGGAATGGATCATCAAAAGGGATTACATGTATGCAGACATATAATCCTAGAACTCGAACTACTGACATTGTCATATCTATAAGAAGACACTTCATAAAATGACAACAAAAGCTCTGTTCGGCACACTCCCAACTTCATCCCAGCTTTGCCTGCCTGCACATTTTAGAAATAACATGCAGGGCTGAGTACAAAGTACTCAGTGAACACGTGCCCAAAACATTGAAAGTTGCTTATTAAAGCTATAGATTAAACTTGCCTCGATAAGCATGTCACGAGTGATTTACTTTAGATAACACAAGGCATGCTAAAATACTTTTTAGTTTCCTCATCATCAAACATTAAAGACTGCAGTCATTTATTATGTATGAATAACATCTACAACATCAAATAGCGTGTTGAGAAGTAGGCCTCCTTCTCAAACACATTGACTGGCCGACCGAAAGGACGGCTCACAGTCACCTCAGTGTACACATATCATGCTAATCGCATGACCGAATTCGTCTTCCATCAAGTAGATGATCATACAAAACTCAAATAATGGCAAGTTAATCATTTTCTTAAAATATCATGCTTCGTATACGTATGCATCTAGCATCACCATTTAGTTAGAAAGCCCACCTGACTCCGTCTAGCCTTTTCCTACTACTCTTCCTTCCTCAGTTATTTCCAATCCTCAAGTTTATGCTCGTTCCTTCATTAAAACGAAGGAATAAATAAAAGTGAAAAAGGAAAGAACATTATATAGGAAATAACCTTCTCCACTTAGCTTATCTTTTTCTCTAAACATCTCTCTATAATCTTAATGTCAACCGGACTTTATCGAGAATTCCTACGATAGGAGAGTTTTAACTTATCTTATCCATCTTCAATCCTAGTAAGAGTCATATAAAACTATAACATATATATGTATATATATTGGTTCTCATCATTCCTCAAGCTTGATTAGTTCTCGATCATAAAGTCTAAAATTTTTAGAAATAATTCCTATAACTTATAATTGATAATTAAACTTATTTATAAGCTCGTTTCTCATACTCGATCATTCCAAACTCAACTACAATCAAAGTTGGAAAATAAAAGATAAATTGAAAAGTTCACAAAACCATTCTATAAATTCCAATAAATTCACAATAAGCTTAAAATGAAGTAGAAAATACTTTTCAAGTTTCATTATAAACAACTAACACTTAAACATTTAAAACATCCAATTATTCTAAACTTAAATTTTGAATTCAGCCCTTATAGGGTTCCAACAATTTTCAGAATTCCAAAATAAGCATCAAATAATATACATATCACATTATTCCCTCCACCAATCTAATTATATGACATCAAGAACAAAAAAAAATGCCCAATCTATTTTAATGCATCATTTTCGTTTTTGACATAGGACTGCTCCAAAAACTTTTCAAAAATTCATTTTAAGCATCATATAATGTCAATTTCATATCCCCATCATCAACTTTATGAAATAAAATCGAAATAAAAAAAATCCTCCAATTTCACCAAGAACCCAAATTCGAAAATTGTGAAATTGATCTCCAAAAATTCTCAAAGTTTTCATTCATACTTCTTTCAATCCTATAAACACATAATCAAGCTCAACTTATCAAAAGAAAACCAAAATCGAAAATCCCCAAAAAAAATTTCAATAATTCGAATTTCATAATCTTTGAAGGTAAGATGGATTTCTCTTAAATTAAACCCTCAAAAATCATCCTAGAACATGTATAAATCAAGAGAAATAAACATCAAGATCATGAAATCATAACATCTTCAAATTCGAAATTTGATGTCTAAGTGGGTTTTGCTAGTTTCTTCAATTTTCAAGCATAAGAGCTAACTAAATAGCATACCTTAATTAATAGCTCTGATCTTAGGCTTCTTGCTATTTTTTCTCGATTTATCAAAGCTTCAAAGACGTAGAAATGGAGTATGTGTGTGCTGGGTGTGCATCGTGAGTGAGAGGGAGGAAGGTAGAAGAAATAGAATAAGGAAAAGAAGGAAAGAGAGGCCCGGCTGTCCCCCCTTATCCCCATTTAATTTCCTCCTTTTATTTATTTATTTAATACAATATTTATTATTAGTATCTAAGCAATTCATTACCATCACTTAAATAATCTTAAATCCTCTAATCTCTCATCTCCATCAGAATTAATCTTCACATAGCACACATCTCAAGTCCTAAAAATTACAAGGACTAATACTTTATATCTCAATAGTCATAATTTAAATGGAAAATAAATACGAATTAAAATTCGTAATAACTTTCGTCTTCGGAGATTAACTAAAAATCCCACTAACTTCAGATAATATTCTACTATATATTTAAATATAGTATACTTCCTCAACATCTCGTTTCAAGTCATAGAAACTGAAACAAAAACTAATTCATCAAAATATATATATATATATATATATATATATATATATATATATATATATATATATATATATATATATAAATTCTCAAGATTCTCATTTTAATCTTTGTCTTCTTCATTATCTCAATATTTCCTCTTGCTATACACTATTATAGATTATTATTTTCATAATAATCTCTGACCTCCATTAATTAAACTAAATAAATTACGGGGTATTACATCCTCCTCTCCTTAAAAAAATTTCGTCCCGAAATTTAGTTACCTCAAAGAAATTTAGTTTCACTTTATTACTCGTATCGGCTTGGAGAGTCACTTCTTCTTGGTGGATGAGATGTTTGGGGTCATGGAAATACCTTCTCAATTGTGACACGTGGAATACATTATGTGTGTTGCCAAAGCTCGGCAGCAAAGCTAGTCCATATGCAACGTGAACCTATCCTTTCAAAGAGTTTAAAGGTCCTATAAACTTGTGTTTAAACTTCCCCTAACTCCGAATCCATGAATTATTTTTGAAGGTGAATCTTTGAGGAAGATGTTACCACCTTTCTCGAATGTCAGCTTTGTTCTTCTTACATCGGCATAATATTTCTGACAATCTTGAGTTTCTTTTGGTTCTTTGCCTGATTTATCGAATGATCTCGATCACTTCTTCAGCAACATCAGGTCCTAATACTTTTCTTTCACAAACATCATCTCAGTAGAGTGGTGTTTGACATTTCTTGCATCAAGGGCGTCATAATAGTGTTATGTGGACCGTCGCTTAATAATTATTATTATAAGCAAACTCATTAGTAGAGTCTGCTGCGATTTGTCTCCTCAATCTAATACAACGATCCTAATCATACTTTCTAAAATTTGGAAGGTTCTCTCAGATTGTCCATCCACTTGTGGGTGAAACGTTGTGCTAAAAATCAGTTTGGTAAACTTTGGATCTCGATTTGGTGTTCTGGGGCACTCCAAATAGTCATACGATCTCGTGGACATACACTTGTATACTAACTTATCTGATTGCTTTTACTCGCAAATGGGAATGTCAGCAGTTCCAATTAAACCGAGCTACAAATTAGCAAATTTGAACGATTGATTAGATACTTTCTTTAAGACTTTAGTCGCACAGCGACGCTGCCTAGCTACACATATCAAGATAACCACAAGCTGAATGACCATCTCCGGTAAAAAAAAAATATATATTGATGTTAACTCTTCTCCTGCGCATAATGTTTCCGAGTTAAAGGAAGAAATCAAGCCTTGGGCGCTCCTACTTACGTGCTACCTTAGGGGTCACTCTTATCCAGTTTACATAAGAATCTGGTTATGAAGTTCCTGATGAGGGGCTGAAAATTGTTGTATTCACTCTCTTAGATTTTGGTAATCCAGTCACAAAATTTATAGTAATATTATCCCACTTCCATTTGCGAAATCTCTAACAATTGCAGCTTCCATAAGGTCTTGGTTGAAACTCGTTCATGTGCTGACATGCCAAAAATCATTCTACAAACAAAGCTACATCGCTCTTCATTCCTTCTCACAACATTTTCGTTTCAAAACTTGATATTTCTTAGCGCTTCTTAGATGTATTGTATAAGTCCTTTGGTTCTTCGCTATTAGGTATGGATAGTCTTTCTTTGAATAACGGAATGTTATTTCCATCTTCCTTGAAATCATCAACTCTCTCAACTCGAACCCTTAATTGTAACTTTTCCATCTTTAGGAATATAAGGCTCACTCTTCGAATAAACACAAGCAAGCAAGCAATCTTCAGCCATTCTTGTCGAGCTAGCAACATATTTACACACTATAGATTAATACTAGCTTAACTTTATAAGTATGTTTGCACTTACACTTATGCTTATTCTTGTCCCCCTAATAACTTAGCCTCATTCTTATCTTAATCCATTACTCCCTTATGCTTATTTCTCATTAGATAACAGGTGTAAAATGGATGATAGGAAGCTGTTGAATCATGAGGATAAGCATCCATGCTTAATCATAGAGTTTTGACTTCAAACTTATGAACTTAGCCAAATGGCAGATTGACCATGATCCAAAGAATTAATCATAGAGGCTTCAAATGTTGATCAAGTAATGGTTTTTGAATTTTCGATCAAAGTTAAGACGTGTGGCTTGATCATGGAAGAGGATTCAAGGAATTTCAATGTTCCATTTGATCACAATAATTCAACCATTGAAACTCAAACGCACATCAAGGCTAAGGGTATATGTTCAATGAATGAGTCATAGCTTAAACAAAATAAGCTTCATTCTAGGATCATAATACATTGATGGAAAACTAAGGAAATTATCTTCCACAAGAGGCTGATTCGAGCTTCAGAAGATAAGTGAATCAATGATAATGGATGATCTTTATCACTTGATGTACAAGAATACATTCTGGAGTGAACTTGGAAATAAATTCATAGCTCATTCATGTGAAGTAATAATGGAACCATGGCTATAGAATCTTGAAACTAAGACACAAGGTTTGACATCATATGAGTTTCATGAATTTAGAACGTGTGAATTGAGAGATGTTAATTCCTCAATTAAGAAATAAAAATCTGGGCACAAGGCATTTGACACATTGGACACTTGAACTTTGATCCATCATAAATTTCTCATAACTTGACCATTGTGGGAATGCAAGCTATCAATAGAAAGCTGAGACAACAAGAAACAACGTTCATGTTTTGAGTTTCTTGATTTGAGCAAGGAAAATGTTTAAAATCGAGGATCAAAATGGGTATAGTAGTTGTTCCCAGACTTAGAATTTCCGAGACAATGAATTTAGCAGCTTTAACATACAAACTTTAAACTAGCATAATGTTCTCGTGACTTAACCAGTTTCAAGGTGTGAGCTATGGATTTAAAGTTGGAACAACAAGGAACATTTTTCATGTTTGAAACTTCGGGATTTGAGCAGGGTAACATGATTAAAAACTGGAGTCAAAACTGTTCCCATATCTATTTTTCTGTATATTGGCAGATTTGACATACTAACTTCAAAACATCACTACACTCACATATGAGCTCAGATTTGGGCCTATAACATAGCTACGGAAAGCTGAAACAACGAGCTACAACTTTTATTCAGAGACTATTTAAGTTTGACAAGTGAAAAGGGCTCACAAACACAGATCAACATTGCATAGAAGGTGTTCGATGAAATTCCCGACTCGGATTTGCAACAAAAGTTCAAGAATTGGACTTCACAACATCTTAAACTATCATTTAAGTATGGAAACGTGAAGAACATCAAAAGAGAGGTGCATACAGTAGTTGTACACACTCGATCATGAAGGAAATCAAAATAACTTCAACAATCTATACATGAATAATCGTTAAAGATGATGGAGACGATGAATATCAAGGTTTTAACAACATGCATGATCATTCTTCACAAGAACCGAATCTGGAACATCAGGAATGGGGTTCGAATTCTCATCTACAACTCGAAATCATACTCATATCATTAAGAGGGAGAAATATTTACCTACGGGAGTAGTTATCCTTACATATCAGCTAAATCTCTCTACATCAAGTTCAAGAGTATCTATCAAAACGCTCGATATAAAGGAATCATGTGACGCCCCCATGTTAAATAAAATGATAATAGGAATTAGTTCTTTTTACCTACTCCTACAAGATTTCCTTGTTCTTCATCACGAGATTTCTAATCAAGAGTAACGGCTCGTTGGTAATGTCATTGAGGTTCATTTTGTTGAGGGTGTGGCATTTGCTGAGATTATTGTCCCTAATAACATTGCGATTGACGTTGGTGTTTCTGTTGTGGTTGAAGAAATCCTTCTATAGCTTTCAAGTTCAGGACTGAGCTTGATTTAGCCTCCTTCATTAACTTCTTGCCGTTTTACTTTCTATTTACACTATGCCCTTGGCCATGATCCGAAAATGATTGGCATTCCGGGATTGAAATATAAGAGAAATATAAAACTCACACATTTTTCTCCAATTACTTAGCCATCACCATATTGAGGGCTCGATTGAGTGCTCCGGCGTATGAGACCTTCCTGACTAGTTAATAATATCTGAATATCTCATTTCAAACTAATATGGAAAAATTTAGATATTTGCTCGTCCATATTAACCTTAGCTAGGGCGGAACGAGTTAAACTACAAAACGCACGATCATATTCTCAAGCAGCCTTCTTGCCTTGCTTCAAGTTCAAAACTCGGCTTCCTTTAGCTGGCTGTAACTTTTCAAAATATATTTCTCGTTTGAAGCTTCTTGAAACTGCTCCCAAGTAAGATTATGGATCTGTTCATAAGTTTTCCATCGTGTTTCCCACCAAAAGTCAGCTGAACCCTTGAGTTTGAAAGGCATACATAACATAACATAACATACGCACCTAATCATCACAACGGAGGAATTTAAAAGATTCGCTCAAGCGCAAGAATCCACTCTTCAACTTCTGATGGATCTACTCTACCATCAAAAGTAGGCGAGTTTTGTTAAAGAAAAAGTTCTTCATTATTCTCTCGGGTAACAGTGACAGGGTAGGTTCTCTATCATCCTCCATATTACCATTTTTATTTCTCTGTCTATGAGGTACTTTAAAAAAAAATAAAAAAATCAATAAATGTACATATAAATATATGTAGCATATCTCATACTTATGCATATATATTCATATGACATCATCATATACTTCTTAAATAATAATTCATGTAATACCTCAAGGCATCATTTCTATCATCATAATCTTCATCATCTCCCATCTTTTAAGCGTAACTTAGAGCTTAACTATATAATATTGCTATATACTTGGTGTAATAATCATTTGTCAAGGTTCATAATCATTTGTCAAGGTTCTGCCTCTAAGTTATTATACATAAGTATATAAAAATATAGTTCATCAAGATAAGCCAATCTCGTCGAAGCCCATAAAATATGAATGTCGACTCATAAAATATCATAACATCCTTATTCGGAAGTATCTAATACTTCAACCATATATTAAACTTTCACATGCTCATGTGATATAATGACCAATCTGGCCCTTCATAAACACTTAGTAGCATCACTTAAGCTTCTCATGAAGATTCTCTACAATAGGGAAATATGTTTCTGACTAATCTCCCCTAGTGCTAAAAAAAAAAAATCATTCTCTTAAGGTTTACAAACATAGCAAAATAATAATCGTGGAATAACAATGAAAGAAGTTAGGAATAGAACTAACTTGTAAAATCTCATCGATCGAATAATATATGAATCGAAAATAGAGTATTCAAGTCATGTGGAGCCTTATGAAGAGGTTCTGAGAAAGGATCATAATCAATCATATGATGATCATATGAAAGCAATCAAAAAGGGCCAACCTCAAGAGGTGCTTATAAGATTCAAATTCAAAGAAATTCTTGTAGATTAGAATCTACAGTGCGAATCAAGCTGGGGTATGATAGAATTTGAATCGAAGTCCACTTAATCAACTGTGGCTCCTCAAGATCTAGATCCACATCTCGTATAAAAGAATACAAAATAATAAAGTTTAGGCCAATCGGCAGACTCATATTGTTGGAGCGGAGGCTCTTTAAGACGAATAACAATAATATAATTATTGTACTGGATCTTTGACAATTTCCAAAAAAGTTATCTCCTATTGAATGAAAGTATGAAGGTGCGAGGGAAATTGCTTACTAATGTCACTCAGAGTATCAGTAGTGGAATCAAACTATAATTGATGGTGATGAACTCTTTCCCAAAATTACAAAATCCTACAACACTCTTGTCACCACTCCTAAAAGTTTGAAGGCACTTATATTACTTCCTTATAATACCCTGTTAACTTATTCATTCTAAGTTTGAATATTCATGCTAAATAAACTTCTGATTATAATATCTCTTTGATCCATGCTCGTGTGCTCTAGCATTCATCATCATTTGGTTCGTTGAATTGTGTCTGCCCTTGCATAGATTATTGATTAGAACCGAAATCTACTTAAGTTATAGCATAATTCTAGCCGCATAACTAGTAATCAAGTCATGAATACCTTATCTCTCATTCTAAATATGTCACATAATCAACTCATACTTCACATGCTTTCAACAAAGCCTCATGACATAATACTTATCTCGTACGCAACTCATGATATACATCTCGTAATAAAGAGCATGAAAATTTGAAATCTTTAATGCTCATAAAAGCGTACCTGACTAAGCTGGATGAAAGGGAGTGTTGAGCTTTTGTTGTTCAAACTCGACTAGTCTAAGAATACAAATTAGACTAGACTCGAAAGAAGTTCAAGTTCAGAGCAAACAATTGCTCTGATACCAATCTGTCACAGCCCGATTTAAATTAAAGGCTATTTAAACCGAGTAATGTGACTAAATAAATAAAATAGAAAAATGAATAAAAACTAAACGTCTTTTAGATTAGAAAATGAAGGAATGGGCAGTTACTACAAGATTCGAACGATAACTTATATCTTGTCCCAAATCATCACTATTGATCAAGAAAGGAGAAACAAATTATGACCTAAATATTCAAGATATTTTAGCTACTTCATCAAATGAACCAAAAGGATGGATATTGATTGCAATAACAATTCCGAAATGATCGGGTCAATATGTATCTCAAGGGAACCTAAAATCATCTCAAATAACACATGCCCGTTCACAACAAGTTATATAGGATTATTCAAGGGCTCAGAAATCCGAATCAAGGATAATCAAAATTTATAGACAACTTTTCAACAATAATTTAAAAGTTGTCTAGAAATAACAAACATTTATACCTTTACAATATTAGATAACTTTCAATGAAATAAGTAAAGTTATCTAGGAGTTCAGGTGAAGATAAGAATTTAAGTATCAACTTCGAGCTCGTCAAAACATCAACAATAACATCAGAGTATTGCAGCGGAATGGATCATCAAAAGGGATTACATGTATGCAGACATATAATCCTAGAACTCGAACTACTGACATTGTCATATCTATAAGAAGACACTTCATAAAATGACAACAAAAGCTCTGTTCGGCACACTCCCAACTTCATCCCAGCTTTGCCTGCCTGCACATTTTAGAAATAACATGCAGGGCTGAGTACAAAGTACTCAGTGAACACGTGCCCAAAACATTGAAAGTTGCTTATTAAAGCTATAGATTAAACTTGCCTCGATAAGCATGTCACGAGTGATTTACTTTAGATAACACAAGGCATGCTAAAATACTGTTTAGTTTCCTCATCATCAAACATTAAAGACTGCAGTCATTTATTATGTATGAATAACATCTACAACATCAAATAGCGTGTTGAGAAGTAGGTCTCCTTCTCAAACACATTGACTGGCCGACCGAAAGGACGGCTCACAGTCACCTCAGTGTACACATATCATGCTAATCGCATGACCGAATTCGTCTTCCATCAAGTAGATGATCATACAAAACTCAAATAATGGCAAGTTAATCATTTTCTTAAAATATCATGCTTCGTATACGTATGCATCTAGCATCACCATTTAGTTAGAAAGCCCACCTGACTCCGTCTAGCCTTTTCCTACTACTCTTCCTTCCTCAGTTATTTCCAATCCTCAAGTTTATGCTCGTTCCTTCATTAAAACGAAGGAATAAATAAAAGTGAAAAAGGAAAGAACATTATATAGGAAATAACCTTCTCCACTTAGCTTATCTTTTTCTCTAAACATCTCTCTATAATCTTAATGTCAACCGGACTTTATCGAGAATTCCTACGATAGGAGAGTTTTAACTTATCTTATCCATCTTCAATCCTAGTAAGAGTCATATAAAACTATAACATATATATGTATATATATTGGTTCTCATCATTCCTCAAGCTTGATTAGTTCTCGATCATAAAGTCTAAAATTTTTAGAAATAATTCCTATAACTTATAATTGATAATTAAACTTATTTATAAGCTCGTTTCTCATACTCGATCATTCCAAACTCAACTACAATCAAAGTTGGAAAATAAAAGATAAATTGAAAAGTTCACAAAACCATTCTATAAATTCCAATAAATTCACAATAAGCTTAAAATGAAGTAGAAAATACTTTTCAAGTTTCATTATAAACAACTAACACTTAAACATTTAAAACATCCAATTATTCTAAACTTAAATTTTGAATTCAGCCCTTATAGGGTTCCAACAATTTTCAGAATTCCAAAATAAGCATCAAATAATATACATATCACATTATTCCCTCCACCAATCTAATTATATGACATCAAGAACAAAAAAAAATGCCCAATCTATTTTAATGCATCATTTTCGTTTTTGACATAGGGCTGCTCCAAAAACTTTTCAAAAATTCATTTTAAGCATCATATAATGTCAATTTCATATCCCCATCATCAACTTTATGAAATAAAATCGAAATAAAAAAAATCCTCCAATTTCACCAAGAACCCAAATTCGAAAATTGTGAAATTGATCTCCAAAAATTCTCAAAGTTTTCATTCATACTTCTTTCAATCCTATAAACACATAATCAAGCTCAACTTATCAAAAGAAAACCAAAATCGAAAATCCCCAAAAAAAATTTCAATAATTCGAATTTCATAATCTTTGAAGGTAAGATGGATTTCTCTTAAATTAAACCCTCAAAAATCATCCTAGAACATGTATAAATCAAGAGAAATAAACATCAAGATCATGAAATCATAACATCTTCAAATTCGAAATTTGATGTCTAAGTGGGTTTTGCTAGTTTCTTCAATTTTCAAGCATAAGAGCTAACTAAATAGCGTACCTTAATTAATAGCTCTGATCTTAGGCTTCTTGCTATTTTTTCTCGATTTATCAAAGCTTCAAAGACGTAGAAATGGAGTATGTGTGTGCTGGGTGTGCATCGTGAGTGAGAGGGAGGAAGGTAGAAGAAATAGAATAAGGAAAAGAAGGAAAGAGAGGCCCGGCTGTCCCCCCTTATCCCCATTTAATTTCCTCCTTTTATTTATTTATTTAATACAATATTTATTATTAGTATCTAAGCAATTCATTACCATCACTTAAATAATCTTAAATCCTCTAATCTCTCATCTCCATCAGAATTAATCTTCACATAGCACACATCTCAAGTCCTAAAAATTACAAGGACTAATACTTTATATCTCAATAGTCATAATTTAAATGGAAAATAAATACGAATTAAAATTCGTAATAACTTTCGTCTTCGGAGATTAACTAAAAATCCCACTAACTTCAGATAATATTCTACTATATATTTAAATATAGTATACTTCCTCAACATCTCGTTTCAAGTCGTAGAAACTGAAACAAAAACTAATTCATCAAAATATATATATATATATATATATATATATATATAAATTCTCAAGATTCTCATTTTAATCTTTGTCTTCTTCATTATCTCAATATTTCCTCTTGCTATACACTATTATAGATTATTATTTTCATAATAATCTCTGACCTCCATTAATTAAACTAAATAAATTACGGGGTATTACACAATGTTTCCTTCAATAAGCTTAGTGGTGAGATTCCAGGTGTAGGGGCTTTTGCAAACTTTACATCTGATTCTTTCTTGGGTAATCGAGGTTTGTGTGGATCTCCTCGATTCAGAGTGGAGGAAAGTGAACGGAACGTGCCCGGATCTTCAAGAAAGACCAAAATTTTGAAGTATGCACTACCAACAATAGGCTCATCACTTGTTGCTGCCTTTGTTGTGTTCTTGATCATGAGAAATTGTTGCGTAAATTCATTACCTTCATCATCACAATCTGATTTTTCTCTTGTATTTGTGCATGAGAGGATCTCGTACTATGAAATCCTCCATGCTACAAGCAATGTTGATGAAAAGAACTTGATTGGTAGAGGGAGCTCTAGTTCAGTGTACAAGGGATGTTTTCTGACAAAATGGTTGTTGCCATAAAGGTCTTTGATCCCGATGTACATGGTGCTTTGATGAACTTTGAATCGGAGTGTTATATAATTTGCAGCATACACCATAGGAATCTTGTTAAGGTCATTACTTCTTGCTCAAATCTTGATTTCAAGGCTTTGGTGATGACATTCATGCCTAATGGGAACCTTGAAAAATGGCTCTACTCCTTCAATTGCTCCTTGAATATTTTCCGGATGTTGGAAATAATGGTAGATGTGGCAACTGCTTTAGAGTATTTGCATGAAGGTTGTTCCTTCCCTATTGTTCACTGTGATTTGAAGCCCCAAACCATCCTTTTGGACAAAAACATGGTTGCACACGTAGGCGACTTTGGCATCGCCAAGCTTCTAACGCAATAACAAAGAATGCATCAGACCACCACTTTGGGTACCATTAGATACATGGCACCAGGTAAAAAGCTAGTGTTTCTAAAACTTCATTGAATCAATAGCTTATTCCTTCATGTAATATATATATATATATATATATATATATATAGAGAGAGATGATATGCTACTCACCTCCCGATGGGCACCTTTGTGGGCACCTCGTCGTTTTATCACGTTTGCATTGCTTTTTTTTAATTTTTATTTTTATTCTATATTCTAGTATCTTAGAAATTAATTTACAAATCATAAAATCTAAAAAATACATAAAAATCGAAGCTCGATTTATTTTATTACTCATTTTTTGAAGTTAAAAATAAAAAAAAAAAATTGAACATTGATTTTTAAAATTTTATAATTTGTAAATTAATTTCTAAGATACTAGAATATAGAATAAAAATTAAAATTAAAAAAAAACAATGCAAACGTGATAAAACGACGAGGTGCCCACGAAGGTGTCCACCGGGAGGTGAGTAGCATATCATTTCTCTATATATATATATATATATATATATATATATATATATCAACCTTGTAGAGTATGGGTCGGAAGGATTGGTATCAACAATGGTGGATGTTTATAGCTATGGAATTTTGCTTATGGAAATGTGAACGAGGAGAAAACCAGTAGACAGGATGTTTTATGGAGAGTTAACCATGAGGAAGTGGATGCAAGAATCATTCCCTAACTCTGTGGTGCGAGTTGTTGATAAGGAGCTACTAAACATAGACGATGGGAGAAAAAGAGTGAAATACGAGAAGTGCTTGAAGTCGGTTATTGAACTAGCTCTAGAATGCACGGAAGATATGCCTCAAGAGAGGCCAAGTGTGAAAAATGTGCTAGCAAGGATCAAGAAGATGGAGTTGGAGTTAGCCATCAGATTGAAAGGGATATATAGCAGTTAATAAATGGTGTTGCTGTATAGTTTGTCATGAGGTTGCTGTATAAATTTTAGATAGTGATGTGAGTATCATGTAAGATGATAGATAATTTTCTAAACAATAAGACTCTCCTCTTTTCATTTACTTTTTATATGGAATATACTATACATTGTGAATTTGAAGAATTGTTGCTCCTTGTTTTAGTTGAGACAATTTTTTTAGTGAAATTTTGAAACATTTTCTTCGCAATGAGGACGAATTATAAAAATTATAAAACCAGGACATTGTTAAACAAGAGGTGAAACATTGAGATACTATATGATACTACCTATGTTCCACTCTATTTGGCCTATTTGTATATTTTATACCACCCATTTTGAATATCCATAGGCCAAACGGAGTGGATCGAGATGTAAAAATATAAGTGTAGTGAAATATATTCACTAGCTCAAGATCAAAACCAAATAGTAGGGAGTATGAGAAAAGAGCTTCAAAGAGTGAAAAGATGAAAATATGCAGACAATATATTTGGAGGAGATGAATACTCTATTTCTGGCGTACTAAGTTTCAATAGATACAAAGGAGAATTTTAAACATCAAATGGAAATATCTAGACTACATTTACTAGAGATAATTCTAGATTACCGTCGGGAATAAAGATTGAGAGAAACTAGAGAAAAGATGTTGCATTAATTAGAAATTTAGTTCTTCAAAAAATATGATTTAACTCCAACACTCCCCTTAAAAAAAGATGAACATCAGACCAAGTTTAGCTCTCAACTTCTCAAATTGCTTTCTTGAAAGAGATTTTGTAAATATGTAAGCCACATTATCAGTTCTTCGGACCTCAAGTATAGAGATAACTCCATCGAGAACTTTCTCGCGAATAAAATGATGCTCGATTGCAATGTGTTTTGTAATTGCATGACAAACTGGATTTGTTGCAAGGTTTATAGCACTTTGATTATCACCATAAAGTGCAACAGCTTTGAGAGGCTGCTCTTGAACATCACTTAAGAGTCTCCGCAACCATACACACTCTTGAGCAGCAACGGAAGACGTCTTGTATTCTGCTTCCATAGTCGAGAGTGAAACTGAATCTTGCTTTTTACTACACCAAGAGACATAAGTAGGACGATAGAAGAAAACTTAACTTGATCTGTATATTCGATCATCCAAATCTCCTCCAAAGTCGGCATCCGTGTAACCAAGCAACAACATATTTGCTCATTTTCCATAAAATAACCCATGAGCTGGAGTACTATTGATATATTTGAGGATTCTCTTAGCCGCTTAAAGGTGTTGTTTCCTTGGTGACTGCATGAATCTGCTCACAAGACCCACAACGAAAGAAATATCCAGTCTCGTAATAGTAGTTAAATAAATAAGACTCCCAACTAAGGCACAATATGGACGAGGATCTTCTAAGAAAGAACCATCTCCTTTTTGTAACTTTATGTTCACATCAATCTCTCCAGTTTGGAAGGATTTTGGCTTGGATTCAACAATCTGTCGGGCGAGATTCCGTCTTCTATAGACAAGCGATTTCCCAACATAAAGCATTTCGATCTTGCAAAAAATAGATTCTGCGGACGGATTTCTAGTTCTGTGTCCAGGCACATTTTACTTCAGATTGGTGGTAACTCATTTACTCGAGATATACCAACAAAACTTGGGAACTTACATATCTGAGTTATTTTAATGTTTCCTTCAATAAGCTTAGTGGTGAAATTCTAGGTGTAGGGGCTTTTGCAAACTTTACATCTGATTTTTTCTTAGATAATCAAGGTTTGTGTGGAGCACCTCGATTCAACGTGGAGGAATATGAATGGAACGTGCCCAGGTCTTTAAGAAGGACCAAAATTTTAAAGTATGCACTACCAGCAATAAGATCATCACAAGGTGTTGTTGCCTTTGTTCTGTTCTTGATTATGAGAAATTGTTTCTTATATTCATCACCTTTATCACAATCTGACTTTTCCTTTATTTGTGCATGAGAGGATCTCGTATTATGAAATCCTCCACGCTACAAGTAATCTTGATGAAACTTGAAATTGATTATGGTCGCTATAATAGAATAAAATTGTTGCAAAATTATGATTAGGATAAATATAGTGAGGCATAAAGATTAGAGTATATGATTTATATACTCTTACTATAATACTAACCACAACTACCTTTTCATTTGCATCAACAGCTATCTGCCTACTAATTTAGTTATACTTATGGAACCAGTTCTATGTTCCTCACTACCTGATGAGCTGTTGTTCATGAAAAATCCTGGTTTCTGGGGCAGGGGCAGAGCTGTGTCATCACTGCTCAACATTTGAATAACAGACGGCATCATCGGCCTCTCTTCTGCTTCGATCTGAACGCATAATAAGCCAATTTGAATGAACCTCTTTACTTGAGAACGTACATTCTGCAGCTCTATTTCTTTATTGGAAATGGTGATTTCCTTGTTGGCAGCAGCCTTTATGGCGTCTTCCTTGGCTTTAGTTTCAGTTTCCAGCTGTGCTTTGGCTTCACCCAGGCTCTCTTGAAGTTGATTAATCGTTGTGTTGTGCTCCTGCAAGACCTTCTCCTTTTCCGAGAACTCTATACCTTTTGCCAAAAGTTGTGCTTGTGTTTCAACGTTTTCTTGTTGAACTTCAGCCAGCTGCTTTTTGATTTTCTCAAAATTTCTTGTTGTTTTCTCCTGTTCTGCTAGATATTCCTTTGTAAGCATCATATCGTCAATGATAGAAGATAGCTTTCTCTCCCTTGATTCAATGTCGAAGCATATTGGATTCTTCGTGGTGGAAAAGATTTTTACAACTCCGTCATAGACCTGTTGTGCCCATTCCAACTAGTGAACTTTGGTTGGGACGGTTCAACACTGTCTTTGCTTGTCAGAGTGATTGCTAGAGCATCCTTTGCTGCTTCTTCACTGCTAGCTTTTTCAACAACATGCCGACTTGTGGACAGTACCACCTCATCAATTCTTTTCCAAACTTCTTCTATGTTGATCAGATCACTGAAGTATCTGACCCCGAACTGTTGAAGATATTCTGCTTTTGTTACCTCAAGAGCATTCTCTTTGTGAATTGCTCGAGCTTTGAAAACCTTATGATATTCAGATCCGCGAATATACACATAGGTTAGAAAGTACGAAGCTGCTTCAATCATGCTTTCGTTCACTTCATTTCCTTCGTACCGCTTTAATACTGCATCATTCGCTTCACTTTTGGAGGCTTGGATGACTTGCTTTGCTAACTCTTCTGCACTCTCTTCTTTATTAGCAAAGTCAAGAATCATGTTCTCCTCATCTTCACTGAAATATTCTTTAAGAGGGCTTAGATCTCTGAAGATATTTCCTTCTATCATTGTTGAGGAAGACTCTCCATGTTGCTGCATCCGGCTTGCAATCAATGCTTGTCGTAGGTCTTCATCATCGCTCTCCATCTCTTCATCATCATGGACATTCACAGTGTCAGAAGCGGGAACAAACACTTCGTCCATTGCTTCTTTTCCCTTGTCTTGTATGATGTCGGACTGAGGAGCGATTGCGTTGAGCAACAAAATGTCTTGTGAGATTGTCTTTACCACTGCATCAAGCTTTGTGGTATGAATCTCTACATCTTCTGGAGTAGTGGATTTTGACTCCTTTCTCGCTTGTCCTTCGTCAGTTTGACTTTGTTTTGGTGCATCTGATTCCAAAATCTCTTTGGCTTGGCTTCCTTCTTCCTTCTTCCTTTACATCAAGAGTTGAATCTTTCAACTCCTCAGTTGCGGCATCAATCTGCAGGTCATCTGTATCCTCTTCTTCATTTTGATGTTCCCCCTCAGATTGAGCTTCTTCTTCCTTCTCACTTTCAATTTCATCAAACAGCTGTCGCTTTGCTGATTTTTGGGAAGCGATTTTTGCTTGTTTTCGCTCATCCCTTGCTTTTCTGCCTTTCGCTTTCTTGGTCACCACTGGGGCATCCAAATTAGCTGGTTCTTCAACTTCTAGGTGCTGCGTTTTTTCTTCTTCTAGCAGCAGTGGAGCCTGTGGTTCACACTCAGTTTTGTCCACTTGCTTTTTGAACAGTTGAGTGTTTGTCACATCCATTTCTTTCTTCTTATCTAGAGTAGTATGGCTCTTTTCAGCAATGTATGAAATCAGTCGAGCAAAGCAAATCTTCTTCATCGGAACTTTGAAAGAGATGTTAGAGGCTGGAGTCACATGCTTTGACGCTTCATAAAGCTGATCCATCATGAATTGACACCGATTGAAGTGCTCTATTTTTGCTACCTCATGGGTAAGGGCAGCGAGAGCTATCAATTTGGGCCATGTCATTGTGGAAATATTCCCTTGGTGGCTCATCAGCATCTTCATCACCAAATCACATAATTCCTTGTATAGCGAGGGAAGAGCGGTGGTGAACTTCGTTGTTTCTGTCTTCTCCTTTCTGTTCTTGGTTATCTTGGTGATAAACTTCACGTTTCGGTCGTTGGAATACCTTCTGAATTCTGCGAGATAATGGTTGTGACCAGCTTCCTCCACATTCTTGCCGGAATCATGAAGTTTCAACTCCTTCTTCAAGAATTCTCACACATTGATCTCTCCATAATACTCTCTGGGTATTACAGGATCAACACACGTCACCTTCGTCCCAAGGAATTCTACCACTGCAACTGGGTAGATATATTGTGGTACTGCGTTGAAAAGATTAGTTAACCCTGCCCTTGATATAGCATGGCCAATGAACCCATTGCTTTTGATGTGTTTGGCGTTGTAGATGTGCTCTTGATGCATGTAGCTCTTGATTTCATTGGAGAATTTGTTCACAATCGTCTCCTCCATTCCTACTTCAATCTTCTCGTCTGCTTCTGCTCTTCTTTCCCTTTGTCTCTCGTCTTCATCAGCGAACCTGATGGTGGTTTTGGTTATTGCCATTTCTAGGGTTGGAGATTTAGGGATTTTCTAGACTGAGTTAGGGTAGGACTGGATGAAATTTCGGAGTTTAGATTTTCACAAGTATGGAAAATTTTGGTGAAAAGTGAGAGAGAGGTTTATATATATCAAGGTTCGAAAAGTGAGGGAAGAGATATGGACTGTTGGATCTGGAACCGTCTTTTCAGATTCAACGGCTGCGATTGAAGCGAGATCGTGGGTTGGTTAAAAATTCAATCTAACGGTTACGGAAAGAGCAGTTCAACGTGTAGGATTAGGATTGGGGTAGTTTTTGCCAGTTCGAGTACATGAGTGTAACTAACTTGCGCAAGTGGGTTGGTTCCTGTACCCTACACTGTAGCCGCATTAAATGCTGAAGATTTTTCACTGAGTGCAAATCTTCGTGTTAAGACAAAATAAATTGAAAGTGATAATTTGAAAGTACTTTTAACCATTCTATCTGATCATATTTCTTGAAAGTGAATCACTTATGTTCCCCCTCACTTGATGTAGGGAAAAAACGATTTGCTTTTAAGAGATATAAAATGTGACTGGCTTATGTGCTTCAGAATGTAATCAAGAACGATTAACTCATCAAGCACTTGTGCCAATTTAGTATATATTTTTAATGAATTAGATGAAGTTCCCTGTAAGAATCATCATCTTAGTTCATTTACTTGAAATTTAAGACATGAAAGAAAGACTTACTGGTCAGTCAAACATCGTAGTTGACTGATACCACATTGATGAGCGATACTCCTGGCACGCTTCAAAGCGTTTCTGCCAAGTGAATCACTTTGACTTATGCCAAAAGCGTTGATTGCCCACCGCTCGAGTCTTGCACAACTTCTCCGCTTCATGTTAAAAAATGCTTTAGAGAGAATACGTTTTAACGTTACAATTGTTAATTCACACTTTAGTCGTAGGATCACCGGCGACGGTGATGCTACCAACCTTTTTAATAAAAATGAGAGAGGAGGAGAGAGAAAATAAGTATTTAAATAAGGAATGTGAGAAGATTTTCATATGAAAACTTTTGTAGCATCTAATTTACCTAAGATCACCTACCGTGAAATTAACCATAATATTGCTTGAAAACTCAATGGTACAATTTATATTAGGCGATGAAGTAGCGCAAAGTTGAACCAAACTTCTCGAGTCTTGTTGGTATACGCAATGCTATCAAAATAATTAATAGTAAAAGACAACAAATATTATACGAGTATTCTTAGAAATAAAAATAAATAAATAAATAAATAAATAACATGTAAAATATTGTTAATCTTCTAATTTTGGAAGGTAAAATATTGAAAATATTTGAGAAATATTATACGAGTAAAAGACAAGAAATATTATACGAGGGGACACACTTGGGTCAGCCGGAGGCACCGTGCGGCCGGGCTAAAACAATGGCACTTTTATTCATATAGATTGGCACTTTTCTGTATAAAGATTGACACTTTTAAAAATTGTCATTTTATTCGTAAAATAATTATGTTAAAGATTGACACTTTTATTCATATAGATTGACACTTTTCTGTATAAAGATTGACACTTTGGGCCCGGCCGCACGGTGCCTCCGGCTGACACAAGTTTTTGTCTTATACGAGTTGTGTCATGTTATACGAGTAATTAAATGATTGGCAGGGGGTAATATTAGTAACTAATAATAAAAGACAATAAATATTGAAGAAGAAATATTATAGGCAATCTAATTAATTATATTTGGGGTACTTTTAGATTTTTTGGCCCGCAGGGGGGGGGGTAAGGTGAATTGGACCCACACCTGCAAAACCATGGGAGGAAAGCCAAACCACTCCTTACTTCTTTGGACCCCACATGTTGATGTGGAAGCATGGATGCACACTTTGCATCGAAGACAGTCCCATTTATCAGGGTGTTCTTTGCTAGTTAAAGAAAAGAGGTAAACTCCTGGGAAACCTCTTAAAAGGCCAAAGCATAATAATTCAGTGGCATACAATACTAATAAAGTTAAAAATAATTCATGAATTATTTAGTAATCTCTAAACAATGCAATCGTAGGCAACGTGATAATAAAATTATAGTGGCATGGAAAATAGAGTGAATTACAGGAATTTATACTCCATTCATCCACCAATGTTGATGTGTTAATTAATTATTACGAGGTTAAATATATAAAGGAATCTGTACAAAAATGCAAAGACCATATAAGTCTAAGTCAAGGTCTTCTTGTTGTTGCTATACACATCTCAATCAGTATTCTTGAATCATGTCCATTGTTGCTCCCTGTAGCCCCACTTTTCTTAAAAGGTGTTTCCCAATCATACAAAATATCTACACTCCCATCTCTTTCTTTGAGAATCTACTGAGAAAATGAGGAAAAAAGCTGCAATGCTATTCTTCTTGGGAGCATTATACCTGAGAATCTGCTACTCTTCTACTCTCAACACCTCCACCATAGACGAGTCCTCTCTTCTAGCCATCAAAAAGCACATAACTTCCGATATCTTGTCTAACAACTGGTCACAACAAACCTCTTTTTGCACTTGGATTGGTGTAAATTGTAGCTTGAGGCACACTAGAGTGATCAGCTTAGATCTTTCCAATATGAAGCTACGAGGGACCGTTGCCAGAGAAATCGGCAACCTCACATTCTTGAAGTCCTTGGATATCAGCAACAACAACTTAAGTGGTCCAATCCCTGCTGAAATCGGCAAGTTGAGGCGCCTTCGTGTATTAGACATGTCCCTCAATCAGTTGAACCATCCCCTTCCCCAGAGCCTTGGATTGTTAAGGAGATTGGAGTTGTTAAACCTTGGAAACAACTACTTGAGTGGGGATATACCAACTAGCTTATCCACATGTGCCCTTCTCTCTGTACTTGACCTGTCTTACAACAATCTCACCGGAAGTATTCCATCAAGATTTGGAAACCTCTCGCAGCTGCAGCAACTTCTATTGACTGGTAATCAGCTGGCAGGTATGTTTTATGATTCAACCATAACGTGCGTTGCACGTTGAATCTAAAATATATTTTAATTATTACTTTTTTAAAAATTTAAAAATAATATTTGGCTCATGGAAAATTATTTAAATTAAACAGTATTTATTTTCATGTATTGTATGAGTTGCAATATAAAATGCAAAAATTCAACAATAATATGGAATAAATCGTATTTTTTAATAAAAAAAATGACATAAAGATCAATAATAATATAGAATAAATAGTCTTTTGTTCTAAACGTATGCTAAAATTAAAATATAATATGCGAACTATGCAGATGTGACTTCACATTATTTTTCATGTTTGATCTTCTTCTATGAAGTACGTTTCATCTTTGTTTTACTTGAAGAGGTAAACTTCGCCAATGGCTCATCATCGTTATCATCACTTGGAATTTGAATGTAGTCCTCATTCTTCTTCCATGTGATTTTTTTTTTCTTGTCTTGCACTTCAACTTTAGCAGACTGGAGCTCTATAGTTGTCTTTTTCATTCTTGTTCGTTTTGGCTTTTCAATCAGTTTTTTATCTTCTTTCTTTGAACCTTGAACTGAAGCATCACCCAACAACTCTTATAGTTATTTTTCTCTTTCTTCCAACGTAGACTTTACAATTGGTTTTTTCTCCTGTTTCTTCAAATTTTGATTTGAGTCTTCAACTGATTCTGTCACCGATTCATTTATTGCATCTACGATGTCCATCATTTGGAATCTTGTGGCTGTAATATTTACATTCCCTTGACCATCAATTGTCACAATCTGCTTGCAATAATAAAACGTATCATGGTCGATGTCTATGTGCTCAAACCTTTATTAGTAAGTAGAGTTGTTTTCTCCCTGAAAAAGAAAAATTATGTGAAATTCTACAATTTGAATTTATTTATTTTAGATTAATGATGAAGTAGAAAATTGAATTTTCTTAGCCATTTATCTAATCATTATAGATACGTAGACATGTTTAGAAGTTAGAACCAAACTTTCCTAAGCATAATACCGAATCATTTTTGCATGCTAAACTACATTAAACCTTAATCTCAATCATCGATGACAGTCGTAATTATCAAGTTAATTAACAAGAACACAAGCAAAACTAAACGACCAAAGTAATTACCACAAAAGCCAATAGAAGATTTGATTTCTCATAATTTTTAGAAATATTGATAAATTACAAAATTAAAACTTGAAAGAATATGATAGAATTAGTTCTCTACACTAAATTCAAAAATTAAAATTGAAGAAAAGTCAAACGTGAAAATAACCTAAATAAAACAGCTCAAATCGACCCAAAACTGCTGCCAATCATGATTGTTGGTAAAACTTAAGCTAAATTAATTAATTTTTAAATCGTAAAGTTTGAGCATGTCAAATTAGATCAAAGATATGATTCTCTCATCCTAAATACAAGTTACAATAGACGGAAAATTATTGGATGATATTAACAACTAATTACTTCATAATACTATAATGGGTTGTTTAAAGTTTGTGTGAAGACATTTATATTATAAATCATCATAATATCACATCAAGAACCATAGTAGTGAAAAGAGAGAGAGAGAGAGAGAGGACAATTGACTACACCTTAGTCCTTACCAGGAATTTTGGAAAAAAAATAAAATAAATTGGCTTAACCCTATCCAACTGATCAGTTCCTAGAGAATTATGCATTATAGAATTCTGCAGAATGATTTAAATCTATATTTTGAAAAGTATAAAATATCTAATTTTGTTTTAATAATATTTGAATGGAACTTTTTGAACTTTCCAAAATTTTATATGTATATGGTTATTAATAAAATGAAATAGTAAAATTTTCAACAGTTCATTTAGGGTTATTGGTCTTTTAGAATTTTCAATAAGTATAGAAAAATTGTACTCAAATTTAGTTGCTTGAAGTTACATTTTAATCAACTGTTTTTGTGGCATCATAGAAGTAGTATTAGATTATCATAAAATAAAATAAGTTAATGCAACTCTTTGAAATTATTTTTTTCTTGATAAGACATAAAATATTGATAGTTCTAATACAAGGGTACATACTATGAGATATATAGTTGGTGAACAAAAAAGTTGTATTACCTCCATTACGAAGAGTATGGTGTTATTTGTTTATGTTCTGAAATGTAGGTATTTTCCTTGTATTACTTCTTTAACTAATTAAATTATAATGGTACTTAGACACATTTATTACAAACTTTGTAATGATAATAAAGAGTCTTTAAAGAGCAAAATAAAATTAATGATATCGATCAAATAACTTACCAACTAAGACATTAAAGAGCCAAGTGGTTGAACCCTCCGAAAAAAATATAGAATTATAGCATTGAAAAATTACTAATTTTATTATTATTATTTTTTAAAATATAGAATGGTTAATGACCTAACCAGATTTGCTAAATTGTGCTAATGTCCCTATTTATTTTAATGATTATTCATTATTGAAGCAATATCATACTCCAATAAAAATAAATTAATTCATATAATTATATAATGTAAGATTAGATTTTCTTATAATAGTTAAAAAAAAAAATATTATCAACAAATAATTGGAATCCATAGGTATAAAAATGAGATAAAAATATTAATGACAATGATGAAATATTATACATTATGATTTCTTCTTCTCAATCGTAAAGAGTAAAATATTTAAAGTTAAATATATTCACAACTAATAAATGAATTGAACAGTTCCCATGAAGTATATGATACATACTCAAGGCTTTGTCCTTTCTTGCACTGTGGTAAAATATAATATTGAAATAAATTTAACTATGAAAAAAATTAGTAAAAATTTATCATGTTTAGAAATTAACATCCACTAATATATTGCCTTTAACAATTAACCAAACTATTTTAGACTATCCTTAACCAACATCCAATCAATCGGCATGAGGTATGATCATACCAAATCCCTGAACTTATTGTCAAATAGCAGGTTTTTTGAAGTCAAATCCCTAAGCCTATCGTCAATTAGCAGTTTTCTTGTGTGCTATTAATGGTGTCTCGAACAACTTAAAATCATGGTATTAAAGTCAAATAAAACAGATCAGATCGCTTGTGTTTTTTATTCGATGAGTAGAGAATTTTATTTAATCTAGTTTGAGATATATGTTACAATTAGGTAAAATAGTTAAACTTATACTTCCTCCGTCTCACTGATATAAATACATTTTTCTTATTGAGCCGTCTCATTAATATAGACACATTTCATTTTTAAGAAAATATAAGCCGTAATAAGCTTAGATTGCTTCCGCCTATTCTTCAAAAATTTAAAGTCAAGTATTTTAACTTTACACGGAATTAAAAAAAATGAGGGGTGGTGTAAAATCTTCATCTTCCTATGTTTCCATACGTAGATAGAAGGATATAAAAGGATAATAGAAAATTATGTGATATTTACCATATTATAATAAAATAAACTTATAATATACTATTAGACTAAACTTATAATATATTAGATTACATTATTGCCCTTAATTTAAAATATATTATAAGGATATTTTAGGCGATATACATTTTGCCACAAGACTCTTTTTTATATAGGTATAGATTATCTAATTTAGATTCATAATGAAATTCTTCTTCCTCCTATTTTGCCTGTGATGTGTTTATAACAGTAATTAATTTGTTTTAGGAGAATTACCATCGGCAATCTTCAACATATCATCTCTGCTGCATCTTGATGCGGGCGAGAACAGATTTTCAGGAAGCATCCCGAATCATATATGCAACTCGCCTGCAGCAAAGCTTGAAGCTTTGCTACTGTACACGAATCAGTTTGAAGGAGAGATACCTTCTGCTCTAACGCGCTGTCATTCTCTGAAAAGGCTATCTCTGGGGTTGAACCAACTTGAAGGAACAATCCCAACAGAATTCTGGAACTTATCCGAAATCCGACATGTTGGTTTGGCTCGTAACAGACTTGGGGGCAGCATTCCTCCCTCAATCGGCAATGCATCAACTTTGGAGGTATTCAAGATGGGATACAACAGTTTTGAGGGGACTATCCCTCAAGAAATGGGACAACTATCGCGTTTGACATTGTTGGGTCTTTCAATAAGCTAAGTGGTGAAGTGCCAAGATCTATTTTCAATCTCTCAAGATTAGAAGCACTTTGGCTTGGATTCAACAATCTGTCAGGTGAGATTCCATCTTCTATAGACACGTGCTTTCCCAACATGAAGCATTAATAAGCTCGAGGGTCCTATTTCACATGTCGTGTGCAATCTGAGAAAATTATATTCAGTAGATGTTTCAGAAAACTATTTTTCTGGACAGATACCGAGGTGTTTAGGGGACCTTCCTCTGCTGAGAAGATTTAATTTGGCTAAAAATGCATTTGGTTCCTCCATTCCATCATCTTTATGGTTTAGTGGGCATGTTGAGAAGATGAATCTGTCTAACAACTTGATCGATGGTTCTTTGCCGTTGGAGGTTGGGAACATGAAGAGCATGATAGAGTTGGATCTATCTGGGAATCAGCTCTTTGGAGAGATTCCAAACACATTTTCAAAACTTCAGAATCTAGTCGCATAACAAACTAGATGGCCCTTTAATTGATTTCTTTTTTGAGTTGAAGGGGTTGGAATACTTAGACTTGTCCTTCAACAATCTATCCGGTCCGATCCCCAAATCCTTAGAGGAACTCACATATCTGAGTTACTTCAATGTTTCCTTCAATAAGCTTAGAGGTGAAATTCCGGGTGTAGGAGCTTTTGCGAACTTTACATTTGAGTCTTTCTTGGGTAATGAAGGTTTGTGTGGATCACCTCGATTCAAAGTGGAGGAATGTGAACGTAACGTGCCTAGATCTTCAAGAAAGACCAAAATTTTGAAGTATGCACTACCAGCAATAGGCTCATTACTTGTTGCTGGCTTTGTTCTGTTCTTGATCATGAGAAATCGTGGTGTAAATTTATCACCTTCTCTTCCATCAGATATTGTTGCTACTTTTGTGCATGAGAGGATATCGTATTACGAAATCCTCCATGCTACAAGCAACCTTAGTGCAGAGAACTTGATTGGTAGAGGGAGCTCTGGTTCAGTGTACAAGGCATGTTTTTCTGACAGAATGGTAGCTGCTGTAAAGGTCTTTGATTCTGATGTAATGAACTTTGAATTGGAGTGTTATATAATGTGCAACATACGCCATAGGAATCTTGTTAAGGTCATTACTTCTTGCTCAAACCTTGATTTCAAGGCTTTGGTGATGACATTCATGCCTAATGGGAATCTTGAAAAATGGCTCTACTCCATCGATTGCTCCTTGAGCATTTCCCAAATGTTGGAAATAATGGTAGATGTGCCAACTGCTCTAGAGTATTTGCATGAAGGTTGTTCCTCCCCCATTGTTCACTGTGATTTGAAGCCCCAAAACATACTTCTAGACGAAAACATGATTGCACACGTAGGCGACTTTGGCATCGCCAAGCTTCTAACACAAGAACAAAGAATGCATCAGACCACAACTTTGGGTACCATTGGATACATGGCACCAGGTAAGAAGCTAGTGTTTCTAAAAATTCATTGAATCAATAGCTTATTCCTTCATGTAATATATGTATAAACTTTGTAGAGTATGGGTCGGAAGGATTAGTATCAACCATGGTGGATGTTTACCGCTATGGAATTTTGCTTATGGAAATGTGTTTGAGGAGAAGGCCAGTAGACGAGATGTTTTCAGAAGAGTTAACCATGAGGAAATGGATGCAAGAATCGTTCCCCAATTTTGTGGCTCAAGTAGTTGATAAGGAGCTACTAAGCATAGACGATGGGAGAAAAAGAGTGAAATACGAGAAGTGCTTGACGTTGGTTATTGAATTAGCTCTAGAATGCACGGAAGATACGCCTCAAGAGAGGCCAAGTATGAAGAATGTGCTATCAAGGATGAAGAAGATAGAGTTGGAGCTATCAAGCATAAACTAGAGTTAGCAATCGGATTGATTTTATTTTCTAGATATTTGGAATACTCTGTTTATTACTACCTCCATCCCACTATACTTGACCACTTTTATTTGATTGACATTTCGCGCACGCATTTCCACCGAAACCTAGTACGGGTTTTAAAATATAATTTTGAAGTATCGTTTTTTTTACGGGATACTATGAGGTCATAGTATCCCGTAAAAAAACGATACTTCAAAATTATATTTTAAAACCCGTACTAGATTTCGGTGAAAATGCGTGCGCGAAATGTCAATCAAATAAAAGTGGTCAAGTATAGTGAGATGAAGGTAGTAGTATTCTTTAGTGTTTGAGAGTGCTTTTCGGGAGGGGACATACGTCTTTTGTATTTTCTCAGGTTTTATCCTTTTTGTAGATTGCCACATGTTTCGTTGCAATCAGAAGAACATGAAATTGTCCTCAATTAATATTTTCATCTCTTTTTTATATTGACTTTTTCATCCCTTTCATATGACTAACAGAGATTATATAATTAGCAAATGTGCAAGCATAAAAGTTGTATAGCTATTTCTTTAAAGAAAGTTGACATTAAAAAAAAAGGGGGGAAATAGGCAAAAATAGTTAATTTGAGATAGTAAAGATAAATAATAGTCACTTGGATAAAAAAAGATAAAAAATAACCATTTTTACCATAATACCCCCGCCCTTTGCCGAATTCACGAATTCTAGTTCGTGAATTGTTCTAAAAATATAAGGCAATTTACGAATTTACAAACTCAATTCGTGAGTTACTTGCAAAAAAAGTCTGAATTCACGAATTCAAAATTCGTGAATTACTTACAAAAATGCCTGAATTTACGAATTCACTCACATACATGCCTTAAATCACGAATTCAATTCATGAATTTGTGCAGAAAAAGAAGCGATTCACGAAAAAAATTTCGTGTATTCAATGAATTCGTGAATTAATGAACCTCAATTCGTGAATTGAAGAACAAATGCTAAAATGTGCGGTGTTGTGCATGAGTGTGGTGTGCGTGAGTTTGTGGTGTTGTGTGTGTGTGTGTTGCTGATTGTGTATGCGTGTTTTCAGGTGGAGAGAAACCACTTCAAAAAATGTGCTCTAGTGCACCTGGTTTCTCTCGGTTTCTCTCCGATTTTGTTTTTTTTTTTAATTTAAATTTTGATTTTTATGTGTATTTTTATTTTAATTTTCAATTTTTATTTTGATATTTATATTTTTGAATTTTATTTTGATAATTAAATAATTATTTGATTTATTTAATTTAATTTAATTTAATTTAATTTATTTCAATTATTTCAAAAAATTAAAAATTTATTGAATTAAAAAAATATTACATAAAATTAAAAATTGGAGAAATTACATAATTAAAACACTAATTACATATGAAATTAATCAAAAAAATTGATTTTTTTTTCCTCTGAAATTCGATTTTATAAAAAAAATTATCCTTGCTGATGTCATTATGATGTCAGCAAGGGATTTCGGTTGCAGGGGTACGGATATGTGAAACTGGAGGGAGCAACACCGAGCTAGCCAGTGGGGGGCGGGATCACTCGGGGTGCGTTCCGCGGCAGCGATCCCTTGCAAAACCGCCCCAATGGGGATGCTCTTAGTGCACATAATATCTTCTTGTTATCCAAAGGCGCGAAATAAGATCGAAGAAGACGAAGAATCATTACTATTTATAATTGGGACACACTTGGGTCAGCCGGAGGCACCGTGCGGCCGGACTAAAACAATGACACTTTTATTCATATAAATTGACACTTTTCTGTATAAATATTGACACTTTTAAAAATTGTCATTTTATTCGTAAAATAATTACGTTAAAGATTGACACTTTTATTCATATAGATTGATATTTTTCTGTATAAAGATTGACACTTTGGGCCCGGCCGCACGGTGCCTCCAGCTGACACATGTTTTTGTCTTTATAATTAAGAAATTCATATAATGAATTTCAAAAGATAATCATTAAATGCTATAAGTATATAAATATTTTACAATGAAAAAGGAATCTATATCTATGCTATTGTAAAAATGACAAATTACGTCATGGACGACCAAAATAATGCACAGTACCCACCAATTTGTACAGACAAAGATTCATGCTATTTAATGCATGTATAGCATAAATCCAACACCACAACTTTCACAAATCCACCAAGATTGCTTAATTATCTTTTCTACATTCGGCTAATTATTAAATTTTTCAATATTATAAAGGAGATTACATCGGCTGATTACGAGGATTTTTTACTACCAAAAAGGCTATTGAAATTGATTATAGAATACGGTGCATCAAAGCAGACCTATATAATCACAACATTTGAAGAAGAAGAACTCAGTCCTCCAATGGCGGCTTTTCTCTCTCTAACTCTCCTCTCACTTCTCCTCCTCTTCTCCCACTCCTCATGCAACATCATCCACGACGCCTGCAAGGCCTCACGTGACCCGCCGGCATGCGAGGACTGGTTCTCCCACTCCGGCCACGCGCCGCCGAACGCCACGGCGCTGCAACTCATCCAATCGGCGCTGCAGATCATCTCCGCTGATCTCAACAAGGGCCAAGCCATGGTCCAAGCCATCCTCAACTCCTCCGCCGGCAACCAGAACCGCACCGCCGCCGCCCAGAGCTGCCTCGACATGGTGCGCTACTCCATCTACCGGGTCGGCCTCGTCGGCGGGGCTCTCGGCCGCCGTGAGATGAAGGAGGCGCGTGCGTGGATGAGCGGCGCGTTGGGGTACAAGTACGACTGCTGGTCGGCGCTCAAGTACGTGAACGACACCTCCGAGGTGGTGAAAGCGATGACGTTTTTCAACTCCACTTTGATAACCGGCAGCAGCAGCGCTTTGGCGATGATGGTGAATTACGACCTCTACGGTGAGAAAACCGGGTCCTGGGGCCCGGTCCGGACCGAGCGAGATGGTTTCTGGGAACCGGTGTCCGGCTCTTCCGAATCCGGTCCGGGTGGCGGCGTGCCAGTCGGGTTGAAGGCGGATGTGACGGTTTGCAAGGGTGGGGGTGGATGTAATTACGATACGGTTCAGAAGGCGGTGGATGCAGCGCCGTCCGGTTCAGAAAAGCGGTTCGTGATATGGATAAAACCGGGGTTTACGAGGAGGAAACGGTTGTGGTGGCGTTGGAGAAGAGGAACGTTGTTTTCTTGGGAGATGGCATGGGCAAAACGGTCATTACAGGGTCGAATAATGCGGGCCAGCCCGGGGTATCCACGTATCGATCTGCCACTGTTGGTAAGTTTGACTTTGCAATGAAATTGTGGTTATATGTCGCATTTTGTTAGGGAAATTTTGAACATGGTATGTTGGAGTTTGTTCGCCTCTTAATACGTAATTAAGTGATGAACATTGTTTTGATTAAATTGGAGATTAGGGAACCACGCAATTAGATTGATTGGAATCGGAATTTGATCTTTCATTCCAAAATCACTTGCATGTATTTACATGCATTGATGACAAATTGCAATTTGTAAAAACTAAAGATTTTTTGCGAGATCCTGGATTTAATTATTAACGCCACATTACTTATTAACTATTACTAGTTAAACCAAAAAGTGGGAAAGATAATCTCCGTTGGGATCTCGTCTATTCTACTTTTGATTTTGATTTTTTTTCCCCCCATCATATTCCACTGAGTTACCCATACTACGACTTTTTGTAGTAGTTCTTTTTGTCCCTTTTATATATTTCTATTACCCGTGTTATTATTTGCTTGTACAATTAATTGATTGGAATTAAATTATAATTAATTAAATTTATAACTTATATTTTAGAATTTTATATTATATTCCAGTGAATAATGTCTTATATGTCTTATTTGTCCAAGTTGCTTTTCTTTTTGTCGAACTCCGTACTAAGTATAGTTAATTAATAATCTTGTTATACTTTGAAATCTAGTAGTATAAAATATTTAGGGTTTGCATACGAATTTGAGGATATCAAGTACACTCACCCCACCTTGGATTTTAGATTCTCTAGCCCACAGTTTCGTGTTTCACTAACAATTTGTTGCATAAGGACGTTAATTTGTGCACAACTATTTTGAACCATTATCACTAATTGTTTTGTATATTTAATCATCAATATTCACCTAATAGTAGATTACTATTATTATCATCACCATCACCATCACCATCATGGTGTGAATATAAACCTTTCAACTATTTCTACTCTTTAGGAGTCGTCGGAGATGGATTCATGGCGAGTGGTATAACCTTCCAAAACACAGCCGGCCCAGAAACCCACCAAGCCGTCGCATTCCGGTCCGACAGCGACCGCTCCATCATCGAAAACTGCGAGTTCCTCGGGAACCAAGACACTCTCTACGCGCACAGCATGCGGCAGTACTACAAGTCCTGCCGCATACAGGGCAACGTGGACTTCATCTTCGGAAACTCGGCCGCCTTGTTCGAGAACTGCCACATCCTCGTCGCTCCACGTCAGCAGAATCCAGAGAAAGGCGAGAATAATGCCATCACAGCCCACGGGAGGACGGACCCCGCCCAGTCAACGGGGTTCGTCTTCCATAAGTGTTTGGTCAATGGAACAGAAGCCTACATGGCCCTATTCCGTCGCAACCCGAAGGTGCACTCGAATTTCCTGGGAAGGCCCTGGAAGGAATATTCGAGGGCCGTCTTCGTCGAGTGTAATTTGGAGGCTATCGTTACCGCCGGCGGATGGATGCCGTGGGATAAGGAGTTTGCGTTGAAGACTTTGTACTATGGAGAGTACAAAAATGCCGGGGCCGGGTCGGGCATGTCGGGTCGGGTTAAGTGGAGTAACCAAATTCCGGCTGAACATGTTGTATCATATTCTGTTGGCAATTTCATCCAAGGAGATAGGTGGATTCATGCCAATAAAAATTAGTGTTGGTATATCAAAACTTAGGAAATCATATTGCATAATAATGTAAGCCATCTGATATTAATTTGCACGAATACGAAATTACTTGCTTAATTTTAACCCAATTTGGCTAAATTAACTTTATTTACTATGTATCTGTACATTAGATTGTTAGGTATAGTATGAAATTTAAAGACTGCTCCAAATTTTTAATGTCAAAGATTGATGTCGATCCTAAGTTAACACACTTCTTCCATTAAACTCTACATCCAAACTGTTTTCCGTAAAGCAAATTAAGTACCACGTCAATTAAAATTTGAAATTATCTTAGCAGAAAACGTTTGTATACATGTACTATCTTATAATACATCCATGAACAAATTCAACTAAGCTGTCTCAATTTGAAATAGCAATAAAGTACCAACGTTCAGCATCCAAAGCTCGGTTATTTGCGTGATTTGCTTATGGAAAGAAATTCACCATCAGTGCTTGGGTGTGTGTAATTTGGAATTTTTTTGGAAGTAGAGGAATAAGGTGTTGTTCAAAAAGAAAATTGGATCAAAGATAAAAACATAAAAGAGATGAAAGGGAGATTGTGAAATTGGTGTTTGTCGAAAAACGGGCATATTAAATCTTTTAGAGATTGGTTGTTAGATCCAAAATAACCTCACCATATATGGTTATTTCTTGTATGCTTTAATCCTATGTGTGTCGGGTATTTTTCTTTAATAATATGTTGGTTTCTCTGATTAAAAAAATAGAAATGGCGGGCCAGAATTAGCGCAGCATAGTCCAGCCAGCCGACTTAGCCCATCATCCTTTCATTTTAATGCCCCTACTCAGGTGACAAGTCCACGTTACCAGGCTCGGCGAAAGGATCTTTCAGTTGTTCATATTATATACATGAAATATTTGAGTGTGGTATCGGTGTGGGACGGAATTCAAGATTCCTTAACAATGCTATGAGATTTATGTCAATAAAATACGAGATGCAAAAGGATTGATTACTGGTTTCTTTGCTATTTTTGTTTTTTCTTTTTCTTTTTGTGGGAAACATTTATGTGAACTAAAAATTGATAAAAGTTTTTGTGATTCTGATTAGTTTTCTTTTTAGTTTTTAATTCTATGAACTCTTTTAGTTGTGTTTCTAGAAATATACGTTATGATGTGCCTTAATTTGAGGAAATTACAAGCCATGAGATTACCATGTTGTTGCTACTACGAATCCACTGATTCAACATTGAATCTTCATAAATTAAAAAATAAAATAAAATTGAATCAGCTGATTACCAACTTTATTTTTAGTATTTAATTAGGGTTATTGGCAAAAAAACCCATAAATTTTGGGGTAGTTTGATTTTGGATACGAATTCGGACTTGTGCCAAAAAAACACATCAACTTTTAATTCCTTCCGAGTTTATCACTGAGTCAGTATTTAGTCCAACGTGGCAGCCAGATAATCTATGTGGACTAGATCGAAGGCGAAACGAAACGACGTCGTGTAGAACTAAAAAAAACGACACCGTTTCAACATACATTAGAATAAATATATATTTTTAATTAAAAAAATACCATTTAAAAAAATCAATTCTTAATTCCAGCCTCCCTCACCGTCAAGAACAACCTTCCATCGCCTAGATCCGTTAGCCTAAATTCAAAGAGATAAATGGCTCTCGCCTCCGTCACGCTGATGAACGAGATCCCATTAAAATGGTTGCTTCTCCACTGCCAATTCGCCCCCTCCCAATATCACTATCTGCAGTGACCCGCACGGATCGACGCCCATCAAGATTTTACTGGCGAGGGATCGGCGGCGGTTCTCCACCCACACCACCGTTTAAATTGGGATTCCGCTGTACCATATCCCCAATTGTGAAGACCCTCTGCCCTACCCGCGAAGACCCAGATAATCTCGGCGTAGTTGCTGAACCCGGGGCCCCACTTGTCGGAGCCAGATTCGACGCGAGCTAAAGAGGGTGACGGCAGAAGAGGAGGTGGAGGTGGAGGTGGAGGAGGAGGAAGAGGGTGAAGGGCGGCTGTGAGAGAGGGAAGGGGTAAGGTGAGAGAGATGATGATGTGACTCGTGAGGTGGATTTTAATTTATTTTTTGATTTCTTTTTATTATCGAAACGCTGTCGTTTTGACCATTTAATTGCCACGTTTGATTTGATTTTGACACGTCGGATTTAATTTTGACCGGAATTTGATTTTAAGATAAAATTACAACGAGTTATAAGTTGATGTGTTTTTTTGGCACGAGTCCGAAGTTCGTGTGTAAAACCAAACTACCCCAAAGTTCATGGGTTTTTTTGCCAATAACCCTTTAAATTATCATTAGGATGAAGGTATATAAGATGTAAATGATCCTCTTGCATTTGATTGTTTAGCACCATGACGAAGGAAACAAAGAAAGATTATTTAATATAGCGACTGTATTCTAACTAATAAAATTGAAATTAATTTTATAACAATAATTATAAATTTTAATTGGGTGAGTGAAGTCTAATCGATAATTGTAAAATTAAACTAAATTATATCATATTAAAATTGAAAAAAAATTAACATATACAAACTAAAAATATCATATTTAAACACGATTGGTATACAAAAATTGGAATAAAGATCCGAAATAGACCTATTGTTCTATCTATCTTCTTCTTCCCTTATACCTAAGGAATTCTTCATATTATATGGAAGTATTAATCACGATCCACAAGTTAGGATTCAATTTTTCCTTTTGAGGAAACGAAAGGCCATAATCAATAAATGGCCCATTTTTTTTTTTCTTTTGTTTTCCTGTAAATGGGCCTAAGCCTAATAAACCCTATATTCAATAGAGGGTCGCTCTTTTCGAAGGCACAAAAACTATATAATTAAACAAGGTTGTAGTTGTGACAACCTTAATATTCTCTATCAATGGCGATGGCAAGAAATTCCAAGGATGAATTCATTGATACTCAACCAAAAGGATGGTGCAGTTATAATAGATGTAGATGTGATAGCTCTCAATCTTGGAGAGATTTTCGACGGCGAGATTTGGCTGTTCATTTTTAAAGGGACTTAATGATTCTTATGCTCAGCTTACGACATATTTTCTCAGTTTATATGCATTTCCTCCTATCTCTAAAATATTTTCCTTAATAATTCAAGAAGAAAGGCAAGAAACCATTGGTACTATCACAGATACTGTTTCTACTGGTTTTCCTGTTAGTGAATCTCCTAGTATGCTGGTCAATGCTGCTCAGAACTACGGAAATCGAAGTAGAGATAAAATGTTTTGTACTCACTGTAATAGAAGTAATCGTACTATTGACAAATGTTATCAATTGCATGGATATACTCCTGGTTTTGGCCGTGGTAGAGGCCGTGGTTTTACTGCAGACTCTAGTATGCAAAGGTCTGTGCATAGTATTTCTCATGGCAGTGGTAATGGCCCTCCTTCACATCTTTCCGTGCCTTCTTCACCCACTCTCAACCTCTTCCCTGCCCACAACCTGCACCTGTTCCAGTTGCCCCTTCTCTTTCAGCTAATCAATACCATCAACTCATTACTTATCTGCAAAATCAAATACAAGGACAAACTCTTATGAATGATGCAGTTCCTAGTGCAGCTTCAAGTACTTCTTCCAATGTTTGGACCATCTTTCAATGGTATGTTTAGCCTCACTCCTTTTATACTTCTTTTAATAAAACTGCTGACATTGGTTGCTTGACACTGGTGCTACCCATCATGTGTGTTGTTCATCTAGTGTGTTAAGAATCTTGTGCCTTTAAAGAATGCATCCTCACTCTTCCTAACACAAACAAGTAGAAATTCATAGTGTAGGCACAGTTCAGTTGACACCTACACTCACTCTTAGTTCAGTCCTCTATGTTCATTCTTTTTCCTATAACCTTCTATCCATAAGTGCTCTTACTTCTTTTGGTGTTTGTTCAATTTCCTTCACTCATACTAGTTGTTCTATTCAGGATACTTCCAAGAGAATGCAGATTGGGACAGGAAGAAGAGTTGGAACCTCTACGTACTAGACACTCCATCTTCTTGTAATAGTGTAGGTTCTTACCTAATGTTTCTTCCATTGTAAGCCCAGATGTTTGGCATTCCAGATTGGGTCATTTAAGACCTGATAAACTCAAGTTACTTTCCTCTACTCTTTATCTAAACATGTTGCTCTCAAATGTTGTGATGTTTGCCCTTTTGCAAAACAAAAATATTTATCTTTTCCTATATCTGATAGTATCTCTTCAACCATCTTTGATATGATACATTGTGATGTATGGGGTCCTTTCTCTCCCCAGTTATAGTGCAAGGACACAAATTTTCTTGACTATAGTTGATGATAAGTCTAGGTTTGTTTGGACCTATCTTCTCACCTCTAAAGGAGAAGTAGGTACTGTCCTCACTAATTTCTTTACACAAGTTCAAACTTAGTTTGGTAAAAATATCAAAAACTGTTAGGTGTGTGACAATGGTTCAGTATTCAGTCT
>CM038110.1:25225359-25305957 GCA_001642375.2 Mentha longifolia | reverse complement strand
TTTATATCTATGTGGATGACATGTTGATAGCTAGTAACAGTGATTCTCTTGTACAAGATTTAAGAAATATCTTGGTACTTACTTTCTCTTCAAGGATTTAGGCTTCCCCAAATATTTCCTTGGTCTTGAGATAGCTCGAAGTTCTGCAGGTCTTTCAATTTGTCAAAGAAATATACACTTGACCTGCTCATAGATGCTGGACTGACAGGCTGCAAACCTATATCTACTCTTATGCAACATGTTAGTCCAGCATCTATGAGCAGGTATTGTATCTCTGTATATCCAGACAGATATTAGCTATGATGTGAATTGCTTAAGTCAATTTTTACATCACCACATGAGCATCATATGCAGGTTGCACAACGAGTTCTTAAATATTTAAAAGGCACATAGGTACTGGCCTCTTCTACTCCAGTTCTTCTCTCTAGACCATAGTATTTTTGCTGTGCAGACTATGGTTCTTGTCGAGATACTAGACGCTCAGTCTCAGGGTTTGCTTATTCTTGGGATCTTCCATCATCTCCTGGCAATCCAGAAAAACACACTGTTTCTAGATCCTCTGCAGAGGTTGCGTATCGTTCTATGGCCTTAGCTGCATGTTGCACTGGTTGGATGTTCTCCTTTCTGATTTTGGTATTGCTCGTACGAAGGCGTTCCTTTGTTTTGTGACAACAAAAGCAGCTATCTATATTACATTTAATCCCGTCTTCATGAGCGTACTAAATTATGGAAATTGATTGTCATACTATCCGGGAGAGGTACACTAAAGGCTTGATCAAACCCTTACACATCCTGGATCTCTCCAACTGCTAAATCTTCACTAAGCCCTTGCCTCCGTCATCTTTTGCTAGGATTGTTTTCAAGATGGGCTTAAGCATATTCATGCCCATCTTGAGGGGGAGTATAAAGCAACTGCCAGTTTGTAAAGTGAAGAGGAAGAGATGCATGAAGACTGAAGTTGCATGATGAGTTGTTGGAAGAGTCATCATGTCATTTCTTTTTTACGTTTTTCTCTTTGTTTTATTTTAGGTTATTCTCTTGCCAGCTCAGCTAGTATTGGGAGCTAAATAAGAATCTCAGCTTTGTACGTAAAATGTAATGAGAAAAAGCATGACTCTCTCTCTCTTTTAGAATATCAATGGAATTTCTCTTAGCTTGGTTTTCTTCTTCCTTGAAGTTTCTTCTGCAAAATTGTGATAAGAAATTTAAACTCATTAAATTAATATATAAAATAAGTAGATATTATCAATAAATAAAACTAAAATCTAATACTTTTTAGAAAATTATGAAAACGGGAAAACGATGATCGAACCTCATCAAAACCTCTCAAATGAGTAGGAAAAAAGAGTACTCATCCCGAATTATTTCTAAATACAATGATAAAATATTATAATTCCTAGAATTAAAATATTCTTCCCACAAATATTCCCACTAAAATATTCTAATTATTAGTATGCTTATTTGCATTTTTTTTTTTTGATACACTTATTTGCATTAACTTATGTTCTCATCTTTTAATTGTATTTTTATATTTGGTTTGCCAATCTTATTAATTTTTAATTAATGTAATTTTTATTTTTGTTATTTTGTATCATTAATATTTTTTAAACGCATAATCGAATTGAATTGTAAAAGAAATAAAGTAACATAAAAGAAACTAACTAAAACAAAACATAGGCTCATTTGGTTGGCAGGAAAGTAATATTATCAAGGAATATGATTCTAGGAATGTGATTCCAAAAAATGAATACCCAGATTCTGTATGCTTGTGTTTGGAAACACATGGAAAATATGAGGATTATTCATATTTATTGTTTTGCAATGTAATTATTTTTATAATTATATCATTTTATTAATAATACATAGATGTATAATAAAATATATGATAACATCAAAAAATAAATAAATAAATAAATAAATAAATAAATAATAATAATAATAATAATGATAGTTAACGTATTGAACAATAAAATTGTAGTATTTATATTATAATAATGTTATATTTTATTTATTATTTTTATTATATTATGGTTACATAAAAATATTAATTATTAATATTATTATTTTTTAGTACTATATAATGATAATAACGACATATAACTATAGTATTATAATAATAATTATGATATTATCATATTAATTAATACTACTTTTACTTATGATTTTTATTATTTAATAATAATAATAATAATGCAAGATTCCCTGAAACAGGTAATCAGAATACCTAAGTTTTGGTGGGGAATAAGAATCCAGGAAATTGTATTAACTTTCCTTAGTGTGTGGAATCTGATTACTCTCCCAAATCTGTTAAAATTGAACCAAACACAAGAATGTGTAAATAAGGAATCAGAATACTTTCCCAAGCCACATTCCCTGCCAACCAAACGCGCCCCAAACGCGCCCAAAAGAATTAAAGTAACATCAAACAACACAACAACGAACCATTAAATGAAAAATAAAAAATAAAAACACAAAAGGGACTAACTAACAAAAAATAGCGCAGCAACGTCCCCTCTATATTTGAGGGAATACTATTCTTCCCACTAAACTAGGGCATGTTTAGAGTGAACTATTGGAGTAAACCTTCCCACAAAAATAGGGATCAACGTCAATTTACCGAGCTCTTAGAGATGCTCTAAAAGAGGGCCGCTATTTTCGAAGGCACAAAGCTATATAATGAAACAAAGCCATATACGAGTAATATTCTGCTCCAGATTTTAGATCTTTCCATCAGTGGCGATGGCAAGAAATTCCAAGGAGGAGCGTTCACGCAAGGTAAATTTCAAATTAGAAATTAATTACTGCAATTCAAAGGATTTATCATGACATTTATTCCTCTCTGTTTTTATTTTATTTTATTATTATTATTATTTTTTAAATCGTGAATTGTTTTGGGTTATCAATGTAAGTAATTACATGCGGTTGTTTATCGAGGTTTGAAATTTTATTTCTTGTGGTTGGTTTGTATTTTATTATCCTAATTTAGGTTAGTCGATTGATTGATTTAATAATCTATACTTTATGTGCTCCGCGCCGTAGATTTGTATATTTCATTATTTTGTAGGAGTATTTGATATCGTGTTAAATCTTCCATTTTGTATAGGAAAAGCTTCCATATTTAAGATATGATTTGTGTATGTGTAAAAATGATAATGATTTCTTTTGGTTCATACGAGCTTACTTCTAAAACCTATTACAACTCTCTTTTGTTGGTTGTAGGGATCAAGGAGTCACCAAAATTGTTGTGGAAATTGATTGACCGAGAAACTGTATGAGTCTAATGAAGATGTGTGTCCCCTCGATGCACTCGAATGGTAGCAGCTTGATGAACGGGTACTGGTGTGCCCTTCAGCCGCCGAGCCCATGTGTGGGTGCTCCGCATCATCATGTGGGCTGCCATCACGTGCCTCGCAATCATGGACAAGATATCGATCGGAGCATTTACACCGACCTACTTCCACGGGCCAAATCAGGTGATTAAGTTGGTGCCTAATCATGAGCCTCGTTGGCTCTTCTCGTTCGCGTGATTGGTAGGCTGGTGAGTAGGATGAGGGGGTGAGGGTGTATGTTCTTATTGTTTCCGGAGAAGATAGGTGATACAAGTTGTTTTACTATTTTGTGTAGGAATGATGAAGTTATTGTGGAAGAGTAGTAGCAGTAGTGTAGGTTTGTCTTTGTTAAGTCGTGCTCTTATTACACACGCTTTTAGTACGTTTATTTTAAGAGTGACTAGCGAGTACAATTGGGCTTCAAAATGCTTAGGAGTGACTAGCGAGTACAAAAGTTCTTGTAGCTAAAATGTTGTGGGAATGTGATATTCTCTCTCGTATCAAAAGTTATTGTAGCTAAAATCTTGTGGGAATTCTCTCTTGTATATAAGACCAATCAATGGATATTGTTTGCGAAAATAAATGTCCGATATGGTTGTAATAGCTTATATTGGATCAATTAATGATATTGTTTGGGAGAAGTAGTATTTGATTAGGTTGTAATATGGTTTTCAATAGTAATCAACAACATAAGATTTACAGTAAGTCATCATCATTTAGTAATCATATGTATCATAGTATAACATAAGGTGACTTGTTTCTTTCTGAAATTGAAATTACACAAGAAACAATGATTCATCTTTTAATATCTTTCTTATTGAACTTCCCATCCAAGAACAAAATAAGCAGATTTTACTACTAAAAAAATAACAATATATTTGAAGAATAAGAAATCTCAGTATAAATGGTAAAAACAATATATCAAACTAGGTTTGGATGGCTCTATTACAACAATCTCAAAATAAGAATCTCAATATGTTATTGGAGTTTTCTCCTGCTGTTTGAGTCTCTCTTAGAATCCGCAGCAGCTCCATAGCCACGTCGCTTCCGCCGATCCTGCCTAGTCCGAGTATGCCGATGGATTTGCCACTGAACTGAAAATGGACATAAGAAAGTGATGAATATTGCAAATAAGGCAAGGAAGAAAACCAAGAATATTATGTGAAGGTAGGGGTTTTCATTTTCTTTGAGTTGATACTTCAAATCAGTAATTAGGAGGAATTTGGAGTTACTATTAAGATCATGATAATTCCAGAATCAATAAGTAGTAAAGAACAGTTAGCATCAATCAAACCGTTTAGGCCAACCATTTGATCGAAGAACAACAGCGCACACACACACACTATCTATAACATTGATGATCACCCAAAACATGTAATTATCCAACTTGAAAGCTACAAACTCAACTTTTTGTCAATATTGAACTACTTCATATGAAACTATGACCCGTGGCTAGATGCACACTGCAGAGAGCGGGAGGTTAACGCTGCTCTGTGAAACCAGCCTGACGCAGTGCCCTCCGCTCTAGGGCCCACGAATCCCACGCCTTCGCATGGGCCACGTGGTCCAACTCCCAGCTTGGAGCGGGCGGGCCAAAATTAGCATAGCATAGAGTTTATAAGCTCCTTAAAAATAAACTCCCTCACCCCAACTTATTTTTATAGCTTATAAGCTGTTAGTGTTTAAAACTATTTCAAATAAGCTTAGCCAAATACCCCCTTAGCCCAGCATTCAATCATCTTTAATGCCCCTACTTAGGTGACAAGCCCACGTTACTTGGCTCGGCGCAAAAAGCATGCTATTGTTCATATCATATACATGAAATATAGAGTATGGTATCGGTGTGGGATGAAATTCAAGATTCTTTAAGAAAGAGAGAGCAAAAGATTGATTACTGGTTTCTTCTCTCTCTTCATTTTTTTTTTCCTTTTTGTGGGAATGATGATTAATTAAAGTTATGTGAATCGCAAAATTGATAAAGGTTTTTATTTTTTATTTGTTTTCTAGTTTTCTTTTTGGTTTTTGATCGATTCTGTGAACTCTTTTGGTTATGCTTCTAAAACTGTGTTATGATGTGTCTTAATTTGAGGAATTGCAGAGCTACGAGACTAGACTGCCATGTTGTTGCTACTGATCCACCGATTCAACATATAATTTTCATTTTCATAATGAGTTTCTAAAATTGAATGATTTTTTTTTTTTTTGTAAGCACAAGTTTTGTGCATTGGTTTACTCCGGTACGAATAATCAACACCGTACTTAAAAAGATCATCTTGAAAAATACTCCCTTCGTCCCTGATATTAGCGTGCTGAGAGAAACGGCACGCAGTTTTAGACAAAAATAATGTAAAGTGGAAAAAAGTGGAGATAGTAGAATAAGGGGTTCACACCAATAGTGGAAAAAGGTGGACCCAATTTGGTAAATATTGAAATAAAGAATAAAGTGAGAGGGTAAATATGTATTTTTGCTTAGGGAATCTTTCCATTTTTGGATTGCACACTAATATCAGGGACGTCCCAAACGAGAAATATGCACACTAATATTAGGGACGGAGGGAGTAGTTACTTATCTCGTATTTTGCTTGTTTCGCACCATGATGAAGCAGACGAAGAATTACTCGAAGAACTTAAAGAACATAATCTACATTGGAAGAGAACACAATGAAATGTTTGTTCTAGATGCCATAACATGATTTGGGAGAGAGAAAGAAATTGTTTCATTAAAAAAAATTATGTTTTAGATTACAACTACAGTTTGAAATTAGAATTAATTAAACCCTACCTAATGATGATGTAAACACTGACAGCTGCGGCTAAAACGAACTAAAAATATAAAGAATAAAAACACATGACTTATTTCTTCCCTTCTTCCTATTCTTCACATTATATAAAGGGCCAAATCTATAAATACCCATTTTGAAAATATAGATTTAAAATATACTCATTTTGAAAATACACATTCAAAAAATGCCCGTTTTATTAAAATACAATAAAAATGGGTCCCACTTCACCAATATCTCTCCATGAGCCTCAATATCTCTCCATGAATATCAATAACTCTCCATGAGGAAAAACTCCCGGGAGTTTTTGACTTTTCTCAAAAAAAAAAACTGAAGATTTTACAAATCAATGAAAAACGCCCGATAATTTGTGAAAAGCGCCCCCATGCTTTCTGAAAAGCGCTCGACGGTGTTTGAAAAGCGCTCCATAATGTGATTTTCCATTTTTTTTAATTTCATGAAAAGTGCCCGTAATTTTTGAAAAGCGCTCGATGTTCCTTCAAAAGCGCTCGATGTTTCATCAAAAGCGCTCGATGCGTTTTTATCTATTTTTGAAAAGCGCTCTAAGTTCCTTCAAAAGCGCACGAAAATGTGGGCCAGCGATATTTATCAGCGATATTCGCTATTATAAAACGACAAAATCGTACCCATAACACGTGAAGCGCGGAAATTAATGTGTGAAGTGGGGCCCATTTTATTATATTTTAAGTAAAACGGGTATTTTTGGAATGTGTTTTTTTTAAGTGGGTATTTTTTGAATACCCACTTTGAAAACGGGCAAAAATAGACATTAAGAGTTATATAAAAGTACTAATCTTGTGAAAGATCTAAAAATTGAATCCGTATAAAATAAAATACATAATAATTTAATGTATAATAGTAGTGTCATCCAACACCTAACTTTATTCGTCATCTATATAAGAAATTAACTTTTATGATGTGATCTCCATAAATAATTGAATATTGCTTGGCTTTTTCATCATCATTTTCCCATGATCACAATGGAAAAATAATGTGTACTTATAAATTTACTGAAATTAAGATTTTACAATATCATAATCCCAATTTGTAGGCCCAATCATTCAAAACAGTAATATTTCAATTTTTATTGTGATGGAGTACTTTACCCCGAGAAAGACTTTTTTTTTTTTCTTTTCCGAAAGGCTAATTACAATAAATGTCCAATATTCCTTTTTTTTTTTCTTTTCTTTTGTCAATGGTCTAAGAGTATCTCCAAGAGTTTGCACAATAATACAGCAACACTAACACAAAAATAGTGTAGAAACAGTAACTAATCTCTAACAGTTTATACAAAATACAGCAGAAAAAAAATATTCCAGAATATTCCCTTTTACTCATTTATTTTTAATAATATGAAAAAGCTAAATTTATACGAATAATAGAAATTTGAACTCATTAAATTAATATAAAAAATAAACATATATTATAAATAAATTAAAATACAATCCTAATATTTTTAGGAAATTACAAAAACGAAAATACGATGGTCGGGCCTCATCAAAACCTCTCAAACTAGTAAAAAAAAAGAGTATCCATCAATAAAATCTTAGAGTAATGCTCCAATGCCCACCGTAGGCATGCTTAATGTGTCCACGGATGATGTGGCATTAGAATATATAAGGAAATTAATAAAAACCCTACCAAAAATAATTAAACCCTACTATAAACAAACTAAATCCTAACATAAAAAACTAAACCCTAAAAGTAAAAATTGCAGATGTGGCACTGTCACATCACCGGTGGGCATATTAAGTGTGCCCAGCGCGGGTAGGGATCATTTCTATAAAATCTTATGTTCCAAAGTAATTTTATTAATTTGTATCATTAAAAAAAAATTTCAACGCATGCAAATAATTACATATAATATGAATTGTAAAAGAAGTAACAAATTAACACATCAAAGCATGTTGAAGAAAAGGGGGGGGGGGGGGGGGTAGCGCAATGAATATAGTGTGACGCTATTTTTAGTGCAATACTATTCAAAACTAAAAAATAGTACAATTATAGGGTGAACTGTTGGAAGAATTCAGCGCACAAAAGTAGTGTTCAACGCTATTATTGAGTGCTTGTTGGAGATGCTCTAAGGTCTAGTTTCAAAAGAGAGCCGCTATTTTTGAAGGCACGCTGCCCTATATGTAAAGGTTGTAAACAACCTCATATTCTGCTCTAGATTTCATATCTCTCCGGTCTCCATCAATGGCGATGGCAAGAAATTCCAAGGGTGAGCATTCACGCAAGGTATATTTCAAATTATAAACTAAATACTGCAATTTAAAGGATTTATCATGCAATTTATTACATTGTATTCTTCTTCCTTTTTCTTTTTCCTTAAACCGTGAATTGTTTTGGGTCGTTAAGGTATGTAATTACATGCGGTTGTTTATCGAGGATTGAAATTTTATTTCTCGTGGTTGGTTTGTATTTTATTATCCTAATTTAGGTTAGTCGATTGATTGATATTTAATAGTCTAGTTTACGTGCTCCATGCCGTAGATTTGTATATTTCATTATTTTGTAGGAGTATTTGATATCGTGTTAAGTCATCCATTTTGTAAAAGAAAAGCTTCCATATTTAAGATATGATTTGTGTATCTGTAAAAATGAAAATGATTTATTTTGGTTCATATGATCTTACATCCAAAATCTCTTACAAATCTCTTTTGTTGGTTGTAGGGATCAAGGGGTAATTAAAATTGTTGTGGAAATTGATTGGCCAAGAAACTGTATGAGTCTAATGAATATGTGTGTTCCCTCGATGCACTCGAATTGCAATAACATGATGAATGGATATCTGGTTATCCTAATAAATCGCAATAACTTGATGAACGGGTACCGGTATGCCCTTCAGCCACCGAGCCCATGTGTGGGTGCTCCGCGTCATCGTGTAGGCTGCCATCACGTGTCTCGCAATCATGGATGAGATATCGATCGGAGCGTTTACACCAACCTACTTCCACTGGCCAAACCACACTACAAGAAAACTAGACTTTTGCGACATACGTGCATGCGACATTACCGATAAGTGTCATGAAATTATGACACTTAGGATCTTAGTGTCATTTATTTGCATCAAATGTGCATCATGAAATTATTGTGTTACAATGTTGCGAAAGTAATGCGTCACTTAGTTAAGTGTCTCATAATTACAACAATCAATTTGCAACACTTAAATTGAATGTCATTATTTTACTTCACATTACAAATAATGTTGCATTTGTGTCGTATATTTGTGTCCAACATGCATGATTAAATTATTGTGTCATTATTTTGCGACAGTAGTGCATCACTTAGTTTTGTGTCTCGTAATTACTACAATTTTTTTGCGACATTTCAATTGAATGTAATAATTATACTTCACATTTGGAATAGTATTGCATTTTACGTTGTATATCTGCTTCTTACGTGCATTATGAAATTATTTTGTCACAATTTTGCGACATTAATTCGTCACTTAAATTTGTGTCTCGTAATTACTACATTTTATTTGTGACACTTCAATTGAATGTCATAATTATACTTCACATTTAAAATAGTATTGCATCTTATGTTGTATATTTGTTTCCCACATGCGTCATGACAATATAATATCCGGTCACTATTTTTTATAAAAATACTAATATTTAAAATTAAAGTCTATATTTAGAAATTTCTTCCACTTCAACGAATGAGAATAAGGAAGAATGGTTACATCTAGAATTGTACAACAACGTTATCGGGAAATAATTATAAATATTTTATATTACAAAATATAACTTCAATAATTATACCCAAAAAAATAATAATAATGTTCTAATTTTATGCTGTAATTTTAGCATGCATAAGAATTTTGAAGTGTGATTTATTCTTGAATATTGTAGGCAAATTTATTAAAGCAAATAATTTTTAAAGTTGTTGCTAATTCCGGAGTTTTAATTAGGCAGATAATATAATTTTGGAGTGAAAATTCAAATAAGACTGTTTTACTTTAGTGTATATAATAGATAATAGATTATTACAAAATAGTGCTATTATTTAAGAAAAACAAACAATGAGAAAAATTATTAGTCAAAATTATCTTCCTAGGTAGTGACCTTGGGTTACTTAAAATTTAATTAATGTATTAAATCATGTTTCACGTAGATAATCGGTAGGTTCTAGGTGCCGACGAGCTATTCGGCACTTGGCAACCTTATCAGATTAAGCGGGCTCTAGTGGAATTAAGTGGTAGGATTGTAAACGAATGAAATAGTTTTGATTTGATTTGGTATTCATATTTGATAAGCCCGATTCGTCGATATTGTACGATTCGAATTCAAAAATAAATACGTACTTTTTATGATTCGATTATTATTCAAATATAAATAAAAATTTATGGTATTTGATTCGATGTTCTTAAGTATTCGATTCAATATTATATATAAATATCTGTTCGCTATTTTTTTATTATCACGCTGCAAATGCACATGTATAATAGTATAGAAACAAGGTCGAATCCACGGACACTGAGTTTTCTTAGTGATTATATAACCTATAAACTCGACTCTATTTAGACTAATCAATATTTGAGATTTTTTTACTAATTCTAATGAAAGCAAATAAAATAAATACGTAAATAAAATCAAAGCTATACACAAATCAAACTTCAATAAACACAAATTTCCCAGGGTTCGATTTCAATGAACAATTTAACACTCGACTCTTATTTATCTAATTACACCTTATTCTCTTCTAAAGCAATCACTTAATTAGCCTAATCAACCTTTTGGGTGCAATTAAACCTTAAGTTAACATGCAATTGAAATTATCTCTAAGTAACAATTAAACATGCAACTTGCAATAGAACCAAAGATTAAACACTCCCACGTTAAGTTCAAACATTTTGGGCGTTGATTCCTAATATGTCCTATGTTCCCTTATTCTAATTCTAATTCTAATTCTTCCCTCTCGGATCTCAAATTAAAACCAAAGAATAATAAAAAAGGTGATCAATCAATTTATTATCAATAAGCACAAGAACATAAGAAGAAGAGGAATAAAGATGCAATTAAATAAATAAGATTCAAGATCACAAATTGTTCATCTACTTTCTACCATAGAATAATAAAATTAGCCACACATAATCATGGCACGAAAATCCAATTAAAAATAAAACATAAAAACTTGTAGGAGGTTTGATGTTGCTCTCTCTTCAAATCCTTGCTTTTGTATTCCTCCAAAAGTGATAAAAAGTCTCTCAATTCGTTCTAAGTGTTTCCATATATATAGGGGGAGAGGTTTTGGTGTTAGAATGGGCTTAGGAATCAAAAAGCCCGTAAAAATCCGATAAAACGCGTGTTTGGGCGCTGCCGAGCCTAGGTGGTGCCCTGTCGCACACTTCTTCTGTCTCGGTGGCGCTCTAGTAGCGCACCTTACCTTAAGCCTCAATTTGCACCCCTGCGGAAATGGTGGCGCCTAGATGGCGCCCAGGTGGCGCCTACCTTCTCTTGATTTTTCAACTTTTTTTCTTCGATATCTCATCCTTCCGTCATCCAATTCTTGTAACATTTACTTCATTTTTCTCCTAATTGGATGCTCTTCATACTCCAACTCTCAAATCCACAAGTTTTTCCCATTTTACCTTCAAAAACACCAAATTTGAATAAGTTTCCAACTTAACAAGAATACATCAAAATCAATAGGAAACATATTCTTTTAACATGTTTTTCACACCAAATTAACACCTAATAGTGTTATAAAATCATAGAAAAACCATGTTTATCAACCCCCCAAACTTGAACGATTGTTTGTCCTCAAACAAAATAGAGAAATGAATCTAATAAACGTGGTTTTGAGCAAAGCTCATGATGATTTACGCCTCAGAATTTTTTTCAAAATTCAAACAATCATCAAGCCACTATCAACATCTCACACACTTCAAAAACTTCCGAATATAGCCTCTTAGATTGAAATCCTCACAAATGGGAAGCATTTAAATAACTCTCAACTCTCAAGTGTATAGATAGGACAAATTTCACTCAATTCAAGCAATTCAGTGTCCTACCATAGGCTTGCATATCGTCTATCGTCTCCATCATACAAATGTGTGCTTCTAGATAAAGATCAAAAAGGACTTTTCTTTTGGTTGTAATGTTGACTCTTTGGTAAGGTAGGGAACATTTAGGCCAAGTGACTAAATCTCTTCATAACATTTCCCTTCTTCTCATTCTCACCCTCATATCCACCTGACCTTTTTCTTTTCAACTCCAAACTCATACCAACAAACACCAAAATGCTCACTAGAATCCTATCTCATTTATGCTCTCTTTTCTTTCTTTTTTTTCTTTTATCTCTTTTTTTTTTTAGAGCTTTTCTAAATGAGAGCTTATATGAGATTAAATTTCTTTTTTTCTTTGACAACTTCTAGTGGCAAACAAAACTTATTCTTCTCCTCTCTTATTTTCTAACCATCCTTATCCTTTTGAGATCATACTTTCATCTCAACCCAAGGCTAACACTTGGTTAAAAAGGCTCAAAGGGGCTAGCAAGGATAAAAGATTTTCAGGACAAAACAAATGGGATAGAAATGGCTAAGAAATGATGGCCTTAAATCATCTCTTGTCTTATAGCACACTAGACAACCTCAAAGCAGAAACCAACGCAAGTTCTAGAGAACAACAGAATATGCAAGAATAATCACACTCAAGAACAAACAAGACCGTATTAATATGACAATCAAAGCTCAAATCTCACAAATGGCTTATCTTTGATTCAAATCATGGAGGCTATAATTCAGAAAAATCATCAAAGCATGATCAACATCTCAAATAACTCAACACTCATCTTCTCATAATATCACAAGAAATCATCATAGGCATCATCATAAGTTCACCTATACCATATCCATTTTTCATACTCTCTACATGTCAAACACAAACTTCAACCAAAACAAGCAAACAAAACAAGCACAACAACTTCCACATTTAAAAATAAACTGACAAATAAAGAAAAAAAAATACTAAAAATAAAACCATAATGAACACTCTTCTCCATCCCCCCAAACTTATTTGACACTAGGAAGGATAAGTTTGAAAGTAGAAGAGAGTGAAATTTGGTAGAACACACCTGGAATTATTGGGGAGGTGGGGCACGAGCTATCCACTCACTCGTGTACTTATCACGCTCAAGTAAGGGCTTTAGTTCCAATGTGAGTGATCCACCATCCTTGATGCTCTTCTCATGGCATTTTCCAAACTCCAATTCTTGATGCTTGCTTCTATGAATTTTCTGCACACTATCGACAATAGTACAAGACTCAAGTAAACTCTCATTAGCAACAATGGTATTAATATTCAAATCAAATGAGGAGGAAAAACTAGAGTTAGAAATACAATACTCTTTTGGATCACTTGCTTCCTCCCAGCTATCCTTCTTTGTGCATGCATGAACCACTTCCAACACTTTGCACTCTTCCATAGCATTGGACTCACTCTCCTCAAAGAATTTCAGAGCTTTATAAATAGAGAATGTGTGACTCTCATCGTTCACCCTCAACATCAGTTCTCCATTAGCTACATCGATGAAAGCTCTTCCCATTGCAAGAACGGTCTCCCAAGGATAAGTGGAACATCCTTGTCTTCCTCCATGTCGAGTACAACAAAGTCCGCTAGAAACACGAACTCGTTTACCTTCACGAGTACATTCTCGACAATACCCCTAGGATATGTGATAGATCGATTAGCCATCTGAAGAGAAACAGTGGTAGGCCGTATTTCTCTAATCTTCAACTTGTTAAAGATGTACAAGGGCATGAGATTGATACTAGCCCCCAAATCACATAGAGCTCGTCCAAACTGCTTTCCTCCGATAACACATGGAAGGGAGAAACTACCCGAATCTTTGAGCTTCGCTAGGAGTTTCCTCTATAATATCGCACTGCACTCTTCATTAAGACCTACAGTCTCAAACTCCCCTAATCTCTTCTTTTTCGACACCACGTCCTTTAGGAATTTAGCATACTTCGGCATTTGTTGAAGAGCCTCCACCAATGGTATGTTGATATGTACCTTCCGAACAATGTCGAATATCCTTAAATTATGTTCCTCGTCTTTCTTCTTTTGATGTTTCTGAGGAAACGGCATGGCTGGCACAAATGCATGAGGGATAGATCTTTTCGTGAGAGCTTCATTTTTTCCCCCTTTTGTCTCCTTGGTATCTCGAAGTTTCCCATCTTCACTCTCAACTCCAACAACTTGTGGTTCCTCAACTGTCATTTTCGGACCTTCATAGCTCAAACCACTTCTCGTTTGGATTGCGTTGCAGTGCTCCCTAGGATTAACAGTGGTGTTAATTGGAAAGTGTCCTGGTTGGTGCTGCTTGTTGATTGTTTCAGCTATCTGCCCCAACTGCTTCTCGAACTTCTTCCTCTGAGGCTCTAGCTGATCAAGACGACTGTTGCTGCTTGTCAAACCTTGCAACACCAAGCTCTCCAATTTCTCCATACAAGCCTGACTCTTAGCCATGTACTTGGTATTTTCTACCATATACTTAGTCATCCGGCCTTCAAAATCTGTCTCCTTTTCTTCATTGTTCATTCCATGACCGTAGGAGAAATTTGAGTAATTCCCTTGATAGCCACCTAGATACGAACGATGATTCCCATAATTCCTACTACTGTTGATGTAGTTAACATATATCTTCAACAATAGGCTCCTCAAAAGTAGGCTATGGCTGTGGTAAGGTTAGAGCATCAATCTTGCTGGTAAGTTGAGAAATCTAAGCTGCTAATTTGGAAACTGGATCATCATTAGTCAACAGCGCCACCTTCTTGGTAGATAATCTCTCACTTAGCCACTGATGATTGTTGGCTGCCATCTTCTCGATTATAGCCAACGCAGAGGTATTATCACAATCCATGATGTCTCCTCCAGCTGCTGCATCCAAGAGTTTTTTAATGGTTATATTGCAACCATTATAGAACCACCAAACTTTCTGATCAGGATCAATTCCATGGTTAAGGCATTTCCTCAGCATCTCCTTGTACCTCTCCCAAGCTTCATAAAAGGATTTTTGATCAAACTGTTGAAATTGAGTGATGGCTGCTCTCAATTTCATGATCTTGCTCGGAGGAAAGTATTTGGTAAGAAACAACTGCACCAAATCTTTCCAAGACTCCACTTCTTCGGCTATCAAAGAATGGTGCCACGATCGAGCATCATCTCTAAAGGAGAATGGGAATAGCCGAAGTCTGATAGCATCACTTGAAACTCCATTCAGCTTGATGGTATTGCAAATCTCTTCAAAATGGGCCAGATGAGCATGAGGATCTTCAGCTGGTCTCCCTACAAACTGATTCTGCTGTACCATAGAAATCAGTGATGGCTTCAGCTATTGTTGGCTTGAATTGTCGGTCCCAAAACTCCTCTTTCAGTAGCCACAGGCTGAAAGGTATCCTTGATCGATTTCTCTTGCCGATTCATCTCTGCTCTGATCTCATCCATCTGAGCTTCTAGCCGCTGCAGAGTCTGAGCATTCACCTCGTTTGCGGCCATTTCTCTTAAACGAAATCTTCTCTTTGCGTTGTTGCGCCAACAGGTAGCTTCAATTTCAGGATCGAATGGCAGATATCCTCCATGCGTTTGTCTCCTGATCATACACCACATGTTAACACAACTTCAAGTGAGATCACAATAAAAAATAAAAATAATAAAAATTAAAAAGTGTCTAAACTAGTATCAAATAAATAGTTCAAATAACACCAGAAATACAACTCAGTCCCCGGCAACGGCGCCAAAAACTTGTTCGCTATTTTTTTTATCACGCTGCAAGTGCACATGTGTAATAGTATAGAAACAAGGTTGAATCCACGGAGACTGAGTTTTTCTAGTGATTGTCTAACCTATAAACTCGACTCTATTTAGACTAATCAATATTTGAGATTTTTTTACTAATTCTAATGAAAGTAAATAAAATAAATACGTAAATAAAATCAAAGCTATACACAAATCAAACTTCAATAAACACAAATTTCTCAGGGTTCGATTTCAATGAACAATTTAACACTCGACTCTTATTTATCTAATTACACCTTATTCTCTTCTAAAGCAATCACTTAATTAGCCTAATCAACCTTTTGGGTGCAATTAAACCTTAAGTTAACATGCAATTGAAATTATCTCTAAGTAACAATTAAACATGCAACTTGCAATAGAACCAAAGATTAAACACTCCCACGTTAAGTTCAAACCTTTTGGGCGTTGATTCCTAATATGTCCTATGTTCCCCTATTCTAATTCTAATTCTAATTCTTCCCTCTCGGATCTCAAATTAAAACCAAAGAATAATAAAAAGGTGATCAATCAATTTATTATCAATAAGCACAAGAACATAAGAAGAAGAAAAATAAAGATGCAATTAAAAAAATAAGATTCAAGATCACAAATTGTTCATCTACTTTCTACCCTAAAATAATAAAATTAGCCACACATAATCATGGCATAAAAATCCAATTCAAAATAAAACATAAAAACTTGTAGGAAGTTTGATGTTGCTCTCTCTTCAAATATTTGCTTTTGTTCTCCTTCAAAAGTGATAAAAAAAAAAAAAAAAAGTCTCTCAATTCGTTCTAAGTGTTTCTATATATATAGGGGAAGAGGTTTTGGTGTTAGAATGGGCTTAGGAATCAAAAAGCCCGTAAAAATCTGATAAAACGCGTGTTTGGGCGCTATCGCGCCTAGGTGGTGCCCATGTGGTGCCCTGTCACACACTTCTTCTGTCTCGGTGGCGCTCTGGTGGCGCCCCTTAAGCCCTAATTTGCACCCCTGCGGAAATGGTGGCACCTAGATGGCGCCCAGGTGGCGCCCACCTTCTCTTGATTTTTCAACTTTTTTTCTTTGATATCTCATCCTTCCGTCATCCAATTCTCGCAACATTTACTTCATTTTTCTCCCAATTGGATGCTCTTCATACTCCGACTCTCAAATCCACAAGTTTTTCCCATTTTACCTTCAAAAACACCAAATTTGAATAAGTTTCCAACTTAACAAGAATACATCAAAATCAATAGGAAACATATTCTTTAAATATGTTTTTCACACCAAATTAACACCTAATAGTGTTATAAAATCATAGAAAAACCATGTTTATCAATATCACATATAATATAATTATATATACGTATTATATATAAAAGATATAATTATACGTATTTGGTGCCTAATCATGAGCCTCGTCCTATTGGCCCTTCTCGTTCGCGTGATTGGTAGGCTGGTGAGTAGGATGAGGGGTGAGGGTGTATGTTCTGATGGTTTCCGGAGAAAATAGGTGATACAAGTTGTTTTACTATTTTATGTAGGAATGATGAAGTTATTGTGGAAGAGTTGCTTGGTTTCCAGAGAAGATAGGTGATACAAGTTGTTTTACTATTTTGTGTAGGAATCATGAAGTTATTATGGAAGAGTAGTAGTAGCAGTGTAGGCTTGTACTTGTCAAGTCGTGCTCCTATTACACACACTTCTAGTACGATTTTTTCAGGAGTGACTAGCTAGTATAAAAGTTCTTGTAGCTAAAATCTTGTGGAAATGTGATATTCTCTCTTGTATCAAAAGTTATTGTAGCTAAAATCTTGTGGGAATGTGATATTCTCTCTTGTATATAGGATCAATCAATGGATATCGTTTGTGAAAATAAATATCTGATATGGATGTAATAGCTTATATTAGATCAATCAATGATATTGTTTGGGAGAAGAAATATTTGATTAGGTTGTATTGTGGTGGTTTTCAATAGTGTATTACTTGTGAATTAGATAAGATGATTTTGTTGGACGGTATAGTTGATGAATTTTATTGATTTTCATAAATCAAGATATATTAGACATATTGATACTTAAATTGAAGACAAAACAGTTGTATGTATGATTTGTTCATGTCACTCGATCAAATTTATAGTTTTTTTGAAAATACTTGAATAAAAACTATTATTGACCGTCATATTACTACAAATAATGTTTAGAAGATTGAATCTTGTTCTATAGATACAATCGGAATTTGTCGTATATTTGTCAATCAATTAGAAACTCTAAGCATAAAAAGTGTATAACGACTTTGGGTGACAAGTGATTGTAATCGAATTTACCAAAACCAAAAAACATACAATTAAATACGTACAACTTTAACCTTTCTCTCTTGGCCCTTTCTCATAGTCCTACCTAGTCCTACATGAAACTACGAAAGAGAGATACAAAGTTTGCTCATAGAAATAAGTAAGAAAGCTACCCATAAATAAAGGAGATTATAGAAAAAAAGAATCGTGATCCACGGCTAAGTTCTGAAATTAATCATACATTAAACGTATAATTTTTTAAGAAAAAAACATCTTATTCATAATACGTTAAACAAAAAAACCTTAAAAAAGAAGGCATATTCACAAAAACCTCTTCGATCAGTTTACTGATCTATGAAAAAGAAAAAAGAAAAAAAAAAATCAGATCAAAGATTCTACATGTTCCCGTAAAACTTCCAAAATGTTTGCAAACGTGACGATCCCAAGATGTTGCAATCATCTTCCATCACCCACACATAATCATGTAATTGTAGTTAAGAATAAATATTGATAAATACCTTGAGAATAAATAGTAATAAATAAAGTCTTAATGGGTAAATATACCCAAAACAAATAGATATATAAGTTATATACCCACAACTTTAAAACTATAAGTTTTATACCCAAAAAGCTATGAAAAGACAAAAATAACCTTACTATTTGGGCCCACTTCTCTTTAAAGTAAAGAAAGAGAAAAAACAAAAAAAAAAAAAAACCAACCCTACCCCACTACCCCACTTTCTCTAACGATTCACACTCTCTCTCACCGTGTAAGAAAATTTTGAAACATACCGTGCAACTGTTTTTTGCCGCCGCCGATTGAAAAATGGAGCTTGGTAACTTGGATTCCGGCAACGACGCAGGACCTTCCAATCGGCATGAAGGGCGTCGAGTGCCGACGGTGGAAGAACGGGCCAATCTTCCTACACCGCCGCCGCCGGTGAGTTCGATTTTTTTTTTTTGAAGTGTCGATTTGTTAGTGATTATTAAGCCTTTTATTGAATGAGATCTTGTTGGGATATGATAATTAAGTGTTTAGAAGCCTAATTAACGTCATAATTGTGTCTGCTAAGGTCGTATTTGATAGATTTGATTTCAATTTTTTGAGCAGTTTATACTTACACGGTTCTGTATAAATTTGAACCGTGTAAACGGTTGAAATATATACAGAACCGTGTAATATGTTGACTTTTTGGGTTTTGACCACTTACACAGTTATGTATATGTTTTAACCGTGTACACGGTTAAAACATATAAATAACCGTGTAAGTGGTCAAAACACAAAAAGTCAACAACTTACACGGTTACTTTTAGATTTTTACCGTGTACACGGTTAAAATATAAAAATAACCGTGTAAAGACAGAGCAAGAGTTTTTTTTTCCTTTTTTCTATTTTTTTTTGTTGGAGTCTAACGAATGATTTTGACGTACCTTTTGCAGCCTAGATACGCATGGTACCGGCCTCGTATGCAAGGTTTCCCGGCTCGACTGAACCTATACACTTGAGATATTGTAATTAGGCAAATACCTATTGTCTTGAAGCGTATAGGTGGAACTTTTGCAACAATTCACGGACGGGCCTTTCGGATACTTGCTAGAAATTAAGAGGAACGGTACCGCCAATGTTGCCTTGCACGAGTTATTGGCCCGAGAGCTCACTGATAGCTCATTCTCGGAGTTTGAGAGGTGGTTTCACGTGGGCGGGCAAGATATTCGGTTCGGGGCACAAGAGTTTTGTCTCATCACCGGCTTAATGTTCGGGCCTTTTGTTTCCGATTTCAACCCCAACCGAGGTCCACACGTCATTCCTCCGAATAGCCTCTTCTATACTTGGTATAATGGTGAGAAGGTGGAGGATAAAAGGCTATTAAATAATTTCAAGAATACTGATATATGCATAGGGACCCCGGATCAGTACTTGAGCGCCGCGAATTTGCTCATGTACTACTACGTTTTGCTATGCCGTGATGATCAGACTATCAAAAATTGGGCATGGGCATTAGTAGAGGATTGAGTTGGCTGGTATAGATTCCCATGGGGATTGTGGTCGTTCCAAGTGTTGTGTCACCAGCTAGGAGTGATGAAGAAAGACCCATCGGAGATTACTGGGTCGACGGCAGCCTACCATTTATATGGACCGGTGTGGGCGTTGAACTTGTGGGCCTACGAGGCAATTCCGGCATTAGGACGGGCGTGCGGCTATCGATTGAATGATTTTTTGACGCCCCAACTTAGGAGATGGCACACTCGACAGTCTCATTTGGGTTTTACTACATTTTTCGACAATCATGAGGTAATTGCTCTTCATTAATTATAATTAATTAATAAAGTATATTTAGTTTTTAATTGTTCTCCATGTTCTTATTGTTTATAATTAATTAAGTATTATTGATTAATATTACTTGAATACATTTGTATGCTCTAATTTATTATTATGTCTTAATTAAGTATTCTTAATTACTAAAAAAGCATGTTTATAGTAGAATTTGTATTTTTTTAATAAATATTTGGATTATTCTTATAATTAATTATTATTATAATTAATTACTAAAAAAACATGTTTATAGTAGAATTAGTTAATCGCATTATTAATTAATTAATATTCAGATAATTAATTAATTAATTACATTCTTATTGTAAAATTTATGATATTTTATGTGTTTTTATTAATTTTATTTCATTATTAATAAAGCATGTTTATTCTTTTAATCTTAATTACTTATGGTGGAATATTTTTTTGTAGCTCCAAACCTTTCGAACGCTCGAACCCGAGGCGGATATAGAGGAGGCCGAGCCATATGCACAGTCCTTAGAGTGGCCGGATCCCTTGATTGTGAGGTTTAACCCGAATCAACGGCACGCACAGAAAGTGCTGCCACAACAGAGACAATCGAGGGCGGCAAGGGAGATGGCGAAGGTTGTGCTGAAACTGAAATGCCGCGATGCGAAGAAAGACTTAGTTCAGCCGGGTCGTCGCAAACAACCTCGAGCAGCCCGGTTCTCTTCAGAGACTAGAGGCCACATCCCAGAGCGATTCCAGTTCGAAATGCCAGAATCCTCTCGGTCGAAGCGTCCTAGGGAAGAGCCGTCCCGTCCTCAACCTTCTGAGCAGCTTGTATGCTGTGTGCACGGAGATCCGTGCCGTCATGGATGCGAGAATGATGATTGGATCGACAAGATCCTTGACAGAGCTGCCAACGGCTAGCAGAAGATACATCTGAGAAGGGAGTACTTGCCCGGATGGCTAACTCTCTCGTCGGGCACCTCAAGGGCATGGTAGGATCGAAGCGTTCTTCGGGTAGCAGCATACACTCTAGGCATCGATCACATACTCCCGTGCATGCACCTGGATTTGAGCCTCGTACTATGAGATCTAGGACACCCCCACACGCATATGCGTAGTTCGAGGAAGAAGGAAGGGCGTCCTCGTCTCACAATTCATATATTAGGGATCTAGATGTGATCCCTTTTGTGTCTCAGCACATCCCGGGAGAGGACGATGCTAATAGTGTGGACTCAGATGTCCCTAAGACGAGAGCGGAGGCTAGTAGGGCAGGGGGACGGGTTCTGAAGCCGTCTCTCGCATTGCAGAGCCCTTACACAGTCCATGAGACCCCGCATTCAACCCGGACTGCTAGGGATGCGTACGAGCAATTTAGAAATGCGGGCCCGAATGTTGTGGTTCTCACTAGGCAACAGCCTCCTTACCATCTTCCTCAGGCACTATTCGACTCTATTGAGGATATGAGCATTTCATTCACTGCTGAGGTAAATTTTTTTATATATCATTATTATATTATTATTATTATTATTATTATTATTATTATTATCTAACATGTGTTGTGGTACTTGTTTTATTAGGTGACGGAGCTGTACTTGTTATATTGGAGGACTCGACTTCGCTTGAGGTTGTCATGCGATACTAACATCGGGTTTGCATGAACTATTATTGTCGGTATTGACTTTTATGTGAGTATTTTCTTGTCGGGTTCTCAAATATTTTATTATTTTTTTGGTATATTTTTTATTTTTTTTATTATTTTGTTTATAAGCCGGAGATGCTGAGGATACTTAAGGGTTTTCACGAAGACGACGAGACATTGGGATTGGCAAAAACCTGTATATACACGAAATGGAAACACGAGAAGAAATTAATCGACCTATTCGGAGGGACCAACACTTACACGCCGTGGAGCTGTGGACACGATGTAAGTTATGCTATAGTCCACTTACTATTTTCTTTTTATATTCCACTTTAAATTATATCCGGGTTTATTGATACATAATATTTATTAAAAAAAAAAATAGTTTATCTTTGTGTGCCACTTGACCACCGATCACTGGATCGTATTCCGGGCATGCATTGAGGAGTGGCGTTTAGAAGTGTACGATTCGCTCTTGCATGAGTTGAAAACATTGCAAGAGATCGACCATCGTACAACTCAGGTTCCTCCCATCTCCCGCCTATTTCCTAGATTGTTGCACGTGACTAAATATTGGGAGCAGCATCCACGTTTCACGAAGCGTAAGGATGGGATGCAGATCAAATTCCTCGCAGCTCACAAGCAATTTCGTCAAGACGATGAAACTTTTTGTGGTCCACTTGCATGTTTGGCCGTGGAAAGGATACTCGCTGCTAAGAAGCCTAAGACAGTCAAACCCTCTCCACAATACATTGCTAAGCTCCGTAAAACTATTGCTAGGAGGATTTTTTTACTTTCTCGACGAGATGTCGATTGATGCATGTAATGTGGATCGAATTGTTGGATTATGTTTTTTGGTTGTTTATGATTATTTATGGATTGTTTATGTTGTTGATGGATTGTTTATGATCGTGTAAATGGTAATTATTGTTTATGAGTTGTTTTGGAAATTTGATGAAACTTGTAAAGTTGTTGGAAAAAGCCGTGTCTGTCATTACATGGTTGATTTCACATCGAAACCGTGTAACTAGCAGCCCATAAACCATGTAACTATGAGCCCTAAACCGTCTAAGTATGAATTATCGGAAAAATTCATATTTTAATCTAAAGAAATGCGTGTTTTAGACAAATTAAGCTTCATACAAGGTATTTTAACAACATATCGAAGTGAAAACTATAATGGTAATCCGTGACGTACTCTATCGAATGACATTTCTAGTGTTTCTAAGTTTGAAACATATACCACTATAGACCATCATATGTTACAAATAGCTCACTTCTCTAAATTCTACAATTAGAAACAATTTATGCAATTTATGTGAATCAAATTGTTTTGTAGCACCTATTCAATGGTTGTGACATTTAATTAAAACCCCGGATGACCAACAATCGGAACCATAATGTTGTTTGAATCAAAATTATGATCAATTTTGACTTTTTTTGAAGTTTGTTGACTTTTACACGGTTAGGTTACACGACATTCATACAAATTTCCACGGTCGGAAAAAATTAATAACCGTGTAAATGCAGAAATTGTTGATTTTCTTCAATTTTGATCATTTACACGGTTCATAACAAATATATACCGTGTACACGGTCGGAAAAAAGTAATAACCGTGTAAATGCAGAAATTGCTGACTTTCTTCAATTTTGACCATTTACACGGTTCATAACAAATATATACCGTGTACACGGTCGGAAAAAATTAATAACCGTGTAAATGCAGAAATTATTGACTTTCTTCAATTTTGACCATTTACACGGTTCATATCAAATAAATACCGTTTACATGGTCAGAAAAAATTAATAACCGTGTAAATGCAGAGAATCTGAAATAGATCGCCAATAAACCCTAAAAACAAAAACAAAAAACACCAAATCTAATCAACGGGTCTCGACGGACATCTGGGCCTAGTATGCCCCTCACAGTGACAAATGCTACATGTTTTTTTCTTTCGACGCGGTACACCACCTTCATGTTGGTCCACGTCACCGATTTGGCTTGAGGACGTGCATGATCGTCTCTTGTGCCCGTATTGACCACATCGAGAGCATTGTTGCTGATTGGCCGGTATATCTTCCATTGTGGATCTCGCCCGGCTCATACGCGGTCTCCCTGCTTGCTTTTCGATAAGAGGCGGCCGAACGACGAGGGAAGCAACCTCCTCCGGAACGCTCCTCCAAGCCTCTGGATGGGGTACCGGCTCAATATTGGGCGAATAGACTGCCATGAGCATCGACTGTTTGAAGTAACGGCTGACGTAGTCTGTAGCACGGCCGCCGGCAAACCTAAAAATAGAATAAATATAATTAAAAGACATAACACCAAAGGCATCAATAAAAACTGTATAAAAAACCAAGTAACTGCATGCCTCAGAGCGGCACAAGCGTGTCGACAGGGCATCCCGTCCAAATCAAACTCCTTGCACGTGGAGTTCTGAAGATCGACAATGTAAGTCCCATTGTCACCCTCTACCCTATACACGTTTGGTACCGGCGTCCCACAAGTGGTGTAATGTCGGGCCCATTCTGCGGCTGATAACATCTTTACAAAGGCATTTTCGGTCACCTCGTGATCTCTTGAGACGGCCCTCACCCGATGTTCCTCGAACCACTTCTCCACTATTATCCGATAAGCCTCGATCATAGCACATATCGGCAATCGCCTTGCCCATAGGAGTCTAGCATTCATTGTCTCCGCGGGATTTGAAGTCATGAAACTCGTGCACGGAACGGGGCACTTCGAATGCGTCCACCGATGCACGCCGATGTCACACAACCTCTGGTATATTCCGCTACCCCTCAAGGACTCAAAGTATTCGTCGAAAGTAGCATCACGATAGGCATAGGCCGCCGCTTCAAATCTTCCAAGTACGTGCCTACCGTACGTTACCATATTTTTCATCAAATGGTAGAAACAAAGGCCGTGAGAAGCATGTGGGAAGACATTCCAAATGGCATTTTCGATGCTGATATGGCCATCGGACACTATTAACAGGTCCGATGGTGCTCCAAAACAGTGACGCACCCTAGTGAGAAACCAAGTCCAAGACTCATCATCCTCGATCGGCCCAATTCCAATGGCAAGTGGAAACACTTGCTCGTTCCCATCCTTGGTGCAAGCTACAAATAAGGTCCCTTTATTCTTCCCCTTCAAGTGTGCCCCGTCCACTACAATCACGGAACGGAGCAAATCACTCTGCCATGCTTCAATGGACTGTCCTAGAGCAAGGAACATATAACACAATCGATCGGAGGTACGGGATGTCGAGATATCATACGCGGTACCTGGATTCTTCTCCCTCAATAAGTACAGATAAGACTCTCGAAACCTCCATACGTCATCTCTATAGCGATGTTCCTCGCTCGTAGGGCGAAACTGTAATCAATCTCAATACCGTACTCAGCTCGCATCTCATTAGCCATCTCCTTCGGCTTCAGCACGACACCATCAGTGATCAATCTCCGTGCAAAGTATGCTCCTAAAACATTTGCGGGGTATTAGCGTGGTGTATTCCCGTCTAAATCGACATAGCATGTATGGCGTTCGGTATATTTTCCAATGCACCATATATCCCCTTTCTGCTTTGCACGCAACAGGTACTCACACTCTTTCTTCTTGCATATGTACCCCACACGGTAAGTGTCCGACTTTTCAACTTTATACTTATGTCGGTTCTCCATTTGATGAAGTCCGACTGCTATCGTCAAATCATCTTTTTTCTTAAACAGGCCACCCACACACATGCACCAACTAAGGGCGCAGAATAATCTCCATCGATAAACTCCAATGGCAGTGCGGTGTCTAGATGAACATGAGGAATTAGCCAAGCTCGGATAACATCCGGATCGACTCTAGCATTGTCGCCGTGGCGGGTAGGTTGAGACTCGGAATTAATGTTGCGATGCCCAATGATCCTATCAATCTGTCTCGGATCTCGGATCCATGCACCGAACTCCATGGTCAATGACTCAAATAAATTGGACAAATCCACTGCATCCCTTTCTTCGTCAGCCCTTTCTTGCCTTTCTTCCGCGGCCGTTTCATCCTCGACCCTCTCTTCGTCTTCCTCGACCCTTTCTTCTTCCGAATGTAGTCCTTCCCAACTCGGCTCTTCAGTATTCACACTCGTAAAAACCCTAGAACCTTGCGTTGTAGGAGTGCTCCGGGCAATATTCTTATCCTTGCTAATGACATAAACAGTTGCCTTTTTTGCTGCTCCACAATCAATCTCAACAAATCAACGTCACTCCCTAAAGCTACCTTCACCGTTCCATGATCGCCTGTATTAGTCAAATAGTAGAGCATATATTCAGCTTCAGCATCGCCTATTTGATCACGGATCTCATGTAATAGATTGTCACGGGTAATTTCTGTCATGGCCAAATGTACTAGAACACCATCGCCCCCTACATAAGTGCTTCTCTGCCCACCGTGACGAATAAATATTTTTACTTGAGACATCACTGCAAAGTGAACCAAAAAATTTAAGTCAAATTACAAGCAAAAACACTAAAATTGTAATTAGTCTGCAGCTACACGGTTTACATCTATTTACACGGTTTAACCTAACATTACACGGTTTAAATTAACATAAAACAGTGTAATAACTTACTCTACACGGTAAAATGAAATAATTAACGTGTAAAAACAGATTAACCGTGTAAAGTAATTAAATCATGTTTATTTAAATGATTTACACGGTTATTATGGTTTAAACCGTGTAAACATTATTAGAATCAATTCATATCTTCAAAACCTAAATATTCATGGTTTAATGTTGATTATCAACTAATATATTTTTCTAAGGATAACATAACTACTTAATATATGTTAAACAAGGCCAAAAAATATCATATAGTACGGAAAATAATTTAAACCGTGTAATATATATTTATAGCGTGTAAACTAGAACATGAATAATTTATGCACTTTTTTATAGATAATACCACGACAAATATGCAAAAATGAAATGTACCTTTTTAGTTTCAGCTAAATAGCGTCCAAATTGCACCAAATTCACACCCAAAATTGCATAAAACTAGAGGAACTTCAATTATTTCTCTCTCTACAATTTGAATGTTTATAAATTTGTGTTACACATTTGTTGTTGTTTCATTTTGTTGTATTTTCTGATTCGTCAATAAATGTAAGAACATTGTAACTGAATTTTTTATAATTTGGTTGTTGTCAATAAATGAATTTCTCGATTTTTTATTTAATTTTTTTTGGAAAAAAATTATGTTTACACGGTCTCATGAAATAATTGGAAGAAATAGATTGAAGAAACTTAGAAAAACAGGCGGGACCGAGTAAGGAGATAGAGACAAAATATTATTTAACTTTACTTACAAGTGAGCCCAAAAGTTAAGGTTATTTTTGTCTTTTCATAGCTTTTTGGGTATAAAACTTATAGTTTTAAACTTGTGGGTATAAAACTTATACTTCTATTTGTTTTGGGTATTTTTAAAGTTCACCCATAAATAAATATTACCTTGAGATGGTAGCTCAAGTGCTCAACGAGTTCAACCTTGAGAATTTCTCTTTGCAACAAAAACTTTATAAGCTACTCCCTCCGTCCCCCATATATAGGTGGTTATTACCTGTTTGAAATATCCCCTATATATATGTGCATATCTTAAATAGAATGATTCCCTTATTAAAATTACTTATTCACTCTCACTTTATTCTTACTTTTCTGACCTTTTACCAACTTTTCAATTTTCTCCCTACTTTATTTTACTTTTTCCACTTTACACCAACTTTGTTTAAAACTACGTGTCATTTATCTACCCACATATATATGGGGGACGGAGAGAGTAATTAGTATGAAACTGTTACAAAAAGATAATTGTGGATACAAATAAATAGTTAATTTATAGAGTAAATGATTACCTAATTCTATTAGGAAAAGAATTATAATTTATGAAGAATTGTAGTGTATAATATTTTTTACTTAATTAAAATAAAAAATTGAGGCGGTCTTACTTTTTAATATAACTTAAATTTGTTTCTGTTGTAAATATATTATTTATGGACATTACTTATTAGGTAGGATTTTTCTCTATTGTATATATATCTCTTATGTAACCCTATTTGTAATACGTACAACTTGAGATTAATAAAAAACCCTATTCTTGCGCCGTCTCTTCTTCTCCCTTTCTTCTTGTGTTATTCTTCAATGCTCTACAATATTATTTTACAACAGTTTCTTAATTAAAGAATAACATTATTATTATTATTATTATTTTGACGCAAGGATCAGGAACTATTTTAAAGTACACCTAATGATATTATATTTTATTCCATGTCTTAACTGAAAATTCTTAACAATAAAAAGACGAAATCTGCCATGTTGTGATGAAATTTTTTAACAAATATAATTGGTAAATATTTTATTTCAGTAATTTAAACATTAATAGACAATTTAAAAGAAAGGCTAATTCATTAAAAAAAAAAGGCTAATTATTACAATAAATGGCCTAATATACTTCCTATGTCTTAAAGATATTGAATCATTTTATTATTTATATCTCATATATCAATATAAAATGGGTCAATATCTTTGAGCCGGATAAAGTATTATATGCGGAGTATTTTTTATTTCTTCTGTAAATGGGCCTAAAGCCTAAGAAGTAAGAAACCCTCATTTAAAAAGAGGGCCGCTCTTTTTGATGGCACAAAGCTATATACTCCCTCAGTCTGGCCAGGTTTCCTAGTCGGAAGGTCCCGCTCGACTTGCCCATTCCATTTTGGGAATAAATTAGGGCCTATTTAACATTAATAAAACAAGCCCAAACCAAATTAAAATAACCCTAAACCCTTTATAATCACCTAATCCCATCAAGACCCATCCGCCTCTCTTCCTTCTGCTGCCCTGCCCCCTTCTCTCTCTAAACATTCTTCTTCTTATTTCCTTTCGCCGCCGCCTCAAACTTCTTCCCATACCCTTCGTCGCCGCCGGGGAGTTCTCAGAACAGCAACACCTCTGGAGAGTTTCACGCCGACGCCGCCCGTTCTCTCATCCCCAGTTCTCTTCGTTTCCCACCCATCTAAGCGGCGCCACCGCCACCAAAACTCGCTGTCGTGGAGTAACTAAACAAGGTTGCAACAAATCTAATATTATGCTCTTCATTTCAGATGTCTTCATCAATGGCGATAGCAAGAAATTCCAAGGATGAGCATTCACGCAAGGTAAATTTCAAATTAGAAAATACTGCAATTTAATCATGACATTTTCTTTTCTTCTTTTTCTTTTTTTTTTTCTTTTTTTTTATCCTTTTTTTTTAATCGTGAATTGTTTTGGGTTGTTAAGGTATCTAATTACCTTTGTTTATCGCGGAGTGAAATTTTAATTCTTGTGGTTGGTTTGTTTAAAAATCGTTAATTGTTTTATGTTGTTAAGGTATGCAATTACCTATGATTGTCGTTGTTTGTCGAGGATTGATGTTTTACTTCTTGTGGATGTTTGTATTTTATTATCCTAATTTAGGTCAGTCGATTGATTGATTTAATAGTCGATAGTTTATGTGCTCTGCGCCGTAGATTGTATGGAGTATATTTCATTATTTTGTAGGTGTGATATCGGGTTAAATCTTCCATTTTATAAAGGAAAAGTTTTTATATTTAGGATATGATTTATGTATGTGTAAAAATGATAATGATTTCTTTTGGTTCATACGAGCTTAGTTTCAAAACCTCTTACAAATCTTTTTTGTTGGTTGTAGGGATTAAGGGGTCCCCAAATTTGTTGTGGAAGTATATTGCCCTAGAAACTGTATGAGTCTAATGAATATGTGTGTCCTCTCGATGCACTTGAATTGCAGTAGCATGATAAATGGATATCAGGTTATCCTAATAAATGGCAATGCCTTGATTAACGGCTATTTGATTACTTTATCGGCTTGCAATAACTTTATGAAAGGGCATAGCAGTTTGATGAACGGATATCTCATGGATTTTCATATCCCCGTCAGTAGGTTTCAAAATAGAAGTCGGATAATTTGAAACGAGACACTGAAGATATTTCATAGTTAATATACTATTTATGAGTCTGTGGGGAAGATATTTATAGATTATCAAAAATGCACTTGAGCTTTGGAACACTCAGGGGTGACTAGTGAGTACAAAAGTTGAGCTTTGGAACAAGTACAAAAGTTCTTGTAGTTTATGATCAATTAATGGATATTGTTTGCGAAAATAAATACTCTTATATGATATGGTTGTAATAGCTTATTATTGGATCAATCGGTGAATATTGTTTGCAGGAAGAAATATTTGATCTGATTGTAATATGGTTTGTAATATGGTTTGCAATAGTGTATCACTTTTGAATTAGATAATATGATTGTGTTTGGATGGTATAATTGTTGAATTTTGTTGATTACTGAAGATAAAAAAAGTTGCAATGTATAATTTGTTTATGTCACTCGATCGAATTTATAGTTTTTTAAAGTCATGGTAACATGAATAAAAAATATATTGACACTCATACTACTCTATAAACTTTTGTGATTTATTAATAATATATATAACCAACAATAGATAAACTTTTGTGATTGTGTTAATGTATCAAAATACCTATTTAACTTAACAAATGTCAAATTATATTCACCAACTTAAAAAGTACAAGTAATACCCATTGACATCAAATTTTTATCTTTTCGAACCAAAATACTCTTATCATCCCCAATTTAAATTTCAAATACAAAATCAATATATTCACATTTTGAAACCGTGAATTCTTTTTCTCCCCAAATTCTCTCTCTCTCTCTCTTTCAGATTCGGCCAATTGATTCTCTCTGCCTCGGCTGCCGCCGTTGATTCACAATTGCCATCATGAAAGGGTTGAGCTTGATCCTCTTCCTCCAGATCAGGCACTGCCGTTGTGTTATAGCTATGCCTCCAGTTCCGGCGCCGGCGCCACCGTAGATCCATTTCTCCAGATCCGCACCGTCGTCGCGCCTCTAGATCCGCGTATGTGGAAGAGCATACTCTAGTAAAGAGATTCTAGTGAAGATGACGCATACTACAGTGAGGAGATTCCGTTTGTTATGCTCCTTGTTTCTTAGGTTTTTTTTTTTTTTTTTAAAAAATTCATCTTCAATTCGATTTTTGTGTGTAATTGGAGCATGCAAGTGGGAGCATGCGGTGGGCCATCCAGTGATGTGCTTGATGTGTGATTGCAATTGGTGTGCAATTATGAATTTTATTGGCAATTAATGAATCAATTTTATTGGCAATTCATGAATCCGATCTGTAATTGATGAGCTATGTTGCGTGATACTCTGTGTTAATTAATTTCTTTGATTTTTCTAATTATATGTACCGGATGTAGTGGTTGTAGTTGGGCCTATTGAGACTATTTGGTGCTAATAGTTTCAATTGTCTCAGTTCTGATTTAAGGATTTTTTTTATCTTATTTGGCATTATGCATTTTTTGAATTGAAATCATGCTTTTATTCTAATTATATGGACTAAATTCGAGAATTGCAGTTGAGTCTATTGAGACTATTTGTTACTAATAGTCTCAATAGTCGATTTAGGATTTCTTCATCTTATTTGGCATATTGAGACTATTTGGTGCTAATTGTCCAAATAGTCTCATTTCGGATTTAGGAGTTCTTCATCATATTTGGGTCTATTTGGACTATTTATAGACTATTCGGTAGTAATAGTCCCAATAGTTCCATTTCTAATTTAGGATTCTTCATCTTGTTTGGATGTATTGAGACTATTTGGTGCTAATAGTCTCAATAGTTGAATAAATATTAAATCAGAACTGAGACTATTGGGGTTATTTGGTGCTAATAGTCTTAAAAGTCTCAGTCTAAAAAAATGCCAAAAATTCCAAAAAAAAAAAATTGAAAAAAATAAAGTCGAAAAAAAACATAATTTTTTTTATAAAAAAAACCAAAAAAATATTCAATTATTGGAACTATTTGGTGCTAATAATCACAATCCAAAAAACGTCAGAAATTAAAAAAAAGTGTAAAAAAAAAACGTAAAAAATATATTTTTAAAAAAACCAAAAAAGACAAAAAATCAATCAAAGTCAACTTATTATTATGGGCATTTTTGTCCAAATGGATATAATTTGTATTTTTTATATTGGTGGGTATAATTTGACATTCCTTAACTTAGATGGGTAAAAAAAAACAAACATGCCTCCTTGTGATTTATTAATACTAATATATGAAAACCACAGGCATCGTCGTTACTGAAAACTTTTTCAATGAAAATGCTTATTAAATAAATATATAATACTACTATGACCCACGTATATAAGTTTTAAATTATTAGAGGTTTTTGTTATACGTAGTGATTTCTTTTCTTTTCCTCACTAAAGCTCTCTCTCCCATAAAATTAGCGGCTTCCATTCCTTCTTGGACCCACAAATTTTAGTCATGCTGTTGGGAACCCTTTGAAACTGAGTTTTGATAATGCTATTAGAAACCACACTTAGATAATAGGTTTTAATTGGAACAGGCTGGTCTTCGTGTTTGGATCAGTCAAGCTTTACTCGGACAGGTTGCTCATGTAAAGGTCAAGGTTGCAAGTGCAACCTGGTACCTAAACCACCCAATCTGTCATACTGTTCCATTAAGTAAACTGTCTATGTAACCTGCTCTCACCATGCCAGAAGATCTCACACGAAGGTTACAGAAGATTGAAGACAGTTCGAGGTATAGGAAGCTCGACCTGTGAAGATCAACCTGAGCTGTGGTTGAGAAACCTGTTCTCACCCAACGACAAGAATTGTGTCAGTGTACGGTACTGCAAATCCTGACACACTTCCAACGGCTCTATTTCAAATGCTTCTCTATATATACCTCAACTCATTCCAGATTGAAGTACGGGAAACTCAATATACAAGCCAAAACTCTGCAGAAATCTCAAGCTAAAATTCACTCAATCAACACTCGAAATTACTAGAGCTTTTCCAAGTGTCAGAGCCGGACCTGGCTAGAGGCCCAAGAGGCCATCGCCTTGGGCCCCAAAAATTTGAGGGCCCACAATTTTTTTTTTTCGAAATAGTATTTATGTGTATTTTTTATTTTAACTAATTTTTGATTAAATGCAACAAAATACACAAATTTTGACTTGGTTTTATTTTTAACATAATATTTTAGCAACTTCAAAAATATACATGAGCTTTGATCTTTACTCAATCTTGACACGAATCTGATTTTTGCCCAATTGATTCTAACATAGTGCACGACATTGTAAATTCCACCTGACAATCCATGCGTGTAGAATAATTAATGTTGTTTAATAATGTATCTAAAACGACATTATATATTGACTCAAACATATAAATGGACTTCCCGATCAATGGAATTAAACGGACTCGAACAATATTGTTTTCAGATATATTTTTGCACACATGGATTGTCAGGTGAAACTTTCAATGCCACGTGTGCGCCAAAATTTGGGGAAAGATTAGATTTGTGTCAAAATTAAATCATATTTGGTGTATTTTTTGAAAAATTGTGCTAAAAATGGAAATGAAACCCAAGTTTGTGTATTTTGCTATATTTAACACTAATTTTTATCATATCTTCGATCATTCTTTTCCAAAATAAGATTTTTTTTTTGTCCTTATTTCACCTAATTTATATCATTTTTTGTACTACTATTATTAATTTCTTTTCATTTCTTAGAGGGGCCTATTTTTTCGTTTTCGCCTAGGGTCTCACGAGACACAGGACCGGCCCTGCCAAGTGTTGATCATTGTAGATTTCTAATCTTTCTGGAATCTGTCTTACTAGAACACATCACACACACTCTCACTACCATCAAAGTTGAAAAACTAGTGTAGTTGATTGAGTTGTATTCCTTACGATGATAGCTATTCACAGCTCTCTAGTTTGGATAGTAGCACTAGTCATTTAGTGTTAGTAAGATTGTATGATAGTTTGTATGTAAGTAAGAAAAGACACGACTCAAGAATCGTGCTAGATTCAGTCTAAGAGAAAGACTTGAATTTGGACTGGACCTCCACCAGTGTTAAAAGGAGCGAAAAATCTAAAGTTAAGGGATTACAGATTCGACGGAATCTGGCGTGGACGTAGGAGCTGTTTACTCCGAACCACGATAAAAACTCCTAGTGTCTCTCTTGTTATTTACTTATTCATTTACACAGTTTGCATGTTCACAACCTGCACCACTGTAACCTGTCTTGCATGAACACTTGTCTGAATTAAAGTTTCCGTTGAAAACTGTTTTGAAAACTGTTAGCCAACCTTCCCACCAAACTTCCGCACGCAGGTTAGTTTTGCAAGCTCAGCAGTTTACTGATTGAGCTGGAAAAACTAAACTGCTCTGATATACTGTAGTGACGACTCAGTAAGATCAATCTGTTTTGAAAAGTCAAAACTGTTGGCTAATTGGTGTATTCCCCCCCCCCATATACCAATAACTATTTATCGGGATATACGTTTCGATGCGAATTCGAAGCACGAGAGCGATCCAAGCGCCTATGTGGCACTTCCTACGGCCTTCGTTCCCTATTTATCTAAATTCTGAATTTTTATACATATTAAATCATTATTTAATATAATAAATTCACATAATTAAGATTTTATCAATCTCTTATTACCATCCATATATATTTATACATATTAATTATATATATATATTAATATATTAATTATTATTATAATCTATTTATATTATACATAAAATTTAAAATTTTAATTATGAGAATTGAAGGATTCGAACTTATGATCTCCCATATGATAGGCTATGTTTTGTACCACTACACCACATCACTAAATAATTCTTATTTAAGGCTTACAATATATACATCTATTATTCAATCAGCTTTGAATTATTATCAACTACATTATGTATATATTATATGTTTCGATGCGGATTCGGAGCACGAGAGCGATCCAAGCGCCTACGTGGCGCCTCCTACGGCCTCTGTTCCCTATTTTTCTAAATTCTGAATTTTTATACATATTAAATCATTATTTAATATAATAAATTCACATAATTAAGATTTTATCAATCTCTTATTATCATCCATATATATTTATACATATTAATTATATATATATATATTAATATATTAATTATTATTATAATCTATTTATATTATACATAAAATTTAAAATTTTAATTATGAGAATTGAAGGATTCGAACTTATGATCTCCCATATGATAGGCTATGTTTTGTACCACTACACTACATCACTAAATAATTCTTATTTAAGGCTTACAATATATACATCTATTATTCAATCAACTTTGAATTATTATCAACTACATTATGTATATATTATACGTTTCGATGCGGATTCGGAGCACGAGAGCGATCCAAGCGCCTACATGGCGCCTCCTACGGCCTCCGTTCCCTATTTATCTAAATTCTGAATTTTTATACATATTAAATCATTATTTAATATAATAAATTCACATAATTAAGATTTTATCAATCTCTTATTATCATCCATATATATTTATACATATTAATTATATATATTTATATATTAATATATTAATTATTATTATAATCTATTTATATTATACATAAAATTTAAAATTTTAATTATGAGATTTGAAAGATTCGAACTTATGATCTCCCATATGATAGGTTATGTTTTGTACCACTACACCACATCACTAAATAATTCTTATTTAAGGCTTACAATATATACATTCATTATTCAATCAGCTTTGAATTATTATCAACTACATTATGTTCATTTTATAAAATTATAAATATATATTTTGAGTATAAATATATATAATATGAATATGAATATGTTTTTTATTTTTTATTTATTTTTATTGATTTTAACGCGTGTTTCTTAAATTTTTATGAACCTATCTATATAAATCATAATTTTTTTGATATTTATAAATACACAATAGATATTTTTATTATTTTTATTAATTAATTTATTAAATGGTTCAACCAATCGAACCATGACCAGAAAAATATTTCAATATTGAGGGTGTTTTTGCTACTCTTCCCAAAATAGAAAAAAAAAAAAAAGGAAAGAAAAAGAAAGTAAAATATTTTGGCTCGGGCTATCTAACAACATTTTAATTTTGAGGTGGCCCGCCCAAAAGATTTTGATATTCTTTTAGTTTGTATCGATAACAACAATTGATAAATTTTTGTAACGAAAAAGATATTTATAATTATTAAACACAAAATCAATTTTGAGGTGACCCATTTGCCAATAAATTTTCTAAATTCTTTTAGTATGTATAGATAGTTTTAATTATCGAATTTTTGTAACAAAAAATATATTTTTTTAATTTAAAATAATTGACAATAATTAGACACAAAAATGAGCTTCGTGAGCTATTTTCAATTCGGACTGGCTAATTTTATTTTTTTTTTTGGTTAAAGTATTTTGGCCCTAATACTATATTGATTTTGGGGTGGCCTATTGGCCATGAAAAATTTCATAATGGAGATTTCCTTCAATGATTTGATTTTTTTTATTAATACGTATAAATATAGTACAACTACTCGATAATGGAGTACACCGCATTAAACTATTTTTCTAATAAAATTTAACGCGACTTTGTAAAATATATTCTCTAACAAATTATCATAATACTATTTTTCAGTTCGGGTTAATCAGGCTAGACTGATTTTTAGTAAAAAAATATTTTTGCTCTAACATTATTTTGGTATTGAGATGGTCCGTTGGCCAAGAAGTTTTTGATTTTTTTTGTTTTTGGCTCTAATATTATTTCGATTTTGAGCTGGTCCGTTGGCCAAAAAGGTTTTAAAATGCTCTTATGTATTGCAGCATTTGGCCCAAACTGAGATGAGGTGCTTACGGGTGTCAAGGATTTGTCGTCCGCGCTAGCCGCTGCCGAGGAGTTGGTGGACTTGAAGGCAGGTGACTCTTCCGAGCCCGAACATGGGGATGCAGGATGTGCTAAGGATAAGGGGAAAGGTTGGAACAAGAAGGCTTTTAACGACCCATCGATGGTGGTGCGGCGAGTCATGCTTCGCGGGCTGGAACAAGTTTTGCGGGTGCTTCATATGTGATGGAGACCACCAAATATGGGACTGTCCGTAGCGGAAGGCTAATGTGGGGAGAAGTTGAATGGCTGCAGTCGCTGAATCAGTGGATAAGGAGGCTCAGATCAACACGATATAGTATATTTCGGGTATGCAAGTGTTAGATGAGGGTCAAGACATGCCGAGAGTGGACCGTGTAGAGTCTGGGAAGGACATGGCGATGAAAAAGCCAAGTGTGAGCCGTGGTGTGCTCACGTATGAAAAAATCTTGGCGGGAGCTGCGTCAAGCAACAAACATGGTGTGCCGGGAGAACTCGCTTGTGGTGAGCGAGTTGTTGCTGAAAATGGATCGAAGACAAGAGGGTTATCCCACATGACGAGGACGTCTTCGAGTTTTGGTGGGGGAGGTTTGTTAGACCCTTAAATTCGGCGGATGCAGCAAGTGCACCTAGCCACGGGCGACTATATCCAATTTTGAGGCAGCCCGTCGACCAATACTTTTTTTGCCTAAATCGGCATCAAGTGTGCATAGCCACGGGCGATTCATATTTAATTTTGAGGTGGCCTGTTGGCCAATATATTTTTAAAATTCTTTTAGTATGTATCGATAGCTATAATTGTCAAATGTTTGTAACAAAATGTATATTTTGAATTTAAACCACATGAGAATATATTAGACTCAAAATTGGTTTTGAGGTGGCTCATTAGCCAATAAATTTTTAGAATTCATTTAGTATGTATCGATAGCTATACTGGTAAAATTTTTGTAACAAAAGTGTATATTTTTAATTTAAGACACTATACAATAAATTAGAAATAAAATGAGAATCGTTTTAACAAATTATCATAATACTACTATTTTAATAAATATACAATAAAATGATATCCGTCGAATTTCGACAGGATACAAACTAGTTTATAATGATGTGAGTTAAAACATTGCATTTGAATGCAGTCATTGGCTACCAAATTTCGAGATTATATTATTAATTTTCTATACTTATATACTAATAAATGATATCATACTATAATTTGGGATTATATTGTATTTTTGGAGTTTGGACATAATGATATTAGTTAAATAAATAAATAAAATTACACCTGGACCCACAATCCATTGGAATCTAAAATCGTATTTGAGGATGTTTCAAAACTTTAAAAAAATCAGACTTGATTTAATCATTTTCCGTTGAATATAAATAGAATTAATAAAATAAATTATTTAAGAATATTTATAAAAAAAAAATCAAAACTTTAAATATTTTAAAATCTAAAACTATTTAAATATTCAATAATTAAAATACAACCCAGCAATACTTAAATTATTAAACCCGTGTCCCTTTAATTGTGGTGTTCAAAACTTCCAAGGAAGTTAAAAAACAGCCACTTTGATAAATAAAAGATGTTGGGAACCCCACTCAGTTTATGAGTTTTGATGATGTTTATCGTAACAACACTTATAAAGTTTTTAATCTTTTTCTAAAGTAAGGTTACTAGATCAAACTGCAATGTATAGTCTAGTTTGATGATTTCGTATTGGCAGATCTCAATTAACCAGATTGTAGGAGTTCAGCTATTGCCTTGAAGAGTTCAAGACTCGCAGATTGAAGGAAGTTAGCTGAAGACTCCAGTTTGAAGAGGTAGTTTCAACCTGCCTAAATAGGTTAATCGGTCTGGTTCCTGCATCTCTTGAAGCGAGCTGGACTACCTCAACGGGAAGAAAGTACAATGTGTCAGAGTACTGTTCCGACACATCCAACGGCTAGAATTTGTTTTCTCGCCTATAAATATTACTTCTAACGACCGGAGTACTTATGGGAAATTTAGCATTCAAAGCCAAATCGCTGCAGAATTCTCAAGCATTCCAAGCCTTCAACTCAACGCTCGAAATCAAGATAATTTTCCAAATGTTGAGTGCTTAGTGAGAGTTCTATATTCTGGTTTAAATTACTTGAGTGTTTACTGCTACTCAAGTGATTGTTAGAGAGTTTCTTCTACTCCATTGGTTCATTCTTTGTGCAGAGACTCTCGCTTGTAATTTCTTTCTACGAAGTTAGGATAGACTTTGAGTTAGATTAAGATAGCAGTTTCTGTTTGAAGTAACTTTGTAAGCAAAGTTTGTAAGGGTTAAGACCCATAACTCGTGCTTGATCTTCGTCGAGGAACTGACGAAAGGTTAAGGCTGGTGCTCAGCCAATATAAAGAAAAGAGAAGGAAATCCAAGGTTAAGGGATTTCTGATCGCAAGATCTGACGTGGACGTTGGAGGGTTATCTCCGAACCACAATAAACTCTCATGTCTCTCTCTCTCTCTATCTCTCTTAAACTCTCTTTACTGCTTACTTATTACAAAATGTTGAACTAACAAGCACCGCATACTGCATTCATTAATCAAATTGTTAGTTTAAAAGATAAAAGAATTTTTTAAAGAGTTTTCCAACAATAGCCACCAACTTCCACACTCCAGTTCAGTTTAACAAACTCATCAGTTCACTGTCTAAGTTGGATAACTGAACTCTCACTCTGATCAAACTCTCTGACTCAGTTTGTCTTGGTCAGATAGTACCAGTCAGTTTGCAAAAAATCAAAAATTATTGGAAATTAGTGTATCCCCCTCCCCATACACCAATGAACTCTTTCTGGGACCAACAAAAGATAAATTATAGCCACTTTTTAAAAAAAGATTAAAAAAAATAGCCATTGTTACAAAAATACCCTTCAATCTTCAATTTCTAATACTAAATCCTTTTACGAATTGAAAATATATTCATAACTTCTCTGATATTGCATCCAAAAACATGAGTACATCACCAATAAAAAAAGGAGGCCAAAGACCCAGTGAACCACCATGCAAACAACAACTATACCATAAACACAAAGCAGATTTTAAAGACATGAACACCAAAACACGAGCAGATCTTGTCTGCTAATTCACGATCAGATCTCGAATGCACAAGCACACAAAATGAGTATATCATACTCGTGAAATAGTGTCCGTGCACGAATACAAGAACACGATTCAATTATGCAGGACAAGAATACACGAACGTGATTCAATTATGCGGACAAGAATGCAGTGAGGAGAGACGAGACTGAGTTGAGCTGCTGAAGAAGCACATCAAACCACAATTCAATTTCACAAGCACGAATAAACGAGTAGATTTGTTTGCGTATTCGTGTTCGTGTATTCTTGACTGAGCACTCATGGATCGAAGAGAAGGAGAGGATGTTCGCGATTGGCGTTCGCCAAGATAACGGCTGACGAAGCGGTGCTGTTGAAGTACACCACAGACTAACCATGTTTCATGAACACAAATGCACAATCTAATCTCAATCGTGTATTTGTATTCATGTATCTTTGTATAAGCATTCATATTTTAGAGGAGAAGAGAAGAAGGTGAAAATGTTGAAATTTTCCCAATAAATGCTCTAAATTAAATCCATAATTAAGTTATGGTAATTCCATTAATCATTGGAATTTGATAATGGATTTGAAATCTACATTTTATGTAGATGAATCTAGTGGATTTATTTGTCTAATTCCATAAAGGAATGAATGAGAAATGAATGCACCAAGTAAAGCATTTGAATGTGGGAAATGTGGGGGAGAACATCTGTCCCATATTGGAAAAATAATAAAGAGTAGAGCCATTTATAAGGAATTTTCCAAACACTAAGGAGCAATCAAGTGTGTTCCTCTATGGTGTGCCTTATGGTGTACCATAGTTGACTTTTTAGTCACCAATGACCGAACTCCTACGAGGATGGTGCGAAGCACCATCCGAGCCCGAGCACATGCATGTCGCAATGGGCGCTTTGTCGGCGCACTTCGTACATACGCATCGTCGTGAGGAGCCATAGGGGCCTTTGATGTTTTGGACGTCAATGGTTCGGGTGGGTGACGTGGCAGTCGAGGTGGCGGTGACATGGACAAATGGCACGTGTCAAACCCGGGCTAGGCATGCGGTCTCGCTGACATGGCGTACCAGCCGTCGACACGCGTGTGTCTGTTTGGCACATGCTGACGTGGCGGGCTCCGAGTGCGACGCGTGGCAGTATGAGGCACCGCCACGTGGCATCACGCGAACCGATGCTCCTCTTGGCCTGCGAACCCATGCACTGTTTCGGCCTCCTTCATGGCTGGTTCGCACCATTTGGTGCGGTCGCGTCCCTTCGGTCGCACCACTTGAAAACTATAAATAGAGCCCCCCTTATTTGGTTTTCATTCATTTGAATTCATATCGATCATCTCTTACATACTAGTATAGTTTTGTATACTCTAGTCCCGAGTATCAAGTAAGTTCGCCGGTATTACGATGTTCTAGTACTAGGACTCGTACTCGCTATAATTGTTGTATCTTGGAGACAATTGCTATCGAACCGCGTGTACTGTGCGGAGCAATTTTGTCTTGCAGAAAGAGAATTAAATTCTTGCCTTGGTTACTAAGTTGTTACTTTGCTGATTCGCATTCTACACACCCGAAATAACAATCGCAAGACAAAATTCCGTGTGGAAATGGCGCAATCAAGCAGCACCAACATTCCAAACACCCCCGCTCATGCCGAAAAACCGGAGAAGTTCTCAGGTTCAGAATTTAAGCGTTGGCAATCTAAAATGTTGTTTTATCTTACTATTTTGAATTTGGCTCGATTCCTATCGGAAAATGAGCCCCATGTTGATGAAGATGATACCGATTCGGATAAACAAGTCGCGTATGATGCATGGCATCATGGCAACTTTTTATGTCGCAACTACATACTCAATGGGCTAGACAACACACTTTATAGTGTGTACTCTAGTACCAAAACCTCCAAGGAATTATGGAATTCCTTGGAAACGAAGTACAAGACGGAAGACGCCGGCTTGAAGAAATTCATAGTCGGACGATTCTTGGACTTCAAAATGGTAGACAACAAGGCTGTCATTGAACAAGTGCAAGAGATTCAACTCATCTTGCACGACATACTCGCCGAAGTATGGTCTAGACGGAATCCTTTCAAGTGGCCGCAATAATCGAGAAATTGTCACCACGGTGGAAGGACTTCAATAACTATCTCAAGCACAAATGCAAGGAGATGGGTCTTGAAGATCTAATCGTTCGTTTGAGGATTGAGGAAGATAATCGTCAATCTGACTCTAAAACAGACAAGTCCTCGTATGAGGAAAAGGCAAATTTGACCGAGTCGAGTAACAATAAGAAGAAACGCGATTTCAAAGGAAAGAAGCACGACTCCAACCCAAAGAAGTAAAAGAGGATCAAAGGAGATTGCTACAATTATGGCAAACCGGGACACATGTCGAAGGACTGTCGCAAACCAAAGGCGGACAAGAAGAAAGATGAAGCAAACATGGCGGAAGGAAAGACCGTGCCCATTGACATGAACGAGCTCAACCTCTCCGCAATTGTAGATGAAGTTAACTTGGTTGGAACCCCTTGGGTTGGTTGATAGACACCGGCGCGACTCGCCATATTTGCACCGACAAGGCTATATTCTCGACCTATGAGGCGGTCACCGAGAAGGAGCTCTACATGGGAAATTCCGCAACATCCAAGGTCATTGGATGTGGGAAAGTTGCGCTCTTAATGACATCAGGATTGACGCTCACATTGCTAAATGTGTTGCACGTTCTCGACATTCGCAAGAACCTTGTCTCAGGATCTGCCTTGAGCAAAGCCGGCTTTAGAATGGTCTTTGAAGCCAACAAATTTGTATTGACCAAAAATGGTCGCTTATAGGAAAAGGCTATCTAGACAATGGTCTTTTCAAGCTATGTACTATGAATGTACGTATCAATGATGCAATAAATGATAAAGTTGTTTATTTCCTTGAGTCTCCTAATTTATGGCATGATAGATTATGACATGTAAATTTCAAAATAATACGTCGTTTAGTAAAAATGGAGTTATTGCCAAAAATATCATTCGATCATCATAAATGTGAGGTATGTGTTGAGGCGAAAATGGCAAAACAACCATTCCATTCGGTGGAAAGGTCATCAAAACCTCTTGACTTAATTCATACAGATCTATGTGATTTGAAACTTGTGCAAACGAGAGGAGGTAAAAATTACTTCATCACCTTTATAGATGATTGCACAAGATTTTGCTATGTGTATCTTTTGAGAAGCAAGGATGAAGCCTTTGAAGCTTTCAAAAGTTACAAAAATGAAGTTGAAAATCAACTCAACACCAAAATAAAATTGATTCGTAGTGATCGAGGAGGAGAATATGTTGTGCCTTTTGAAGAATTCTGTCCTGAATATGGCATTATTCATCAAAAGACGGCACCTTACTCTCCATAATCTAATGGTGTTGCGGAACGAAAGAATAGAACATTGAAAGAAATGATGAATGCTATGTTGATTAACTCAGGCTTATCACATAACATGTGGGGGGAAGCTATTCTTTCGGCAAATAAAATTCTAAATAAGTTACCCCAAAAGAAACAAGAAAAGACTCCATATGAACTATGGAAAGGTAGGAAACCATCCTACAAATACACGAAAGTGTGGGGGTGCTTAGCAAAAGTTGAAGTACCAAAACCCAAGCAAATAAAGATGAGACCTAAAACTATTGATTGCATTTTCATTAGATATGCAAACAATAGTAGTGCCTATCGATTCTAGGTACACAAGTCAGAAGTACCGGACATAAATGAAGGAATGATCATAGAATCAAGGAATGCCATATTCTTTGAAACGATATTTCCTAAGAAAGAAAATAAGGACATAAGTTCTGTCAAGAGAACTTATGAAGAAATCTCGCCTATGGATGTTGATCGTAGTGTTGAGTCAACACACGAACCAACACCGGAACAAAGGCGAAGCAAGAGAGCAAAAAATACAAAATCATTTGGCCCCGATTTTGTAGTAAATTCATTAGAAGATGAACCAAATACTATCAAAGAAGCTTTGTCAAATCCTGATGCTGATCTATGAAGAGAAGCAATAAATAGCGAATTTGAATCAATCTTAAGCAATCACACTTGGAATATTGTTGATCTTCCTCCGGGAAATAAACCTTTGTGTTACAAGTGGATTCTTAAGAAGAAATTCAAAGCTGCTGGGTCTATTGATAAGTACAAAGCTCGGCTTGTAGTCAAGGGCTATAGACAAAAGGAAGGGTATGACTACTTTGATACATACTCTCCCGTAACTCGAATTACATCCATTAGAACGCTAATGGCCATAGCGGCGTTGTATAATCTTGAAATACATTAAATGGATGTAAAGACGACATTCCTAAATGGGGAACTTGAAGATGAAATATACATGGAGCAACCCGAAGGGTTTGTGATCCCTGGCCAAGAGAAGAAGATGTGTAAACTTGTTAAATCCTTGTATGGACTTAAACAAGCACCTAAGCAATGGCACGAGAAATTTGACGAAGTAATGTTGTCAAATAAGTTTAAAATTAATGAGTGTGACAAATGTGTCTACATCAAAGGCACCCCAAATAACTTCGTCATCGTATGTTTATATGTTGATGACATGTTGATTATGGGAAGTAGTCATGATGTTATCATGAATACAAAGGAAATGTTAAAAAGAAATTTCGACATGAAAGATATGGGATTAGCAGACGTGATTCTAGGAATTAAAATTTTTAGAACATCGGAAGGAATAATCTTATCACAATCTCATTACATTGAGAAAGTGCTTAAGAAATTCAAAGCTTTCGATTTACCTCCGGCTAGGACACCCGTCGATTTAAGTCTACACTTGGCTAAAAATCGAGGAGAACCAGTATCGCAAGAAGATTATGCTAAGATCATTGGAAGCCTAATGTATATCACAAATTGTACAAGGCCTGACTTAGCATATTCTCTAAGTAAATTGAGTCGATTCACGAGTAATCCCGCAAAGGATCATTGGACGGTTCTAACTAGAGTGTTGAGGTATTTAAAACATACCTACATGTTCGGATTACACTACTCACGATATCCAACCATGTTGGAGGGATATAGTGATGCGAATTGGATATCTGATACCAAAGACACCAAATTTACAAGTGGTTTTGTGTTTACCATTGGAGGCGGTGCCATAAGTTGGAAATCCTCTAAGCAAACATGTATTGCCCGATCCACTATGGAATCGGAGTTCATAGCCTTAGATAAGGCCGGTGAAGAAGCCGAATGGCTTAGAAACTTCTTAGAGGATGTTCCATGTTGGGAAAAACCCGTGCCTCCCGTCATGGTACATTGTGATAGCATGGCTGCTATAGGGAGGGCAAAGAATAGTATGTATAATGGTAAGTCTCGACATATTCATCGTAGACACAATACCGTTAGACAATTGATCACGACTGGCATAATGTGCATTGACTATGTAAAGTCAAAAGACAACTTAGCAGATCCGTTTACTAAAGGTATTAACCGTGATCAATTCTACAATGCAGTAAGGGGAATGAGATTGAAACCCACGATAAATGGACGTTCATAAATGACACTCCACCATGATGATTGGAGATCCCATGAACTTTGTTCAAGGAGACAACATTTTGTGAAGGTTCAAGTCAAGTACTTGGAATCTACATAATCCATTCTCGCAGCTGCCCAAGTACGAACCTGTCGAGCGTGGAAAAGGGTAAACTTGTGGAAAGTTTTTAATGATTTCTATAGCCTTATAAAAGGTGGAGTATGACAGGCTACTCTTTATAGAAGATCACCTATATAAGTGAGAAGTGAGGCCGCTTCTAATTAATAACAGTTATGAATCCAAGATATGGTCTAAGGCCAAAACGGACACAATGTGAGAACTGAAAGATATTAGATCTGTTATCATGTGTGTGTTATTGTCTTGATTTGCACAAAAGTTGACCGGTTCAAGACATCACGTTCACCGAGCAGCAAGTAAATCCAATAACACTACACAAAGGAAGGTTCAAGGCTAACTACTACCTATCCTGATGCGATAACAGGTCGTCGGGACTTAGTATATGTTGCATATGCATTAAATTCATTCATGTGGGGGATTGTTGGAATTTTCCCTATAAATGCCCTAAATTAAATCCATAATTAAGTTATGGTAATTCCATTAATTAATGGAATTTGATAATGGATTTGAAATCTACATTTTATGTAGATGAATCTAGTGTATTTATTTGTCTAATTCCATAAAGGAATGAATGAGAAATGAATGCACAAAGTAAAGCATTTGAATGTGGGAAATGTGGGGGAGAACATTTGTCCCACATTGGAAAAATAATGAAGAGTAGAGCCATTTATAAGGAATTTTCCAAACATTGAGGAGCAATCAAGTGTGCTCCTCTATGGTGTGCCTTATGGTGTACCATAGTTGACTTTTTAGTCACCAATGACCGAACTCCTACGAGAATGGTGCAAAGCACCATCCGAGCCCGAGCACGTGCACTGGTCGCAATGGGCGCTTTGTCGGCGCACTTCGCACGTGCGCATCGTCGCAAGGAGCCGTAGGGGCCTTTGATGTTTTGGACGTCAATGGTTTGGGTGGGTGACATGGCAGTCGAGGTGGCGGTGACGTGGACAAATGGCACGTGTCAAACCCGGGCTAGGCATGTGGTCTTGCTGACGTGGCGTACCAACCGTCGACATGCGTGTGTCTGTTTGGCACATGCTGACGTGGCGGGCTCCGAGTGCGACGCGTGGCGGAACGAGGCGCCGCCATGTGGCATCACGCGAACCGATGCTCCTCTTGGCCTGCGAACCCATGTACCGTTTCGGCCTCCTTCATGGCTGAACCAAAGTGTCTCTTTGGTTCGCACCATTTGGTGTGGTCGCGTCCCTTCGGTCGCACCACTTGAAAACTATAAATAGAGCCCTCCTCATTTGGTTTTCATTCATTCGAATTCATATCGATCATCTCATACATACTAGTATAGTTTTGTATACTCTAGTCCCGAGTATCAAGTAAGTTCACCGGTATTACGACGTTCTTATACAAGGACTCGTAATCACTATAACCGTTGTATCTTGGAGACAACTGCTATCGAACCGCGTGTACTGTGCGGAGTAATTTTGTCTTGCGGAAAGAAAATTAAATTCTTGCCTCGGTTACTAAGTTGTTATTCTGCCGATTCGCATTCTACACACCCGAAATAACAAAAAATACGTCGCCGGGACGGAGGGGTGGCGACTGGCCATGGCAGCGACAAGAAATTAGAAAAAGAAATAGGTGGAAGAGTCATGAATTTGCATAAATTGATTTGGAGAAGATGAGACGTTAGAATGGATTGTGGTGGTGGGGTGGGGGGAGAGCAGTTATGAATGTTAGGGAGATGGAGAGAGTCGAGTGCAGGAGTTAGGTTTGGGTAAGAAGATTAGGATTTTTTTTATTTTTTTTAAAGGGCCAACAACCAAAATAGTCACTATGGGATAACAAAGATAAAAAATAGCCACAAGATAAAAAAGATAAAATATAGCCATTGTTACCCTTCATACTCTAATTTTGTTTTAATTTCAGATTTAATAATAAATAAATTAAAAACATTAAAAAAATATTAAAATAAAAACATTCAGTCAACAAAAACAAATTGAGTGAACAAACACCTTCCCACAACATTCAGTTGCCGCCGCCACCATCATTTTACCACCGCCGTCGTAGCCCGGCCGTCATGAGAATCTTCCAGCAATTGTGAAAAGGCCGTAGCATTGTTGTGAGGAGTTCTCATCTCCTTCTTACCGCAGCTGAGGAGTTCGTGATTTTGCCGCTACCAATTTTTTTCCACCGCCATCGTAGCTCGGCATTCGTGATTCAAAAGTGGATACGTTTTAGACTCAATAGCATTATGATTCTTATGAACATTTGCTCAAATTCTCGAGTACAAATTGTGAGTTCAAAACATGTGTATTGAATTTACGAATTCTGGAGCTTAATTCATGAATTAAGTGAAGTTTTACTCACATCTCACGAATTTTGGAGCTCAATTCGTGAATTGCTCTAAAACGACAATTCACGAACCCAGATCGTGAATTCACTAACATAAAATCACGAATTCATGAATCAAATTTGTGATTTCACTTACAAAACAGAACAAATCACGAATTTACTAACCTGAAGTCGTGAATAAGTTCCATAAAAATAACAAATCACGAATTCACAAGTTTTAACTCGTGAATTCATCCACAGTCGTGATTTTTAGATCACACAATTCCAAAAAATCTTATACTTTGAATCTTGTATGGGAGAGAGTAGATTGCACAGCAAGGAAGGAACTGCACTCCATAGCTGGCGGTGCCAGGGAGCAACAGACGAGATCCAGGGGGGAAGCGTGCAGCGGCAATTGCCGGAAACCCAGCCGAGGAGCTTGCGGCATCGAAGGCGGAATCGAGTTTGTTGAGCTAGAGCTGCAATACGGAAAGGCTTCGCTTCAGATCTGATGAGTATGCCGAAAAATTGGAGTTGCAGTTCTAGCAAGTATGCCGGAAAATTGGAGGTTGATTCGCTGCAGCTCGGAACGGAGCCTGTGCTGCGGAACGAAGAAGATAGAGGAATCCAATTCCAGAATAGGTGTCGGGGAGATGAAGGCACGAGAAGGGTTGAAAGATTTTTGCTTTTTTCTTTTTTTTTTTTTCTTTTTTTTAAGGGCATTTAAGTACTTTTATACAAAGAGTGGCTAATTTTTATCTTTTTATCCAAATGGCTAAATTTTATCTTTACAATATGAAAATAGCTATTTTTGCCTATTTCCCCTTTTTTTAAATCATTATCATTAAGGGCAAAATAGTATATTTATATGAAAAATGGTTATTTTTTTTATCTTTTTAATAAAATTGGCTAGTATTTATTTTTCTTTTATCAAAGTGACTAGTTTGGCCTATTTTTCCTAAATAATAACACTTAATAATATTTTAATTTAATTAAAAGATGTCCAGTTGTATGATATTATTGGTAAACCAAAATTTTGAATTTTTACGGTAATGTCAAATACTGATGTTATGAGAAAATCGGTCAATTCCCATTCATATTTATGTGTATTGATAATATTAAATTAATTAAAATAACATTTTCCAAAATAAGTGTAGAAAGAAGATAGGATGAGACAATCAAAGATAGGATGTGACAATCAAAATCTGCATTGAATGATGTGCATTTCCAGTGACGATGGTTTTAGTATCAAATTTACCATAACCCACAATAGAAAAACAGCACATTATCATCAATATCAATATATATGTACAGTTATGATCTGCTAGGCTACTCTTGGTGAGCGCCTTTTAAGCGATCAAGCCATTTAATCAATATTACCGCTTTTTCATTCTATTTTTGACCATTATCACTTCATATTATATATTTTCTTTTACGCATGCTTTTCATTTTATTTATTTTTCATTAATTTTATTGTTAAAAGGAATTAAATTTAATTTATGATAACTAATATCTAATTTAAATTTATTAAACCCTAACTGAAAAATAAAATACCCTAATTGGGGAATGTTAAACCCTAATTGAAAAATAATAAATCCTAATTAAAAAATATTAAACCTTAGTTAGAAAATAATAAACCCTAATTGATAATTATTTAACCTTAATTGGTGAAACTAAACTTCAATTATTAAATAATAAAATTAATATAAACATTAATTAAATGTAACTAAATATACAGAGAGTATCAAAGAAATGATGTGTGAGAGAAAAAAAAAACGAAAATAATAATGTAACTTTACATTAAGTGTCAGCCACTACTTAGAGAGAATATACACAAAAAGAATTAAAATAAGATAATGATGTGCCATGGAGAGAGAAATACATATTATAAAATTAAGAAAGAATGACATGGGAAGATGAGAAGAATAGGCGCTCAAAAGTCGCTCAGCATCGGTCGCTTAGCAGATCAAATTTATATATATATATATTGTTGGTCCCGAAAGGCGCTTACACACATAGAGGGCGGGTGAATACGTGTGTAGAGAAGTATTTAACTTCTTTAACGAATTTCGGTTTTTTAAACGAGTGGACGCTTTGAAGCTAGGTGAAGCGTTCAAGGCTTCCTGCTCGTGTAGTGAGTAGACGCTTCGAAGCTAGGTGAAACAGTCAAAGCTTCTATCTTGTGAGTAACTTGTGCGGAATGTGGTGAGATGGTTATAACTTTTTCTTGCGATTAAAAACAGTTTTCTATTTAAAGCGTGTGTGTGTGATGAAAATCAAAACAATAATGAGCTTAAAAGTAAAGAGACAACCAATTTTATAGTGGTTCGGAGTACCCCTCCTACGTTCACTCTTATCCTCGATGGGATGAATACCTTCACTCGGTATCCCTTGTTTTATACTTCCAAGGGGAAGTGATTCAAGGCTAGTAACAAACTTGTCCTTGAATCCTTAGAGATTTTACTGGCTCTCGAGAAACCTTACAACAACACACTCTATTACAAAAACTCTACAACCTTCCAACTCAATCTATTCACTCTAGACTTGGGTTTTGGGTTTTTTGGATTTTTGCAAATATGAGAATCCTTTACAATTAATTCACTGGTAAAGGGATAAGGATTCTCAAAAAGGACTAGGCTTTGGATATGAGAGGTTGAACCTAGAATTAGAGATAGTTGCAATACTTAAGAATTAAGTTCTTAAGGACACACTAAAGTGAAGCGCTTTGAAAGAACTTTGGGCTTGAGAAAAATTTTGCTTGAGTTCTTAGATTATGAATGCTTGAATTGTTTGTACGTGCGTCACCTTTGATGTGTGCAACTTCTCCCCTTTTTATAGTAAGGAGCCCTACTTCCCGTTGAGAGAGAAGAGGTTCCTTGTTCCTTAATTTCCGGATATGTCAGCTTGTCAGTCTCTTTTCTGCTTTGTCAGGAGTAGGAGGGGATGTTCGCCGCACCTAAGGTATGGCGACTTCACCTACTTAGACTGTTGTTTTATCCGTTGTGCAATGGTGTGCTGACACATCGGATTAGAGTCAGCCATGTGTCAGGAATTCAAATCTTGAATTCTCGGTCAATTTTATCATTGACGTTCTTTAAGTGCAGCTTCGTATTTGAGACGCTTTGGATGAGCTGACTTGTGAGCGCTTGCTTTGAAGTCGGCTTTAGATGTCTTCATGATGCTCTGACAATTCTTTCTTTCTGGCTTCTTTACAATTGGAGTCGCTTTGCTTCCTGACTCTTTGTTAACTTTAGTTGCTTTGTCCTTTGCGCTTCTAGACTAATATAAGCTTCCTAACAAGTAAGCTTCGCTAAGATCAACTGATCTAGATGTTGGATATTTTAGTGTAATTGGATTGACTTGTTTGATCAGTATCATCATAATAATATATCATATAAGATTGGTGGTGCGGAGTGCACGCTTATATGAATTTATTATGACTTTAGGGGCGAAGCCCCTAAAGGACGGGGGTTCGGGGGCAGCGCCCCCGATAGAGGGGTCCAAGGGGCGGCAGCCCCTGGCGGGGTCCAAGGGGACTATTTCCGATTAAATTGCTGTGTAAGAAATTCATCGAAAATTTAATTTCCAGAATTTCGAGGGACTATTTTGCAATTTTGAAAAATTGCAAACGGTATTAGAACTGATTCTAATCAGTTTCTCGGTAGAACACGTTGATCATCTTCTCGATTTTCTTTTTCGGTTCTGTACTCTCTCAAACATCACATACTAAAGTTCGAATCTCTGAATTGTATCCGATTGAATAATTCGATAGAACCATCGAATTGATTCGATCTGAAAGTATTTTCACGCCTTTCAGAGAATCCATTTTTGTTTTTGCTCGTTTATCTGTATTCTCCCCTACACTAGATTCATAAGGAAAATGACTACACAATGAGGGTTTTGGGATCGAATCAAAACAAGTTATTTCGAACTTGATCCAAGTTCCCCCTTAACATAATATCCCAATATATATATATATATATATATATAATTATGTTTCTACGTGGATTATTGTGGATTTTCATTATTTTTTTGCTAAATTTAATTTTCATAGCTTTAGCTTTATTAATTAGGCAATATAATCCACGTATGTTTACTACCCAAGAATATTTATTCATTCACAAACATATTTATTTTAAAAGGAAGTTTCAATGTCCAATTAGAATTTTGATTTGATCAGATCAATCTCAACATTCGAATTTTATACATGTTGATATATATATATAGGTAGTAGATCATATGAAAACTAATTATTACGTGAAACCTGCAACCCATTATAAAATGTTGCATTTTATGCATAAAATGATGCATTTTGTGCATAAAATGATGCATTTTGTGCATAAAATGTTGCATAATAAAATATATTATTTTATATTTTTTTTATGCATATAATGCATCATCATGAGAATGCAACATTTTATGATAAAAATGCAACACTTTTGTGCATAAAAAGCAACATTTTATGATTGGTTGCAGGTTTCACGTAATAATTAATTTTCACCATAACTCATCCATATATATATATATATATATATATATATATATATATATATATATATATATATATATATATATATATATAAGGGTTCATATGAGAACCCTTTCTTTCATGAGAACTAGGAACTAATCTCAACCCTTGCATTATGTAAATCAATGGTTGAAATTTATTTTTAATAACAACTAATTTCGGCAGTTATCACAAAATGAAGGGTAGTAAAGTAAACTTGTTTATATTCGATCTCCTTAAATAGTGGGATTGCGTAGATAATTAATTATTATCTCTCATCTCTATGTAACGGTAATTCTCTCTCCAATAACTTCTATTTTTTTTTTTCAACTATCGTTTCTACTATTATATAAGGTTTGAGATCATTTAAATAATATAAATATTGCATATACATAGGACCGTAAATATAATTAAGCATTACACTATAGAATTTAAGCATTAACCTAATAATATTTAAGCATAACATATTCAATACTAAATAATATTATTATACTCGGTGATTATTATTTTTTTCGATTTCATACTTTTTTAGTTTCAATTTCATGCTTAAATAGTTATTATACGATACTTAAATATTTATTGATAAAATTTTATTTATATTAAAATATGCCCTTGTAGACGCGTGAATTTTGAAGAAAAAAATATCTTCTATTAATTTTATATATTTGATTTGGAATCTAAATCAAATCCAAATTAAATAATGTATTTATTAATAAAGATATTGAAGATTTCTTTGGCAACAAGTCAAATCTTTTATTGATATATATCAATATTTGAGAGTCAATAGAATTGTGACACCTCATCATTAAAGCCCATCATGGAGCCCAAAAGCCCACCAAACTTACTCCTTCTACACCTATAAATACGGTTCTTCATTCACTTCAAAATCACACCAGAAAATATATTAGAGAGCTCAAAAGAGAAGAATACAAATTCTTTACGAATTCTCTATTATTTTCGAATACATTGGAGAACTCAAAAGAGAAGAATACAAATTCTCTACGAATTCTCCACAATATTCAAGGTTTCCTTCAAAGGTGTTCTTCGTGGAAAATATCGCGTTCTTCACCGAAGTCGTCTCAAATCAGCGTTCTTCACCAAAGTCGTCTCAAATCCGCATTTCTCGCTGAAGTCGTCTCAAATCTGCATTCTTCGTCAAAATCATCTCAAATCAGCGCGTTTCTCGCCGAAGTCTCCTCAAATCGATGTTTGATCCGGAAACAAGGTCAAAGCCCTTCGGATTAACGTTACAAATCCAAGCATCAAATCCAAAGAGATCAAGGAGTATCAAATTCTCCGCAAATCTCGGAAGCTGCTCAAAAGCCGTTCAACAAGCAATTGGAGAGAGAATCAGAAGAACCGTAGAGATCGCAACCTGCATCAACTCAAATCGACTCAAATCCTCAAATATATATTTGTATTTATTAAATTAAATATATATAAATTTGTGTTTACAACCCTTTACGAATATTAACCCTAAACCCCAAAACCCTAAACCCACAAAAAAAAGGACACTAAATATAAAACCCCTAAGGGTTTTTCCAAGGCTAGGGTTTAGTTTTTGAAAAACCACTAATAGCACCCAAAATCATTATAGAACCATGAAATCGAGACTAAAAAAACATTAAATCCACAATAAAAAAAATTTGAGAAAGCATGAAATCAATATTATAGAAGCATGAAATCGAAAATTAAAAAGCATGAAATCCACAATAATTAAAAATTAAAGCACATACAAAACTATAAAAAAGCAACACAAATAATATTGACACTAAAAAATCATAAACTGAACACTAAAAAAGCATAAAAATAATATTAAATAAACAACTAAGAACATACTTATTAATTAATTCTTTTGAGGAATGCTCCCTCATGCCCTTTACTTATATTAGAACATACTTATATCATCTTAAAAGTCAACAGGTCAGGGTCAGTAAATGGAGAACATAAGGAGTATCTTTTTCATGCTTCTGTTAGTTTTTTCCGTGCTTTTTTAGTGTTAATTTCATGCGTTTTTAGTGTTGATTTCTTGCTTCATGTAATTTTTTTAGTGTTTTTTAGTGTTAATTCCATGCTTCTTTTAAAAAAATGTATGCTTTTTTAGTATTAATTTCATGCTTTTTAGTGTTGATTTTATGCTTCTTTTGATTTTTTTATTTTTTTTTTCATGTTTTTGTTAGTGTTAATTTCATGCGTTTTCTTGTTGATTTCATGCCTTTTTAGTGTTGAATTCATGCTTTTTTTTAAAAAAGTTTCATGTTTTTGTAGTGGTAATTTCATGGCCTTTTAGTGTTGATTTCATGCTTCATTCATTTTTTTCGCATGCTTTTTTAGTGTTAATTTCATGCTACTTTTAATTTTTTCATGCCTTTTTAGTATTAAATAGTTATCGATATTTAAGTAATTATTATATGATGATTAGTATGTGTATCTAATATATAGACCATGATAAGCAATATACTTTAAGGATTTAAGCATTAAATGAATAATATTTGAGCATTTAACAATCAATAGTGGACAAATAATATAAAAAGATATGCACTATATTATGGAGTAAAGCCATTTCATGAAATGTAAAGGGAGTATTATATAAGCAAGCGATTAAAAAAGAGAGAAAACAAGCACCGATAGTAGCAGCGATTTTTTTCAGAAATAGATTTATCTATATCTTATGAAGATCACGTTCAGAATTAGTGCCAATAATTAAGGAAGAGAAAAACGCTGTTTTTTTTAAGACATAAATGCCCTTATTATTTTGGGAAAATGCATATAATCACTATAAAATCTATCCTAGTAATTAATCTTGTCCATAGATTTCCAAAAAACAAAGGGTCTAGATCGGTTATTAGTTCTCACATAATCACCTTCTCCCATGTGAAACTCCCCTATATAAATTTGATCAGCTGAGCGCCTCTCTTGCGCGAATTTGTGAGCGCCTATGCCAGCTCATACACTGATGATACACGTACTCCTAATTATTTGTCCATTTCTCTCTCATTCATTCATATAAACATATTTAAAGCTTGCCACTTTCCTTATTTTTCAAATTTTTTTTTCTCTCTCATCAATTGTTTTAGTTTTTCCATTACTATATTAAAAAAAAACCGGTTGCATAAGCACCATTAATTTAATTTTTTCCTAAATAATCAAATGCATTTAGGGTTTAATAGTTCCCAATTAGGGTTTAGTAGTCCCCAGTTAGGGTGTATTTTTCATAAATTAGATATAATTTAATATTTATTAAATTAATAGTAGTAATGTAGTGATAATTTTTTGAAAAATTAATTAATAAATGAAATATAATTTTTATTCGTGAACACCTAATTACGATAAGCAGATTAAAGATCCGTGGCTTGAGTTAGAGACCAATATTATATTTGACAATTACCTTCAAAAACAATATTAATAAGAAGATGATATAAAGATATCTATTGGATAGAGTGAGAAAGAAAAAAAATTAAAAAACGAAAAAGAAAATCAAAATAAGGAGGTGTGCTGCGGAATATTAGGAGTGAATGAGGGTGAAAAATTGATGATGTGGCGACGCCCACAAGTTCCGCTCACATTAGAAGCTCAGCAGATCAAATCTGTATATATATATATATTATAGAAAACTTATTTTTTATGTGGGATCTCACCCCATATGTGTTTAGGATATATGTATTGATTTGGTTTATTTTTTTATGTGGGATCTCACCCCATATATGTTAGGATATATTCCTTCTGTCCCACCAAATTAGTCCACATTTTTATTTATATGTGAGGTATAAAATAATAAAGGTGGACTAATTAGATGAGACAGAGGAAGTATGTATTGATTTGGTTTAAATCGTTAGTGCAAAACAAAAATATGTTAACAAAAATAATAATTCATAGTCAAATGTTTATAATATTTATATTACCATTACCAAAAACCTTGATGTGTTAATCATCTATATGACATGTTATCAACCGATCAATATTATAATACAAGCATGCAATATATGAAGGGTTGGAATATAAATATTATGCATCTTGACAGAGAAATGATATTTCATGAAAATTTAAAAGAGAAAATATTTTTTGGTATTTTCTCCAATTTCCTTATAGGATAGGTACAAACAAAATAAAGCTTCTAAATTTTATCCGTAAACATGAACAACAAGATTTGAGATACATATAGAATATATAATCATCCAGAAAATTAAATTTATTATTATCTATTTTGCTAATATAATTTAATATGACACGTAACACTTACTCCAACGAATTATTATAAACAATAACATGAACAATAGGCGGCTTGACATTATAAAATGTGTAATACACTCACCCGAGGAATGCTACACCTCTTCAAACTATTTTAATTAAAATAACAACAGGTGTCGTGATATTCATAATGTATATTTGCGAAATACTAACCCTATTAGCATTGAGGCATACTCCTATGCAGCCAGTGGCACGGTGCGGCCCAACCGCAAAGCCCACAATCTAACAGGCTTACAACTGAAAATAATACAAGTAATGGATTGAGCCAAACAATTTATTAGCTTTCAATACAAGTAGTTTATATTAGGTTTATGTGGATTGAAATAAAAATATTTTTATTGATATTGATCTGTAAGTTTTGTTATTTATTTAATCAATATATGACATGTGTTTACTACCCAAGAATATAGAATTTCCTTAAAAGAAGTAATGTATATAAAATCTAGACATAGACTTGTATCCGTCTGGCACACAGTGCGGCCAGGCTTTTTGAAAGCAAAATAAATTACTTGGTCTAATTAATCCACTTGACCCACAATCCAAAAAGAAAGTCTTATAAAAATATTCAATGCACCTCAATGTGAGTCCGGACTGATACAAGTGTTGCCATAAAATCTATACATTGATGTATCTGATTATTATTTTAAGTAAAATTTATTAATGTATAATACTCTTAGATTTTTCATATCTATATTTGTTAGTACATAACACAGGCAAAAATCAATATTAACAATTAGTATTTATCATCAATATATATATATAATATGATTACACAACGAGCAGTTTGACTTCTAAAATGAATACAAGCACTCGAGAAATATTATCCTTCTATTTTTTTTAATATATAATGGGCAACGGGCGACTTGACATTCTAGCTAAGTATAATTATCAAACAATATCATCCCTCTCTGAGCAATAGTTTGTTCAATTAAACAACGAAAAAAATAATACTACTCGGGAAATATTGTCCTACTTTAATTTATTTTCTGGATATAATTTGTCCACCGCTGATATGGAAATGCCATGTAGATAATTTTGTTCATTTAGGATTACTGATCCTTTTTTTTTTTATATAAAAAAAAGAAAAAAAAAAATCATTTAGAATTGAGTTTTTCTTTTGCAGGGTTTAGTTTTTATGGTAGGGTTTAATATTCTTTTTGTAGGTTTTTTTTTTTTTTTTTTTGGTAGGGCATTTAGGGATGAGTTTTTCTTTTGTAGGTTTAATATTTTTGTTTTTGTTTTTTTTAGGGTTTAATTTTGTTTTGGTAGGGTAAAAAGTATTTATGGTATATATTTAAATAAATTTCTTTATTTATAGCATTGTCACGTCATCCATGCCCACAGTGGACGCTGTAACATTACTCTATGTCAATATATCGGATAAAAAGATTCATATTTTTCTAAATTATGACTTTTTAAATGGGTTGAAACTTGGACAATTAATAATATGAAAATCTCGCTATGAAAGTTTGGTACATTAAATTTTATATTCACTTCATTCTATAATCATTTAATCATTACTTATTTATTTTATTTATTACTTATTCAAGTTATTCAAGTTGAAAGATTCAAAAAAAATAAAATATTACTAATAATGTAGGCCCCGATAAGTAGTCATTGGTGTATGGGGGGGGGGGAATACACCAATTCGCCAACAGTTTTGACTTTAAAATAATTTCGATCTTACTGAGTTGTCAGTTCAGCTTATCAGTGCAGCTCGGTTTATCCAGCTCAGTCAGTAAACTGGTGAGCTTGCTAAACCGAACTGTGTGCGGAAGTTTGGTGGACAGGTTGGCTACCTCTTAGAAAATTCTTTTTTTGGTCTGGATCTTTGTGCAGATTGATTATATCAATGAGGTGCAATGTAATGAAGGTTAGTTGAACATTGTAAGGTCGACTGTAAATAAAAGATAGAGAGAGAGAGATCGAGACAGTCGATTTAGCGTGGTTCGGGAAATGTCCCTACATCCACGTCAGATACCGTCGTATCTGAAATTCCTTACTTCTCTCTTATTTATATTGGCTGAGTACCAGCCTCAACCTTCGTCAATCTTTAGACTTGAGCCGAGCACGAGTTCTGGGTCGTGACCCTTACAACCTTTCATACATTCTTACATACAACCTTGCAGCTAAACTAACAGATTCTTCTTTACTTGGACGAATATGTAGTAAGCTTGTGGAGAGTATTCTGTGAGGTTCCAGAATCTGAAATCTTGAAGGTCTCAACACTTGGGAAATGGCTTGGATTCGAGTGTTGAGTTTGGCTTTGAAGCGTAAAGATTTCTAGACAGATTTGGCTTTGAAACTCTGGTTCCTCTCTCTATTTTTCTCTCTTCCCCGTCTATTTTTCCCTTCTATCGATTCTGGGATGGCTTGAAGTATTTATATGACTCCAATTTGAATTAGAGCCGTTGGAGTTGTAGAGGTGTCAGAACCGTACTACTGATTGGACTTCTAGCCGTTGAGGTTTTCTGTACAGCTTGAACCATCGAGGTTGGCAAGGCACAACTTAGGTCGGACTGGGAAGGTCGACCTTTTGTACCTCAAGCTGTCTTTGCTTTCTGTGGTCTTCAAGCTTGATCTTTGTATTAGAATCTTCATCTTGAGAAGTTGTTGACTAATAGCAGCTTGACTCACAGCAGCTTGACTAAGCATATTGGCTTCAGCAGGTTGGCCTAAGCAGGTTCCTCAGAATGCAGGTTCCTCAGCATGCAGGTTCTACAGCATGCAGGTTGCTCTCAAGAGGTTGGCCTCAGCATGCAGGTTGGCATCCGCAGGTTGGCCTCAGCATGCAGGTTGGCCTCGGCAGGTTGCACGAGCAGGTTGACTAAGGAACAGGTTGACAGATTGATCTAACTAGGTACAAGGTTGCACTACCAACCTTGATCTTTACATGGAGCAACCTGTCCGAGTTAAGCTTGACTGATCCAAACACAGAGATCAGTTTGTTCCTATCAATCCTATAACTAAGTCCTATAACTAAGTGTGGTTTCTAATAACATCATCAAAACTAAACTAAACAGGGTTCCCAACAAATAAGTAAAGAAAATTGATTAAATAATTACTTAATAATAAGTTAATACTTCACGGGACATATTGACCTACTTTAATTTATTTTCTTATTACATGTAATGTGCACATCACTGATGTGGAAATGCCACGTTTTATCTTAAAATATTTTTAGATACACATCATTGGATAAGTTCAAAATTGGAGATATATTTTAATTTTCAAGAGTTCATATTAAGAACTATTTAAATTAAATAATTGATTACTAAAGTAAGATTATGAGAATTAAGAAAAATATTCATGAAAAATGAAGATTATTCCACATAGGCTTAGGATGCGTACCACCGAGTGATCTAACATTTAAAATGTGTATAAGCACTCGAGAAAATGTTACTTCAACTTAACATGTTTTCCTAATATATAAATCAAGCTAATGGGCCGCTTGATAATCAAAATGAAAACTTCCCGAACTCATTATATTACATATACAACGGACATATTGACATGAAAAAATATGTACAAAAAAATATAATACTTCCCATTAACTTATTATTTTACTATTAAAACTATTAGATTAACAATTGACTATATACTTTGTTCTGGCAAAAATAATATTTTAAAGTATATTATTTTAAAATATATCGACAAAATTATCCGTCGAATTCGACGGGCAGATACACTAGTTGTTTTAATAAGTGATACACAGTAGAAGTCTCGCATGTTTGACCTCTGCTGATTTGACTTTCCGCCAACTCTCTCTCTACCATTGTTTATTTGTTTTTTCTTCGTCTGTTTATTCTTCCGCACTATTCTCACTCTCAACGAATTCCAAACATTTTAAATGGAACACTATAAACATAACGAATCTGTGATTATTCTTTTTTTATGATGCTTCTGCAACTTCTTTTTGTTGATTTGAATATTCATATGAGGCATCATCGTTTCCTCTTCACTACCATCTGTTTCGTAACCATTTCCGAATACTGCATTGCAGCTGATGGTGATACATTCACTGCAAACCGAACTCTTGTTGATAGAGGTGAAGTTTTAACTTCCCCATCCCTAATTTTCGAGCTAGGGTTCTTCTCTCCCGTCAATTCCACCGCCAGATTCCTGGGCGTATGGTACAAAGCTACACCCAACGTCGTCGTTTGGGTTGCAAACAGAGAACACCGCATCACCGGCCGAGAAGGAGTTCTAACTCTATCCGAGAATGGGACTCTGATTCTCCGCTCAGCAAATGCTACGAACGAATGGGAATCGAATTCCACCATGGCAGCATCAACCCCAGTTCTTCGCCTTCTAGATTCTGGAAACCTAGTTATTGAAGACGATTCGACGCGGTTATGGCAGAGCTTCGATTACCCTGGCGACACGAGGTTGCCCGGGATGAAAATGGCGAACGATCCTCACACGGGATTGGACAGGCACTTAACCTCGTGGAAAAGCCCTAGCGATCCGTCTCCTGGTGAATACGTTTTCAAGATCGAAAACGATGGGTTATCTCAGTTGACTGTTGTAAAGGGGTTGAAGAAGATATACAGGACTGGGCCCTGGGAAGGGGCCTACTTTACCGGGTTTCCATTGGTGTCCTATCAAGAGGTGAAGAGCGAGAGGGATTTGAGCAGCGACGGAAAGTTGATCTCCATCAATGAAGTGTACAACAGCAGCAGCTCATCTTCAATCATGAGATTGAGCTTGAGTTCTTCGGGTTTTATCCAACGCTACTTAATGAATGAAGAGAGGAATGGATGGATTCATGCCTTTGCAGACCATTATGGCGTTTGCACTAGGTATAATTGCTGTGGCCCGAACGGAATTTGTCGAGCTCACAAGCAGCCGCCTTGCGATTGCTTGAAGGGATTTGTGCCTAGATCGGAGAAGGAATGGGATGTGTTGGCATGGAACAGTGGCTGCACTAGGATTCTGCCATTGGATTGTGATAAGGAAGATGGTTTCTTGAAGTTTGAACGGATCAAGTTTCCTGATACATTGCATTATAGGCTGAATGATAGTATGAATTTTGATAAATGCCGCGGAGAATGCTTGAAGAACTGCAGCTGCACAGCTTATGCTTCTCCTTACTTGAGCAATGCGAAAAATGGGTGTTTGATGTGGTTTGGAGACTTGATTGATGTGCAGGAGTTCACTGGAGAACTTGGCAGTGGCCCGAGTATTTATATTCGTGTGCCTAGTTCAGAATTAGGTAACTCCTCTTCTATAGATTTATTTTGGTGCAGATGTCGAGTCAGTAATCGGAACGGGTTAATTTCGTGTTCTTTGCTACTATGTTCAATGCCATAAGACATCAAACTTTGTTCTAGATCAGTATGCCTTACACTAATATTTTTTGACAGAGCATAAGAGGAGACTGCCTGCAAAAATTGTGTGTTCAGCTTCAGTAACTGCTGCTACTTTCGGAATGCTTATCTTGGTCTTGAGTTTGGGAGTAATAGCTTTGAGGGTGAGACGAAAGAGACAAGGTTATATTCTTGATCCTTATAGTTGATTTAATTGTATGAGTTGGAGAAGTAGTATAACTAATTCTTTTCACAGCTTTGAAGAAGAAAAGAAAGGAATTCAAGCTACCTTTGTTTGGTCTGGCAACAATTTCAGCAGCTACTAGAAACTTCTCACTAGAAAATGTGATTGGAAAAGGCGGTTTTGGTCCTGTTTACAAGGTACAATACTTTTCTTGAAAACACATTTCAATGGAGGTTTCTTGGTTATTGACAAGTGGGATTTATTCAGCATTTCTTGCCTTATTGCGGCTGCTGCAGGGAAATCTATCAACTGAGCTAGTAATTGCAGTGAAAAGAATGTCGACAACTTCTGGACAAGGGGCTAAAGAGTTCAAAAATGAAGTTACTTTGATTGCGAACTGCAGCACATAAACCTTGTAAGAATCTTGGGGTGCTGCATTGAAAAAGAGGAGAAGATTTTAGTATATGAGTATATGCACAACAAAAGCTTGGACTATTTCATTTTTGGTATGATCATCTCATTCTTCTTCCACTCATTGTGGCTGTGCATCTTAAGTCAATTCAGCATATATATAAATCTTATTACTAAAGTCTCTTACAACTCGTAGATCAGAATAGAAGCGCGCTGTTGGATTGGCCAAAGCGGTTTGATATTATTATGGGGATTGCAAGGGGCCTTCTGTACCTTCATCATGAATCACGGCTCAAGATTATCCACAGGGACTTGAAAGCGAGCAATATCTTGCTAGATGAGGACTTCAATGCAAAAATTTCGGACTTTGGTTTAGCTAGAATGATTGAAGGTGACCAAACTATGGCAAGCACAAAACGAGTTGTTGGAACATAGTAAGTTAGTTTCATGTCATTCAGTAAAACATCCATTCTTGTATAGCATGATAACAGAATAAGCTCGTTGCAGTGGTTATATGGCTCCAGAGTACGCCTTTCATGGAGATTTCTCAGTCAAGTCGGATGTATTTAGCCTGGGAGTAGTAATATTAGAGATAGTGAGTGGAATAAGGAACGAAGGATTCAAGCATCCTTCTTGCTATCAGAACCTTATGGAACAGGTGAAATATTTCTATTATTTTTTCGTTCTTCTTCATGAAAAGGGCTGTGATGAATAATTGAAAATTGCTCTCATCACAGGCATGGCTACTTTGGGAGGAAAACAGAGGATTGAAGTTGATGGATGAGTGCTACAAAAGTTCGGTTGTGGAATCGCAAGTAAAGAGATGCATTCAAGTCGGATTATTATGTGTTCAGAATGGAGCAGACGAGAGGCCATTGATGCAGTCTGTGGTTCTCATGTTGAGCAGTGGAGATACAGTCTTGCCCCAGCCCAAGAAACCCGGGTTTTTCTTGCGTAGCAGCTCCAGTAGTCTTTCACTTATACATGCTTCAAGAAATTCTATAACCATGAGCACATGCGATGGGAGGTAGTTTTTGAAAGTGTTTCAGAAAAATGATTCATGTACTTCTTTCAATCTCATGCATGCATGCTGCATTCCATCATTTCACTGTCACAGGTTTTGTGAGCAAACAATATTTCTGAAAAATAAATTCCTCAACTCTTTGATGAATAATTGAAAATAATTAAATAAAGTGGTTTGTAGGTACAGTCTAGAATTCTAATTTGAGTGTGCCCAGGTTCCTTCCTCCTTCTAGGAAATGGCAGCTTCTTTTCCTTGTTCAAACCAGATCTCCTACATTTTAGGGAAACACCAATAATCAATCAATCACAAAGGATAATAATCAATCAAAACAAGTCAACTACAGTCCTTATGAAATACTTAGGTAAGAACCTTCTAACATCACCGCGGCCCCGATAGAATTGAAGGAAACAAATGAGTTGCATCTTTGGAACTGCTTTCTTGGGCTTTGCTCATCATATGTTGTGGCATCAAAAAGTCATATCTGTGCATTTTTGAGCATCCATGAAGCCCTCCAGCACTTTGACCACCATAGACATACGAGGCCTTTTCTCGTGATCACTCTGCCTACACCAATCAGAGATTTGCATCATTTCCTCAACTTGCGCCTCGTTAGACTCAAAATCATGACAAAATTTGTCAACAAGATCACACCACTCTCCTTTCTCGGCATTTTTCATGAAAAGGGGCAGTAGAAATCTTTCCTTTTCAGGCATAGACTGCTCAAAAATCTTCCGGCCACATAAAATTTCAAGAACCACAACTCCGAAGCTCAAGAACCACATCCACCTTCTCCGTAATAACTGCATTTAGCCATTCTGGGGCGAGGTATCCCGGAGTTCCTCTCATGATAGTCACCACTTTACGTTGGTTCCTATCGATGAGTTTAGAAAGTCCAAAGTCAGCAAGTTTGGCATTATAGTGCTCATCGAGAAGTATGTTCTGAGGCTTGATGTCTAAGTGAATAATCTTTTGCCTGCAGTCTTCATGAAGATAGACCAATCCTTTGGCAATGTCAAAGATGATCTTTCTTCTACAATTCCAATCAAAAGACTTATTTTTTTGCTTCTGTTAAAAGATCCATGTGTCTAGAGAGCCATTACACATGTACTCGTATACCAAAAGCCAGTGAGCTTTCTCCGCACAGAAGCCAATTAGTCTGACCAAGTTTATGTGATGAATGCTACCAATAGCTTCAACTTCTACAATAAATGAATCCTTGATATGGCCTACTCCATCGAGGCGTTTCACAGCGATTCTTGCACCGTCTTCTTATAATAACCCTTCAAAGACTGTGCCGAATCCTCCTTGTCCAAGAATCTTACTAAAGTTTTAAGTTGCAGTCACTAATTCTTGGAAAGAATATCTAGTGGGCATACCTGGTACATGGTCAAGAAAATCCTCCTCAACTTGTTCACAACTTCTTCTTCTCCAAAGTAAAAATGATGCACTTCCAATTACAGCAAATACACAAAAGACTCCAAGAGTTGATCCAAGTGCAGGCCATGAAAAGCTACTCTTCTTCTCTAGCTTAACATTTTGTACTTTTATATGAACAGAATATGTGTAATATTCGCTGTAGCGATCATATTTTACATTCCTCAAAGAAAAAAGCTCAGAAGGCAAATAACAATCACTAGAGGAATAGGTATAACGCATGATTGCAGCTTTGCAAGAACAATTCTTCAAGCACGCCTCTTTGCAACTATTGATATTAGTATTGCTAATGTGTGAAACAAAGTCGAAGTATGATGTATCCTCAAGGTCCAAGAAACTGTGATTTTCAGAAGCTTTACAAGAATATGGAATGACTCTTGAACAACCTAGCTCAGGAATGCTTTCATTCACTAACCTAAAGGCTACTGTTGTAGCATCGGAGCTTGAACTAGGGCAACTGCATAGCCCATTTGAGCAAATCCCATATTTGCCACAAGCCATGGGAAAATCACATATACCAAGATTGATATAATTATCACCTACTACCCTCCAATTCAACATGAAACCCTCCCCAGCCTCAATAACCCTAAGACGCCCATCATGCCCTAATTTCATAAACTGCAGAGGCATAACCGGAGAAATAGTTGTCGACATGTTTAAGGACCCGAAACCATCTTTGTACTCGTACACACCTAGACCTCCATTAATGAACCTAGCATAACGTGCTTCTCTACTCTTGTTAGCATCTGGAGAAGGGAATTTACGGAATTTACGATAGTATATCTGTGGAGGATCAGATAGTACAGAGGCTATGAATCCAGTCTCAGTTAATGACATAGAATACAAGCCCGAACTCGAATTATTGAGAGAAGCAGCTGCAGTAAGATTCTTTCCAAATCCCAGGATCTGCCCGGGAAGCAAGCAATCGGTAGGATGATCAAAAGATTGCCAAACGGCAGACTTGTTGGAATCAAAGAGGATCAAGTTCTCCATTTCTGTCAAATTCAAGCCGAAAACCGCCTTTCCAGAAGTGTCGGTAGACCATACAAAGGTGCCGTCTGCATCCCTGAGGACCAAGTCTCCTCCTTTAGTGAGCTCTACTCTACCGTTGCATTCTCTCGAACCGGATTGTTTCTGTTTGCAGACCATATAATCTGTGGGGAACTATAATAAGTAGTAGAATAAACTGATTCAGTATAGATGCTGAAAATAGATATAGCAAAGAGATAAGAATCACAAGTTCCATTGCAATGGAACCCACAGGCACATGCCAGCCAACGATCACCATCTTCATAGGGTATGATGGATCTGAGAAAGATGGGCCTAACAATGCTTGAATCATCAGAAAATGTGATTGTGCGGTTTCTGTGGATGTTGGTATTGGTATTGGCACCATTGATCCACCAAGTAGAGAGCAAGAAAGCTATGGCGCATAATACCAACACCTTCATCATTGCCTGTTTCAAAGTTTTGAAGCAGAAAAATAGGAATGATTATAGCTCATAACTTTAGGTAGCGAAACACTTTACTTCACTTTCTTGGTCCCCTTACAACTACAAGTCTTTTGTCTCAATTACTATCATTGACCTTGTATTATCTGTCATCATTTATTATATGCCTACTACATAAAATTCTCATTTATTTGTTCCCCAAGGATAGTTCATTTATTCAATGCGCACTCCTTTTTTTATTTTTATTTTTTTATTTTACATGCTTTACATTTTAGCTAGTGACATTGCAAATTTGCAACATTTCTTAAGAGAGGTTTGCAGTTGGATGATCAGCTGGATAAGAGAGCACGGCGCACAGTATCAACACTTACACTTTCATCATCGCCTATCGTGAGAGCTTTTATTTAGACTGGATCAATAATTAGGCGAGCTGAGGTAACTGTCAACTGATGGAGTTGTAATTATTCATGAGAAAAACTAGATAAAAAAAAAACGGACAAGTCATGTTGAGAATATTTTGAGGACCTTCATTCAGTTTATGATCTTGGAAATATACAAGTATGTATTAATTCTATGTACAAGTGTAAATCATACTGTTTATTGTTTCCTAATCTACAAAATTTTAGATCCATCAAGAATCTGAGGCTTAGTTAGTGTTTGAGGATGTTGAGGAGAGACTCTGGTTTTGATGAACTGCCTGAATATGGATTCAAGATCTTCCTCTAGGACTTGAATGCTCGAGTCCATCTCTTTCAAGTGATTCGTGTAAGAATGGAGGAGGAAAAGTGAAGAAGAAGAACAGAGACGGTGCTGCTAGAGGTGTGAAACGAGAGAGAAAATAGGATAGCTCAAGTCGCATTTCTTTTTCCTTGCGTTTTTATGTTCTTACTTTTCCGTTGCCACGTAGGCACAGTAGTTAGGGTTAATTTTCCATATTTAAGGCTACTATTCACGTAGCCTGCATGTACGGAAAGACATCATCTTCCTCAATGAAATGAAGTTCGATTTCTCTTCAAATCTCCTTGTTTTTTATGTTTTTCCACAAATTTAATAATCCGCCACCTCGATTCCTCGACTCTGCTGCAACAATGAATCCACCTTTTTGAACTCGTTCTCCTCATCTGGTGATGTTTTGTTCGAGTGCATCAGCTTCGTTACCAAAGACCAGCTGCTCTTCTTTTATTGCACTTTCACTCCCAACGTGTAGGTAAGAAGCGACTCGAATAGGGAAGAGGCAACAGCCTCTGCTTCTCTCAACATGGAAACAAGACTCATGCTCTCTGAAACGGCTGAGGTAGGCATTGATGCCACCGACATCCTTTCTTCTCACGGAAGAGAGCAGCTGTCGTAAATCTTCCTTCACGAGTGAGATGACATCTTTAACTGAGGTGCAAGCATCGAGTAGGCTAATGCAATCATCAACACATTGTTCTGAAATCATGTGTTGCTGAGAATGAGGCAGTAGGAGCAGATCATCGATGCTCTCGTACAAGTTTCTTAGGCCATTGATTCTGCTGTTTGTTGATGAGAGAGACGAACAAGTCGCCTCCGAAGATCTCAATCTGGATAAGGTGTCATCGAACTGGGAAACGGCCGGATGTGATTGAGATGGCAAGCTAAGAGACCGGCCATGGTGAAGGGCATTGGATTTGGGAGCCATTGTGTATTTTTTTTTCTGTTTCTGGAAAAATGAGTCTTAGAACTGAATTTGATGATTGAATGAACAAAATCATGTATGTGGCCTACTGGCCTATGTATAGTGTGTGAAGAGAAGAGAAGGCCATCTGCATTATTTTCTCAATGACAGATCACCAATTATTGCCATGAAATTCAATTGTGCTCTACAATTTTTATAATGTTATGCACGAGGAGATTTCAGGTTATGCTCTTGAGGAAGAAACACAGCATCAAATATGTAGTAATATTTTTGTCTGAAGATGAGCAATCAAAGTCCCATTACACATACTTGGCAGCTCCTTGTTCATGTGGTGTATCTGCAAATTGATATTTTGTTTACTTGGTTGAAATAAAAGTTTCATAATAGTGTGCAGTGCAGCCAACCTGTAACTCATAATTTATCCACGAAGATATGCAGGTTTTATAATTATTTCTTGGTTCTGTGGTGGGAAACATTGCATAGACAGCCGGAAAAATAGTGCATCTCCAGTAACATCACATGTTTTTCCTGCTACTTTCTGCTCTAAGGAGAAAGCATGTCATGAAAAATATTTGGGAGTCAGTTTTATAAACAAGTTCAAAGGAATTCAAGAAGGAATATAATATATTGGGACTGAGCAAAGAAGATATGCAAGTTCACAGAGCAAAAAAATAATGACCCCGATGGCTCCCTTCATATTTTATGCGTAATGTTCAAATAAAAATATGAAGTACACATACTAATTTTTTTTCTCATTAAATTACATATTTTAACTAGCTTAATGTTTAAAGTGCCGTAAACATGCAAAAATGAGTCATAATGTGGCAAATTTCATTGGATGATTAGGAATAATGATATTTGTACAATTAAATAATTACAAGATAATTATATATTGTAGTACATGCAATCTAAATTAGTATAACATATGTAATGCTATTATATTTTAATTTGAACTTAGATAACAAAATATAATAAAAGAAAATTGTATGTTTACCATTATTATTTAATTGTAATAAATAAATAAATTGTAATATAAAGAACATATATTTTACTACGTCAACAAATAAGTGAATCAATCATTTAACTTTGTTGTGTTGGAAGTTTTAGAATGCGTTAAATATTTGTTCAAATCATAAAATATTATTTAAAATTATTCGATCTTACGTGCGAATAATGCACCTTATATTTTCTAGTTATATAAAGGAAAGGGGCAAAAATTAAAGGGGCTTATACAAGAATACACACTTTTCATAAGGGAGTTGCAAAAATATCCACTTTTATAGGAAAGTTACAAAAATACCCACTTTATGATTGAAAAGCATGTGATGGTGATGTGCGTCAGTTATTTTCAGCAACGAAAGGAAAATCAAAACACAACGAAGGGAAAATAATGCTGCAACGATGGTAATTTAGCATAAATCAATAGGAAAATTAATTCATGAGGCATTGGATATTAATTCACTCAACATTGCAACTTGATTTAATTTTACGACTGAAATCCGAGCGTCTCACATGTATACAGTTAGAAAATGGTACTTTCCGGTCATGTCTTCTGGAAAATATACAACGTGTAAGAAACTGTCACTATCAACACAACACCCCAAGCTTTTTTATCCACAGTGAAGGGTATACTAGTCAATTACTTAAAAAATGAAAATTTTTGCAACTTACTTATGGAAGTGGGTATTTTACCATATTTACACAAAATTAAAATAGCCACTTTGGATAAGAAAAATACTTTTATAGCCATGTTTATAAAAACATACTCCTTCCATCTCAAGTATTACGACACCTTTCTTTTCGGCACGAAACTTAACACGAGAGTGTTTAGTGTGTAAAGTGTAATATGTGTAGGGATGTGATGTGATTTATGTATTTAGACATATTTTTAAACTAGAGCATCATAGATGTATAAAAACATATCCATATTTGATCTTAAATGAAAGATCGTATCAAGACCTTTAATTTGGTATAAAAATTATAAAAATCGAATAACAAACGAGAATGTTATGATAGTTTAAACTTTTAGGATTTAAATTATATTGAGATATATGCTGAGAAGTGAGTGGATGATGAGATTTAATTAGATAATATTAAGTGTAATAAGAGATTTACTAATTGTACTATTAATTAGCTAGTTATTTTCCAAAAAGGAAATGTGTCAGAATACTTGAGACGACCCAATAAGAAAAATGTATCAGAATACTTGAGACTGGTGGAGTATTTTTTTAGCCATTTTTTATGTTTAATATCAAAATTACCCACAATCTTATTTATTTTATTTTCTGTTTTCTTTTTATTTTCTAAACAAGTGTATTTATTTTTGCAAACATATCATTGACGTCAAAAGTGGGCTTCGCACAGGTGTTTGAACTTCATCCATATTGAAATGACCATTTGAGAGGATACCGCTCCTCAGCAAATGGTGTATCGCTAATCTAAAACTTTTCAAAACTATTTTTGTCATAATTTTTAATAATTGTTGTCACTATGGATTATGGAATTGCGTTGCTTCAGAAGTGAAGTTATGTGGATATTTCTAACAGTTAATTAATTGTTTAATACAGTAGCAGTAGACATGACATAATTTTTTTTTATTATTTTCTTTGAGACAGCATTAGGGAAGAACATTGGGAAAGAAGAAGGGCATTACACATTCCATTATGTAAAAAAGGAAAAATCAGAAGAATAAGAAAGGAGAAAAAGAAAGTGAAAAAGAAAGATAAGAAAATGGAGGTTCTGAGAATACACAATGATTTTGGGGAAGAAGATGGACATGAAGATTTTGGCGAATAGGAACGGAAGAAAAGAAAATGAAAAGAAAATAGGAAATAAAGGGTAGTTTAGACACAATAAATAAAAGTGGCTATATAAGTTTATTTTTATTAACATGGCTAGAAAAGTAATTTTGTTATAAAACCTAGCCATTTTTATGCATTACCACTAAAGGAATTAAAAATTTGTTTACTCCAGTAGCATATATAGCACTGACACAAAAAATGTTAAAATCTAGGGCCAAGTACAAAAAGTGGCATCTGCATCTTCCATAAAAAATTAGTAGTCCCAAAAACAAACATATAGTGATGGTGGAGAGTTATTACCACTCAAAAAATCCAAACATGCGGGTTAAAACAGTGTAAATGGTTATATATACCTAAAACAAATAGCTATATAAGTTTTATACTCATCACTTTAAAAGTATAAGTTTGATACCCAAAATTAAATGAAAAGACAAAGTTACCCTTAAAAAGTAAGTGTTCCTCACGGCTCCTCTTATCTCACGGTTAAATTGAAATTTAAACCGTGAGGATCCCATTTTAACCGTGAGTTAATTATTGAATAAATTCTGAAATTCAATTATTCACCACCAACCAAATGAGCAAAAGTTACATTTCATTAATTGAAATAACAGTAAAAGTGAACAATATTTCTTCAACAACAACAAAATTCAAACAAATCGTGACATTCTCACTGTAAAAAGAAGAAGCTCCTCAATTTTACCTGTGATTTTGGTAATTTTTGCCTCCGATTTTGGTGATTTTTTGAAGATATTGTGGGTATTTGGCGCATTATTGAAGATATTTCATTATATTAAAGGTATGTTCGGTTTATTTTTCGTTATGTTGGGTTTAGTTTTCATTTTTGATGTTCTTATTGTGTAAAATAGGAAAAAATCGTATGAATTTGAAATATAGTTTTTATTGACTTCTTGTTGTAGAAAATCATGTTATTTACTTAATGTATATGAATAGTGGTTAGAATATATGTTTATAACGTATTTATCGTTAATATTAAAGTAATTACTCCATTAATAGGTTTAGACTCTTAGATATTATAGTGATTAAGATTAAATTAAGGAATTTAGATTTATTAAAATTATTTACCATTAACGGTTTTAAACAAATATCCACGGTTGTAACAATTATTTAACCGTGATACTCACGGTTAAAACCATGATTTAACCGTGAGACTCACGGTTAAAATCATTATTTAACCGTGAGGGTCACGGTTAAAAGCATTATCTAACCGTGGAAACTTACTTTAACGGTTAAGTAATTGCTCTAACCGTCATCATTCAACCGTGAGAGAGGTTGAAACCGTTACATTGTAATTTTTTTTTCTTTTCTTTTTATTTATTTGATTTTTTTTCTTTGTTTTTTCTGCAGCTATGTCTCGGGTGGAAATTATTTCTTCGTCACAGTGGGCATTTTGAGCGAACCACTTATGTAGGGGGCGATTGTGTTTTGATGCATATGGCATCGACTGAAATTACATATTCGAATCTATTACAAGCAATTCGTGAACAACTAGGTGAAGAATCTCATTATTTGCTGTACTATTTGAGTGATACCGAGGATGGGAAGAGTAAGGTCATTTTGAGGACCGACACTGATTTGTTGAGATTGATTGTGGAGCAGAACACTAAGACAACTGTTTTCGTCGTCAACAAAGATAAGGGAATTGCCCGGAGCACTCCTAGGACACACGGTTCTAGGGTATATACAGGTGTGAATATCGAGGAGCCGAGGTCGGCGGCTCTACATTCAGACGAAGAAAGGAGTGAGGAAGACGAGGAAGAGAGGGTTGAAGATGATGATGTCGCCCAAGATATGGCCGAGGAAGCACGAGGTGCCATAGATCTCTCTGACTTATTCGAGAAGCTTACCATGGAGTTCGGTGCATGGATCGAGAGCCGAGACGGGGTTGATAGGATCATTGGGCATCGCAATATTCATTCAGAGTCCCAACCTACTGAAGACCACGTGGGCATGGCCGATCCGCATGCTATCCGAGATTGGTTGATTCCTCACGTTCATCTAGACACCGCGCTGCCGCTGGGGTTGATCGATCCAGATTATTACACGCCCTCTGCTAGCCAGTTGCGAGAGGGCGGCCTGTTCAAGAGAAAAGATGATTTGTCGGTAGCAGTTGGATTGCATCAAATGGAGAACCGGCATCAGTATAGAGTTGAGAATTCGGACACTTACCGTGTGGGGTTCAGATGCAAAGACGAAGGGTGTGAGTACCTGGTGCGGGCAAAGCACATTGGGGGTATATGGCGCATCGGCAAGTACTGTGGCATCCACACATGCTTATTCGATATAGACGGGATGACACCACGTCAGTACCCTGCGAATGTCCTAGGAGCATTCTATGCTCGGAGATTGATCATGATGGTGTTGTACTTAAGCCGAAGGAGATGGTTAACGAAATGCGAGCTGAGTATGGCATTCAGATCGACTACAGTTTCGCTCTGCGAGCGAGGAACATCGTGATAGAGATGACTTATGGAGGATTTGTGGAGTCGTACAGTAGACTCCCATCTTATCTGTATCTATTGAAGCAGAAGAATCCAGGTACTGTGTACGATATATCCACTTCCCGATCAACGATCGATTGTGCTATATGTTCCTTGCTCTAGGACAGTCCTTGCAAGCATTTCACAGTGACTTGCTCGTTCGGTTATCGTAGTCGACGGGGCACACCTTAAGGGAAAAAACAAGGGGACTCTTTTCGTGGCTTGCACGGAAGATGGGAACGAGCATGTCTTTCCACTTGCCATTGGATTTGGGCTGATCGAGGACGATGATTCATGGACTTGGTTTCTTACTAGGTTGCATCATTGTTTAGGAGCGCCTCAAGACCTTCTGATAGTCTCTGATGGCCATATCAGCATTGCAAATGCCATTAGGAATGTCTTCCCACATGCGCATCATGGTCTTTGCTTTCATCATTTGATGAAAAATCTTGTTGGATTTCGGAGGGGCGCACTAGGCATATTCGAAGCTGCAGCATATGCACACTCGGATGCTAAATTGAAGAATACATGAATGTCTTGATGGACATGAGTGTGGAAGGTGGTGGGATATACCAGAGGCTGTGTGCCATCGGCTTGCATCGGTGGGCGCGTAACAAGTGTCTTGTTCCACGCACTAGTTTCATGACTTCAAATGCTGCTGAGACGATGAATGCTAGACTCCTGTGGGCTAGGCGATTGCCCATTTGCGCCATGATTGAGGCTTATCAGATTATTGTGGAGAAGTGGTTTGAGGAGCACCGGCGCAACGCCCAATCAAGGGACCACGAGCTGACTGAGAACGCGTACTTGAAGATGTCTGCATCTGCAGAATGGGCCCGTCACTACACCGTTAGAGGGTCAATGGTGCCCAACGTGTATAAGGTCGAGGGCGACACTGGGAATTACCTTGTGGACCTTCAAAACGGGACCTGCGACTGCCGTGAATGGGAGCTGGACTTGATGCCTTGTCGTCACGCTTGTGCTGCTATTGGGTATGCATTTCGTTCATGTTTATTATGTTTAATGGTTTGAATTTATTATGTTTAATGGTTTGATATTTCAGATTTGCTGGAGGCCGTGCTACTGACTATGTTAGCCATTATTTCAAACAATCAACGCTCCTGGCAACCTATTCGCCCAACATTCAACTGTTCCCCATCCACAAACTTGGACAGTGCCCGATTTCATTTCTTCTCAAGTGGTTCGGCCGCCTATTGTTGATAAGCAAGCAGGTAGACCGCGATTGAGTAGAGCGAGATCAACAGTGGAAGATCTTCCGGGAAATCCACAAAGATGCGGTCGGTGTGGTCAATACGGACACAAGAGACGTACATGCACTGCACCTTTGCAAATCGGAGGCCAAGATCTCAATAGACCCCAAACGAAGATGGTGTGCAACGGCGAAGGGCAAAACTTGTACCATTTGTCACCAACAGGGTCATACTAGGCCTAGATGCCCAATGAGAGATGTTAATTAAATTAAATTAAAAACTCATAGTGTGTTTGAATGCGGTTTATAAACAATTATGGAGAATTGTTACACTTCTCTCTGTTTTGATTCTCAGTGATGTTTGATTTGTAACCGTTAAATATAATTATTTCAAATGAGAAAATACAATTAACAGTGAGTGCTCACGGTTATTTGATTATTAACCGTGGGCTCACGGTTAAAAATCAAATAAACGTGAGCACTCACGGTTTGTATGATTTGTAACCGTGTCAAATGTAACCGTGAACCGTTAAATATACAATTAACCGGCCTACTCACGGTTAATTTGATTCTTACCGTGGGCTCACGGTTAAAAATTCAAAATAAACCGTGAGCAATAACGGTTTCTTGATTCTAACCGTGAGCTCACGGTTAAAAATCAAATTACCGTTATAGTTGCATTTTTTATTGTTATTTTTAGCCATTTTATCTAAATATTTAGAATGTTTTAAAATATTGTAGACGGTTAGATTTAAAACATAACCGTGAGGTCATATTTTATCCGTTAACACTGTGACCGTGAACCCTAACCCTTAATTGTATAAATAGACCAAAATATACCCGAAAAATTGCAGAATAATTGATATAAATATATTTTAGATGAAATGTTAATTGAAAATTCTATCTAATCTAATCTAAATCTACACTACGTTGTGACAGGGAGAATATTCATTTCCCGACCTCAGCGCGAAACCCAGAGAGATACCTCACACCAATCCTCTGAAGGCGTGGCTTCTTCAAGGCGAAGATACGATCGATATACATACAAGCGAGGGGGGGCGCATGAAACATCGTCCTTCTGTATGTACTGTTGCTCAAGGGGAACCCAAACAACCTCCAAGAAATCAGTTTGCTTCTTCAGCCGCGGATGTTGATCCCAATACCCAACTTGCTGTTAATACTCTGGGCCACAATTTCATGATCGGATAGAGCTGCACCTTTCGGGTGAATCTGTCAGTTGCACTAGGCATCGAATGTAGCAGCGAGTCGAATACCTCCATAGTCCACTGATCAGTTAGTACCCCGGCAGACAACCCAGTGGTCTCCGGTTATGTGGCAAACAAACACAACTGCATACATGAAGGGAGGACTCCACTAAACTTATGTATAAGCACTAATAATAATACGTACTCAAAACAGAAAGTTAAAATGAAAGAACTTACACTAGTTGCGTTCATCCCAGATCGTATGACCCGATGCCGTGAAAGCAGTTACCGAGATCACTTGGCAGCTTATAGTCACGATACTTCAGCTTCGACTTCGCCATTACCGTAGGATCTCCACTGTGAAAATCCATCAGTGCTCTCCTCAGATCATTCCGTCTTTCATTCAGAGACGGACACAAAGACAGTCCGTCTTGGAGTCGACTCCACCAGTAAAGCACATACAGCTCCATTATCTAAAATCCACAGATTATTATGAAAACATAATAACAACAATTTATCAAAAATAATAAAAAAACAAAATAAGGACGTGTGAGGTACCTCGGCGCTGAACATGATGCCGGGGTGTTCAATCTGATCGAACAATTCCTGCGTCATCTTATGTGGGGGGTCCTGCTGGTTCCAAATGACACTGTCTGGCCCGCTTGCTCTGAATATCCTGTACATCTCCTTAATCGACGAGCCGGAGTATGGTTGTGACGATATTCGCCACAAATGGGCTCTGTAAAGCAGCCGATGGCCTCACATCCCGTTGCCCAACACGAGTGCGAAGCACAGGCGTCTGTCCTGCCATGTCAGAGTCGGCATCACTGTACTCACCGGCGTTACTGAACTCACCGGCATTCCTCTGCTGCATCTGAGGAACGGGAACAGACTGAGGATGAGGCTGCACATGCTGCAGCACGGGATGCACCCAATCATCCAGTGGCATATTCTCAATCTCCCGATAATAAGACGAGTGCGAAGACTCCTCATTGTGGACCTCAGCCTCTCGAAATGGAGGCGTCCTTGATCTCTCCCGTGCTACCGGCTCCGTAACAAAGCCGACCATGTGCTCGAAACCCAGAGCAGTCTGGGGGGGTAGGTGGCCTCTGGTCAATGTAGGGAGCTTCCTGATCGTCTCGATCTCCCTGGGCCCGGCCTCCAGAGGGTACGTTGCTGGCATGTGACGGTGCTCGACGATGAGATTGAGAGCTACGGCTCGAGGAACTCCTCGACTTCCCGAAGATCCCTTGAGGTGCCCGGCTATAGACTTGGTGATACGAGCCATCACCCCGGTCTCTGACTGGTCTTGGGCCAATTTCTTCTCCATGAACTTGTCGGCCCACGCGTCGTTATCACATCCTCGGGGGCACGGAGTCCTATGCACGCAACAGATGAGGCCCGGGGACCGATCGAGGATAGAAGTATCGACACGCGGCCTCTTTGATGTGCTGGTACGAGCCCTTTGGGCTTGGAGAGGACGTCCACCATCAGAATCTGCCCTGGTAGCACGAGGTTGGCGACCACGACCGGGGACTACATCCCTAACATCTCGACACCTCAGCCGATCGATCACTCTTGCCATACCTCTGGCTTCCCTCGATTGCCTCTGGGCTGGAGGCGCTTTCTTCCACGAGTGGCGCGTAATCGTCTGAAATCAAACCATCAATGAGTCTGGATTCTTGAAAATGCTAAGAAAATAAAACGATGTCATTCCTCAGCATCGGGTTCGAGCGTGGGGTTTACTAGGAGCTGCAAAAAAAACATAACAATTAAAAAAAAAATACACGCTTTATCACGGTTTGATTAAGGATTTGACCGTGAGCTCACGGTTAAATTTGAGTTCGAACCGTGAGATTGTTGAGATCTCACGGTTTTTTTAAAATTCATTCCGTGTGACTTAGAATATATGCGAGAATTAATCAAATTAAATAAAAAAACAAAACAATTTCAATTAATTCACCCATATTGATTAAAGAAATTAAACCTCACGAATATTATTCATTTAAAATTTAATTAAATTAATGACGTACCCTTGGATTGTTGAAAAAATCAACAAAATCATCGGTCAAGCCATCCATTTCCCATCGATTTAGTCGGGGATATTGGTGGTTGTTCAGCGTCTACCACACTTCTCCCCTAAACTTGGAATGGCCTCGAATGCCCAAAAATACAACGCCCAGACAGGACCATATAAATGGTAGGTAACAGAAGTACCTTTGCCTCCAATTTCTTTGGGGTCCTTCTTTGCCACTCCAAGCTGGTGACACATTATTTGGAACCCCAATGATCCCCATGGAAAAGTCCCCCACCGCTGTAGGTCCTCGGCTAACGTCCACACCCAATCATCAACGTTTCTATCGTAGTCTCTACACAATATCAAGTAGTAGTAGCAAAGGATGTTGGCGGCCTTCAAGTATTGATCCAACGTCCCTATAACTCGAGACGCATCAGTAAAATCCTTCCACAATTGTTTCACTTTCACCTTAACTCCATTGCCGCCGTAGTAAGTATGGTAGAGGCTTGTAATTGGGATGATGTGGTTGTTGCCGTGAGGATTAAAAGGACGACTCACCGAATATTAATCCGGTGACAAGGCAGAATTCTTCAGGCCCAAACCGAATATCCTGGCCACCCACATGAAACAATCTTTCGAATTCATGTTCGTCGCCCCTCCATAGCTCTCGGGATACAGCTCGTGCAAGGCACATTTCGCATTGCCGGTCTTCCTCATCGTGCATAACCGGGGTGAAAGGAGATACCCTCGCTGAATTGCCTAATCAATCCTTCTCCGCCTATACGCATAATCGAATCTATGATCGACGGAATAGCATAGTCCTGATGGTAACAATTTATTTCACCCGGAAATCCTTGCATACGTGGCCTATACCAATTAAACCTAGGCTGCAAAAGAAAAAGAATAAACACAAAGCGCGAATTAATTGATTAGTTAATTTTATTCAAAAAATCACAAATTCTGCAAAAAAAAATAGCTTCTCACGGTGTGAAACATAATAGAAACCGTGAGTTCTCACGGTTACAATTCATTTCTAACCGTGAGCACTACTTTTAACGGTTAGATTTAAGCCACGTGGAGCTCACGGTTTGAATCTAACCGTGAGCTCACGGTTTGGTTAAAATCTTGACCGTTAAAAGTAAAGCTCACGGTTTAAAATGTATCCAAACCGTGAGGCATCACGGTTTCTCTTAAATCAAACCGTGAGACGGAATTTAACTTCATCTTCCTACGGATCTATTTTCCAGATTTTGCAGATTTATGCATACAAATTCATGAATTCAAACCCACAAATCGAGGAAATAAACACATTATAATTCTAATTTTATTTAAAATCATAAACTATAAACATGCTTAAAATTCACCAAAAAAAACTAAACATTCAAGTAAAAACTGTAAATTTAAAAAAAAATTCTAAAAATTTACTAACCGGCGCCGGCGGATCGGGAATGTTTTCCCGTTCTTCCCTCGTCGGAATTCGGCGACGTGGCTGTGACGGACCTTCATTGCCTTCATCTTCGTTACCCGAATGGGTGCTCGGAATCGGCCATTGCTTCTTGTCTCTCCGGCGCCGGCTAAATAGTATCTCACGGTTGAGAAAAAAAAAGGGGGCTAGGGTTCACGGTTTCAATTGAATCGTGAGAGGGAGAGAGATTGAGAGAGATGAGAAGAGAGTGAGATTCAGTGGGGTAGATTTTTTTAATGTTAAGAATAAATTGTAAAGTGGGGCCCACTTTCCCTTTTGTTTTATTTAAAATGTGAGTAAAGGTTGAGGTTATTTCTGTCTTTTCATTTCATTTTGGATATAAAACTTATACTTTTAAACTTGTGGGTATAAAACTTATATACTTATTTGTTTTGGGTATATCTAAAGTTCACCCGTTAAAACATGGCACATTACTCTGATCCCAAAGTGGAATACTATCATATACTACCTCCATCCCACTATATTAGTCCTCATTCACTTTATTGATTTTTTCGGCACGCATTTCTACCGAAACCTAGTACGGGTTTTAAAATATAATTTTTAGGTATCATTTTTTTACGGGATACTATATATATAGTATATATATAGAGTGAAAAAATGAAATGTCCATTTAAGTTAAGAGAACTAAAATTTTGTCCACCAACATAATTTACACAAATTATGTCCATTTTTTACCCTCTTGGATAAAAATGTCCTTAATGAGTTGACTTTGACTAATTTTTTTAACTTTTTTTTTGTTTTTCTTTGATTTTTTGATACTTTTTATTCATAATTTCTTTTTCAATATTTTTTTCAAATTTTTTCTACCATTTTATTTTACGTTTTTTTTCCGATCATGGTACTAATGGCACTATTGATACTAATAGTACCAATAGTACCAATTGTTCCAGATTTTTCTTTTCAAAAATCAAGTAATAATATGAGATTTTTTTTTTATATTGATGACTTTTTTTTTCCGATCTTGGCAATATTAGTACTATTACTCCCAAAATAGTCTCATTATGTAATTGGTACTATAGGCTCTATTGACCTTAATAGTATCAATAGTCCCGTGTTTTTTTCAAAAATCCAACAAAAATATAATAAATGCCACTGTCCAATAATTCAGAAAAAATCGACCATTTATGACACTATCGGTACTACTAATATTGAAATAGTATATTTAGTACCAATAGTTAATTTACCAATTGTTAATCAATTAACTA